>JALMGJ010000010.1:24368652-24881152 GCA_023362775.1 Charina bottae | reverse complement strand
GCGTGTTCCCCTGGTATTGTCAAAGGAACGGGGTATCCAAGCTTCAACAAAATCCTGGTTGACTCTTGTCCGCCTTCCCACTTCTCTCAGTGTCACCATTTGCTGAGGACCAGTTGCAGCGCCGTGGGAGATGTTAGTCTGGGGATTCTTGCAAAAACTCTTCCTGCAAAAATGCAACTGTGGCGTTTCTTCCCATGCAAAACTGTTCTGGTGAATCTCATTGGAACTTGTGATGGAATGTCTCTCTGAAGGAGAAGGTAGTGTTATGGAGATCGCTGGACAAGAAGGAGGGGGCGCGTTCCAGGGGGAGAAGCGCTTTCATAGCACGGAAGTCCTTGGGCAGCCATCCAAGAGAATCAGGCCGGGCCCTCCTTAGCGTGCTTGGGGGTTTTTCCCTGTGAACTGTTCTTGTGGCTTAGTTTGGTAAGATTCTGTGTGAGGTAGAGAATAAAGATCTAGAGCTTATCTCTTGGGGCTCAGCATCATTCTTCACCTAGCCACGACAGAACCTCTGAGTTCCAATGAGGAGGAGGATCTGAGCTTGCTGGGGAAATGGTTCTACCTCCTGGACGCAAAGGCTGAGACAGCCTTGCCCTACAAGGCTGACTTTATAGGTTGAACCCCGGGAAGGGATTTTGCTAGCCAAGTGGTCTGCTAGATCCAAGGTTGCCTCCATTCCTGATGATGACACCTCATTCCAAGTGGCCAAGACAGGAAGAGAGAGAAACCAGGAACACAGGCATCTTTAGCAATTCTTCACCCCAACAGGCTAAAAACAAATGCAGCAGAATAAAACTAGGCTGGTAATAGACCATCATCAAAAAGAAGGGATTGTGCCAGATAAAGGGGGAGGTGAGATAAAGGTTAACAGTTTGCTGATCCATTGTGTTTTCCTTGGATCCCTTTAACCCGGAGGCTCCGACAGGGAGCAAATCATGAAATGTGTCCTGACACTCGAGCACAAACTCTGTCCCTTTTGGACAGGCATTACAGGGGGTGTTAAGGGGGGAGGTCATCCTGCGGTGGCACCACACATGCTTCCTTGTTTTTATGAAATCTCGGCTTGCATGCAACCAAGAGTTATTGGGAATCAGGTGGTATACAAGTTTGATGATGATGATGATGATGATGATGATGATGATGATGATACAATGCCTGTACAGAAGAGGCAGAGTTTGCCCCGCAACATTGCAACCTTTCCTTCTTCATTTTTTTTTTATCTGTTCAATCGTGTCCGATTCTTGGAGACTGCCTGGACAAGTCCCTGCAGTTTTCTTGGCACAGTTTTTCAGAAGTGGTTTGCCATTGCCCCCTTCCGAGGGCTGAGAGAGAGGGACTGGCCCAAGGTCACCCAGCTGGCTTTGTGCCTAAGGTGGGACTAGAACTCTCGGTCTCTAGCCTGGTGCCTTAACCACTACACCAAACTGGCTCTCTTTTCCTTCTTCTAGCCTTTTTAAAAAGATCGTCCTGAGTGACACATAAGAAACCCAGAACTCCGGGGCTATATTACACCAAAGACAGGTGGTCTTCTGGGCCACCCCAGAACAAAATTTCAGCAAGGCTTTCCCAGGCTGGGGAAAACAAGAAGATTCCCTTGATCTGCCACTGGCAAGGAAAGGAGCTAATCACTGGGAGGAACCAACATTTCAGGTGATGCAGATAATCACGTTTAATCTCCTGCTCAAAATAGGCCAATGTCAAGAAAAGCTGGATTAGATGTCCTGCTATTGTTGGACCACCACAGGCATGGTCTCCCCTCCAAGGAGTGAGAAGCTGAAGCGGCTTGCTCTTAAGAAAGCCCTCCCCCTCTGTAAGAAGGGCTGCTCATCCCTTCATTTTCCAAAGTCAAGGAACTGCAAAATTGCATCCAAGGGGCCAGGGGCGTCCCCAGGGGGAGTAAAAAATATCCAGATAGCAGCTGCAAGACATGAAAATGGGGGCAGAACCTGGATCACGAGGGCACAGTTGACTTTTTCGGCCCTCCCATGGATGGCCCCTGCACGGAGGGTTTTTCTCCTCCATAACAGTGTTGCATTTCAAAGGCACAGATTGCAAATACATACTAAAAGTGAGTTCAACGTGAGTTGCTCGGGGGGGGGGGGGGCAAAGCGCCGCACCCCAGAAACGGAGCAGAGAAGTAGATGAGATGAAGACAGAAATGAAAACTGACTCAGGTCCAATTTCAATGAAAGCTAATGAAAAGAAATGAACAACCGTTCATATTATTATGTCCCACAGAGTTCACGACACCCCCGTTTTGCCCAGTTAAAAACGTACATTTCCGTGGCTATTTTAGCAGAGTCAGACCCACCGGAATAAGTCTGTTTGATGAAGACTGTCTCCCCTGCCTTCTCAGCCATGCAAATCCTGTAGGCAGGGAATTGGTCCTACAGCCTTCTGTGTGAGACAGCGTGTTATATTTAGAATACTTTAATTTCTAACATGTGCAGTATTGGCAAGTATGGGATATTCATTCTCGGTCAGCAAAATGGCTTTGTATTGCAGGAAAGATGCATTGTTCATCTTCCTCCATTGAGGCCCAAACAGTTTTGCCACCTGAAACCTTGCGTTACACTAGGTTTTTTTTCTGACAGCTCCCCAGCTTCCCTGTAGGATGATGAGGATGATGAAGATGAGGATGAGGATGGTTTACCATCCTGGAAGGACCTAAAATGTTATGGCTTATAGCTTCAATATTTGACCTCCGTTGGCCCATTGAGCCGAAACTATGAGCTCTTGAGAGGGCCAGCCAGAAAGATATATGTACTTCCTCATTTTACCATCTTATGCCCAATCATATGCCCAATCCTTTGGGGGACTGGCGGACAGGAAGATCTCCCTAGAGGCCACAGTGACTTCTTTGCAAAATATTTTGAAGATAAAATAGCTCATATATGCTTGGAGCTTGCTATCTCTGGGACAGAGACGGATTACAATGACTGAGACAATGTCCTGTGAGGTTATCTGGAATTTGTGTGACCCCAAGGAGGCGAAGAAAGTGGACACATCCCTCTGCAGCCTGGCTGTAGAAGATTTTAGGAAAAGCACCTCACCTGGGACACGGACACCAACATTTGATGAACATCCCCTCTCCCCCATTCCCTTTCTAAATCTGTTGTGTTTCTTTCTGAAAGCACAGCCTTCTGGGTAAATCAAAGAAGGGCATCTTTTAAAGAAGCCAACCCCTGCTGACTAGGAAATGGAGCACAATTGTTGACTTGCTGCCTTCAGGCCTCTGAGCGGCCACCAGCTGTGAAAGTTTCTTGGCTCTGTGAGTGGTCATTGTTGATTGATGCACCTCCAAAAATCAAGCACTTGCTATTTTGACCTTCCCAGCAGATGGGGCTGCAGCAATGCTTGGTGGGGGGGGGGGGGGAGCAGAAACTGTTAATCCGTGCCCATCCTGTTTTGTCGGATATCACAATCAAAGTATCTGTGTAGTGGAGAGCGGTTTTTC
Organism: Charina bottae; assembly: GCA_023362775.1. Taxonomy (NCBI): domain Eukaryota; kingdom Metazoa; phylum Chordata; class Lepidosauria; order Squamata; family Charinaidae; genus Charina; species Charina bottae. The sequence goes on along the minus strand of JALMGJ010000010.1, from coordinate 24,877,695 downwards.
CCCTATATTTCTCCCCTTGTGTGTCTCTGTCTCTTGGCCAGCCATCTTCTGCAGTCCTGACCTGCTCTCTAGCTAGTTGCTATAATCTCTGTAGTAGAATTTATTGTCACCTTCATTCCTCTTCCCCCAATAGTTTCTCTTTCGCCAGCCTTTGCCCTGACAGCGGTTCCTTCTTGCCTTCCATATTTTATATTGCACCATTTTATGTTTTGGGCAGGGGGGAGAAGTTCTGTGGAATCTAGGAATTTATACTTGGGGGAGTTTGGGAAATAAATTCTGCAGTTCAGAATGTGAGTCAAGCCCAGGCTCTTCAACATTCAGGCCTTGACTCATATTAAGGTTTGCTTCGTTTCCTCTTTTCTTATCAAATGTTGCAGCTTCTGCATTCCACACTGGGAATTTGAGTTTTCAGGGCTCCTAAGGACCCTTAGCAACTCCATTTCTCAGGACCATTTTTTATGACAGTGTTCTCCATGCTCCAAGGAAGTCTGAGCAGTCTAGATGTGTCCTCAATCATTCAGACTGGAAAAGAGAAAACAGGAGTTGGCATTTTGTACACTACAACAAGCATTAAATACCTACACCCTACATTCTGTATCAAGACAGTTCGAACACTATGTCTAGTCGTAGTAATAGTTTTTCTTTCCATCAAAGATCAGATTACCTTTGTCTTGTATTAATTGAGTACGTGTGCATGTAAATGGAGAAAGACTTCGGTCGGAATTTATCAGGAGATCAGCGTCTTTCCAACAAAGGTTAACTAGAAGGAAACTCATGTGGGTCAGAAGCTTATTCCTACTTATGGTTTGTCTAGAATGTCTGGTATTTGGAGACTTCTTGCTTCTGTACACAGAAACTCCTTCTGCTTGCTGTCCATCAAAATTGCTGGGAGCTGGGCGGCATATAAATTTAATATATTGTGGTTGGTGATAGATCTAGCCAGCAGAAGAGGGACCAAAAGCTCGTGTTTCTGCTTCAAGACCACTGGTGGGCTGAATGCTAGAGATCTGTTGCCAGTCAGTTTCCAGAATTGCTCTCCCCTCTCTGGGGAAGGAGAAGGCTGATTCACGGCTCCAGCAAGATGGGGGCCTTTGTTTTAAGAAGCCTTAATGCATCCCTTCCATTCATCCGTTCTTAGCCCCCTGCTGGGCTAAACCCCTGTGCTCTGCATTCGGTGGGATTTTACTCATGTTCCACTCAGCTCTTGCATGCCGCCCTGGGTATATTTGGTTCTAAGAAAAGGGCTCCCGATCCCACTCACAGCCATTCTTCATGGATTAGTAAGGCTCCTAACCTTTCATGGAAGATTTTCTGGGCCGAGTGATCAGAAGGCTGGCAAGGACAATTAGTCTGTTTCTTGCCCATTGTAATGGTATGGGGGAATGACCTTGGGAGACAAAGCAAAGAGATGCTGCCTAGGGAATGGTCAGATAAGAGAGGGCTTAGCCCACAGCTGCATAACGGGAAGAGAAAGAAACTCAGAAAGGGACCTCCCTAACTTCTCAGGCTGTAAAAAGAGACGGCGGGAGATCTGTACTATCAGACTTGTGAGATTCTATTAATGTTTGTTTTTGTTGTTTATTAGTTCAGTCGCTTCCGACTCTTCGTGACTTCATGGACCAGCCCACGCCAGAGCTTCCTGTCGGCCGTCGCCATCCCCAGCTCCCCCAAGGTCGAGTCCGTCACCTCCAGAATATCATCCATCCATCTTGCCCTTGGTCGGCCCCTCTTCCTTTTGCCTTCCGCTTTCCCTAGCATCAGCATCTTCTCCAGGGTATCCTGTCTTCTATTAATGTAGCCTTACAATAATTAGAAGAATTATTAGTAGAAGTAGAATTAGCTCATCTGGTTGTGCTTCCTGTCTGGTCTACCTGGGATGGCTGACATCCCTCTACTACTGGGCAGCAATAAGGGGAAAGGGAGGGGGAAGCCCACTCCCCACCCTTCCAGGGCATATATTCTTGTCAGGTGGGGGGGGGGGGGAGAGATGTATTCTGATGTAGAAGCAGCAAATTCCCTGTATCCAAATTTCCAGAATTGGGCTTCCGTGCCCAATTTCAAATTCCTACCCAGAGCCACCAAGGGTGACTTTTCAAGGTCTGTATGGCCACAGGCAATTGCCTCTGAAATTGGTGATTTCCAATTCCCTTGTTGTGTTTTAGAGCATCGGATGGGGATCTTGGAGGCAAGAATTCCATTTCCCTTCTCCTTGGGCTCCTGGGACTCTTGTGAGCGTAACTTTAGGCCCTAAGCAGAACATCCCCCTCCCATGAAGTCCCACAAGGAAAGGTGGGAGGGGTTGTGGGCAATTGTAACTCCGAGGAATGCAAAACTGCTCAAAAGCAAATCAAACTTCTTTTCTGATCTGTGTGGGACATTGGAAAACGCCGAGAAATGTTGCTGACCTGTTCACAGAGCCGGAGCCAAATAAGAAAATCTAATTCCCATACATTTCAATGGCTATCACCGAAAAAGAGCTGCGTTATCAAGTTTTCAAAGAAGCAAAAATGGCCTTTCGGGAACGATCGAGGAGGGAAAATTTCAAGATACAACAGCTCGGTCTTTTAAGAGTCTTTTCCTCCTGTTTTTCTGTTTTGAGATAGCTCCCTACATGCTGATCCCTAAAATCCTTGGCTTCAGGGGGGTTGGGGAAGGGAGGTTTTTCCTTCTCTTATAGCATCTGAACTTGCTTGGATCTGACAGGTCATCCATCTTGTGAACTACAGAAAGAACAATGATTTAATGGCTAGAAGCTTGGGGCAGGCAAGTTTGGCTTTGCAATCAGGTGCCACCCAATAGTGCTGGAGGTAATTAAAAAACTCCAACTTGTTAAAACGGAGGGGGAAGTTTGCTGACGGCTGGCACCTTCAAGGGGAGATCAATCATATTTTGACTGATTAGTTTGGGGATAAATCCAGTAGTTTGCATGTCCTGAGGCTCAGATAATCTGCCTCTAAATACTAGATACAAGCAGTAACAGCATCAGCAAAGGTCATAACATCCCGCTGACTCAGAGAGACACCAATCTCTCCCATAGAAATGTTCCTCCCTTGTGGCAAGGGCCATTTGGATATTTATAACCGGGGACCGGGGTGGGGTGGGGGGCGGGGTTTCTGGGATTTCCGCGGACCGGGGGCCAGAGTTTGCGGGTGGGAGCCAATCACAAGCACTGGGGGGTGGGGTTTGCGGGTGGGAGCCAATCAAGTGGAAGGGGTGGGGTTTGCAGGTGGGAGCCCCGCGGGCCTTAGGCAGGAGCCCCGCGGGCCGTATATGGCCCACGGGCCTGACGTTGCCCACCCCTGTTCTAAACCCTTGACCATCTTGATAGCCCCTCCTTGCCTCTTTTTCTAGAGCTAGCCTCCACTCTATTGGACGCCCATCCCTATTCCTTGACAACTCCATCATTCATTCCCTAAAAAGCACCATTATTCCTAAAGCAACTGTTGGGAACTCAGCGATCTTGTTAATTTAGAGAAGAACTGTTTGGATAAGCATCAGAATGAGTTCATTTTATCACATTAACTCTCCCACTTGCGCGGATGTTAATGAAATCAAGAAATATGGAGGTTCCAGACTTTTAAACTTCCTTTCCCTTTTGGATTTGCATAATGGTTCCTGCTGCTCGAGAGAAGGACCAGATTGGCCTCTGTGAGCTGCTTTTCTGTTTGGATGGACAGGGTGGTGTTCTGCCAAAGACCAAATGTTTGGTGAGAAGTGGAAAAATAACTCCACCAAACTAATATAAAGGTTCTGTCCTACTGGGTATAGGGAAAACGTGGGGGAGAAAGTTAGAAGTCAGTAATGTAACTTTAAAAAGTGGTTGTTTTTACTATTCGTGTTTAAGGTATTCAGTTTCAGTTTTTTTCAGTGCAGCAAAAATAGGGGAGGCTGTGATCAAGGTCATTAGGATAAAACCATTCAGTGGAGATGTGCCTTCATGCATTGTGTTCTGCCATGGGTTAACAAGCCATAATTGGTTGGTTTCACGCATCACACCAAACCATAGCCCAGGATTTATGAACTACAATGTCTGGGTTAACACAATGCACTAAGCCAAAATCAAATGAGCCATGTTATCATAGCCACAAATTTGTTTCAGATATAGTCTGGCCATCTCAGCGTATACATGCAGCAAGAACTGTCCTTTGTGGAGTCCATGGTGCTCTCTGAGCCTTGTTGTTTTCTTGCAGACGTTTCATTGCCAGGCTAGGCAACATCTTCAGTGCGAAAAGGGAGTGGTGTTTGCTCTCTGTTCGATTGGTAGGACTGTCCTTCTTGGACAATGTTTTGGTCCTCAGGAAGGTAGCAGCACCCACCAGCTCAGGTTCCCCAATCCTGGACTAACACGTAACCATTATGAATAGCAGACACGGCACATCCCATCTTATATTAAATGCCTACTCCTCATTTAAAGCCACCCAAGCTGGTGGCCATCACTGCATCTTGTGCATCAGTGACTTCTCGTTCCACTCTTCCTGTGGGATTATTCCCACTATTCATGTTTGTTGGATGATCCCTCTCCAAATTAGGTTTTGATATTATAAGAGAGCAAAAACAGCGATTCCTCATCACTTTCTCCATTTCCCTCACCAACTTCTTTGGGGCAGACTACACAGTCGACATCTGGGCAGTCTTATTTCCTTGCCGAAAGGTTTGAGAGATGCTGCTAAGATGGAAAGTAGCTTTGCCACCCATCTACTGGTGGCAAAGCACCTCATATGTTTCGCTGCCAGGTGAGAAAGAGGACCCCACATTTATGAGGGGAAGGGATTAATCAAATGATGACTAGAAGGCTATTGCAACCTTGATGGGCGTGCTTAAGTGGTTTGCTGAATCGGGGCCGAAAGAGAATCGCCTGCTTCCCTGTTCTTTATAGATAAGAGACAGTTCACACAGGGCAAAGCAATGTGTCTTTGAACCACATGCAAGATGGGGGACTATTTAGGGTTGGATAAGCTTCATTTTATTTCATTCATTCATTCATTTATTTCATTCATTTCATTTCACATAGGGGCGTGGTGGCTCAGCAGGTAAGACGCCAGGCTTGTCGATCGGAAGATCGCAAGTTCGGAGGTTCGAATCCCTAGCCCTGTGTGCGGAGTGAGCTCCCGCACTAGCTCCAGCTCTTGCCAACCTAGCAATTTGACAGCATGCAAATGCAAGTAGATGAATAGGTACCACTTCGGTGGGTAGGTAACAGCGTTCCACGCGCGTCATGCCGGCCACATGACCGCGGAAGCGTCTTCGGACAACGCTGGCTCTTCGGCTAAGAAACGGAGATGAGCACCGGCCCCTAGAGTCGGACACGACTGCACAAATGTGCAGGGGGAACCTTTACCTTTACCTAAGCTTCATTTTGCTCCTGGTTGGTGGACAACCCCAGACAGTGGCAGGAGCCACATCAATATGAGGTCTCTCTGCTGGGGTGGAGAAAGGCAGATGTTCTGCTTGTTCCTACCAAATGAAGAAGCAAAGCAAAGGATGCTACGGACTGTCCCACTAATAGAAACCCTCCCATTCAGGACCACAGAGAGCCTGTTGTAAGAACCTTTTGATGCTATTCAGACCTCACCTGGGTGGTGGTCATGGCGCCGGGTTCTAGGAGCAGAGCCAAAAGATAGGACCGTCCCCAGCTGTGCCTCTTTTTGATAGGGCCAGTTTCTCACATCGGCTCCTGTGATCAAGCACCCAGCATTTGAAGGACCTGCTGGAGGCCCACCAGCGTACAGGAGAAAAATCCAGTCCTGCCCAAGGACTTCAATACTGGCAAAGGAGAAAAGATGCTTTCACCTCTCAGTGAAGGACAGAATCCAGAGTCATCCCCTATTAATCTGGCTCTACTTAACACCCATTAACCTTTGGCCACTACCGAAGACTAGACAAGGCAGATCGTTTGCAGGGAAGAAACCCAGCCCAATGAGCAGAAGCCTTGCATGGTCTCAGTTGGATGTTCCTGATAGAGTGTACTTAGCATAATAGCTAATCTGGCCTGGCCATGCAGAGATGATAATTACACTTAAGTTCCAGAAGCCATCCCTTATTTAAAACTGTCCTGTTCACTTTGCATTTATCTATAAAAACTTGGCACGATCTCAGCAAGCAAGCAAACTGCAGTTCCGTCAGGAGGCCAAGTTCCTCGCTGGGCTGACTCAGCAGAATCATGTCTGATTGAACGTGGGTGTAATGGTATGTGGGAAAGACCTGGAGACACTGGGCAAAGAGAGGGCTGCCAAGGGAACTGTCAGATAAGAGACACCATAGCCTGCAGCTGGATAGAGGGAGGGGCAAGAGGTTCAGAAGGGTCCCTTCCTAGTTTCTCGGGCTGCAAAGGAGACAGGGGGAGAGATGTACTTTCAGATTCGCAAGATTCTTGTAATGGTATGTGGGAAAGACCTGGGGAGATGGGGCGAAGAGATGCAGTCAGATAGGAGAGGGCTTAGCCTGCAGCTAGACAGTGGTTGGAGCAAGAGGCTCAGAAGGGACCTTCCCTAGTTTCTCAGGCTGTAAAGGAGACGGCGGGAGATTTGTACTTTCAGACTGCGAAATGGGGCGAAGAGATGCTGCCTAGGGAATGGTCAGATAAGAGAGGGCTTAGCCCGCAGCTGCATAATGGGAGGAGAAAGAGGATCAGAAGGGATCCTCCCTAGTTTCTCGGGCTGTAAAAAAGACAGCGGGAGATTTCTACCTTCAGACCTGCAAGATTCTGTTAATGTAGCTTTACAATAAAGTAGAATTAGCTCATCTGGTCTTGTTTCCTGTCGGGTCTACCTCGTAAGGCTGACATCAACCTTGCAAGTCTGAAAGTACAATCCCCCTTCCCCCCCCCCACCCCGGTCTCCTTTATAGCCCAATAAACCAGGGAGGGTCCCTTCTGAGCCTCTTTCTCCACCCATTATGCATCTGTGGGCTAAGCCCTCTCTTATCTGACCGTTCCCTGGGCAGCATCTCTTTGCCCAGTCTCCCAAGGTCTTTCCCACATGCCATTACACTGGGCGAGAGTCAGCTCCTTTTCTCACACAGCATTGCTGGGCACAAACTAAATGCTGCACAAGCTAAATGTGCCCTCCCACAAAACCAAACCAAACCAAACCAAATAAAACATTGTTAGCTGGGTTCTACATCTGTCAGTCATGCAAGCCATGGTGGTAACCAACCAGGTTAGTCCCACCTAGAAAATGGGTGGAGAAACCGAGGGGGGCCTTGAGGAGAGCTGAGGTGAGGGCTGGCCTAGGCAATGTTCTCTTTTTGCTGTTTTCGTTTACATCTCCGCTAAGCTAAATGACTCTAGGGAGAAAAATCTCCGAGAATAACGTAGCGTCTGCTCTGTTGCGCTGCCGCAGAAGTCAGGAAGGCGAGAGGAGGCTGCAAAAACTGAGCAGCATCTTACTAGTCCTCTGTGATCCCTTGGGATAAGGCCCCTAGCTAGAGATGCTGAAATTTCAGGGAACGTCTAATGTGTATGCTTTGGGGTGAGGGAGGCATTGTTAGTCAGTGCTGAAATGCGAAACCATCCAAATATGAGAAGTGTTTTAACACATTTCAAGTTATTCAGTCCATTAAGGTTTGAATTGGATCATATAAAATTGCACTTGATTAAACTTAAAACACAAAACAAAACAAGACCTCCATTGGCTAAGTGCCTATCATTTACCTCAAACACATTTGTCCTCAATGTCTAGGACTCAACTTGGCAAATGATTTACAATTTATCAACCCATTGACCATGAACCTTACCATTTTTCCATGTGACTTTAAAAAAAAGTTCTGGAAGCATCATTCCTTTGTTTAATGAAAGCAGAAAATCCGGGCGGGGGGGGGGGTTTAGCCATATGGGATGGGGAGCAGCCTTATCAACAATCAGACCATTGATTTAACTGAGGATTTACTGCTGGGAAGCAATTTCCCCATTTTCCAAGCCTCTTTAGGTCCTTTAGACTGGGGCAAGGTTGGTTCCTTCAGTGGATAAAACAGCCTTCTCCAATCTGGGTATCCTTCAGATGTTTGGACCAATTCCCAGAATTCCCCAGCTTGCATGGTAACAGCTGAGGATTCTGGGAGATGAAGTTCACATATCTGAAGAGTGCCCAAATTTGGGAAGGCTAAGGTACCAGGCTGGAAACCGGGAGACCGTGAGTTCTAGTCTGCCTTAGGCACAAAGCCAGCTGGGTGACCTTGGGCCAGTCCCTGTCTCTCAGCCCTAGGAAGGAGCCAATGGCAAACCAAGAGACTGAGAGTTCTAGTCCTGCCTTAGGCACGAAAGCCGGCAGGGTGACCTTGGGCCAGTCCCTGTCTCTCAGCCCTAGGAAGGAGCCAATGGCAAACCAAGAGACTGAGAGTTCTAGTCCCGCCTTAGGCACGAAAGCCGGCTGGGTGACCTTGGGCCAGTCCCTGTCTCTCAGCCCTAGGAAGGAGCCAATGGCAAACCGGAAGACTGAGAGTTCTAGTCCCGCCTTAGGCACGAAAGCCGGCTGCGTGACCTTGGGCCAGTCCCTGTGTCTCAGCCCTAGGAAGGAGCCAATGGCAAACCAGGAGCCTGAGAGTTCTAGTCCTGCCTCAGGCACGAAAGCCGGTTGGGTGACCTTGGGCCAGTCCCTGTCTGTCAGCCCTAGGAAGAAGAAGGCAAGGGCCAACCACTTCTGAAATCTTGCCAAGAAAACTGCAGGTAGTTACCCAGAATCAACAATGACTCGAAGGCACAGATAAAATAAAACCTATGATACCTTGCATTGTCCTGTATTATGAAATAAGTTAACTTATTTGATGCCAGGTACATGTCAATGTTGTATATCCAAATCTTCCCATTCCCTTTCTAAATCAAAGCATGCCCCATTCTCCATGTTTTCCAGCAGACCCCAGCCCTCCCTTTCCAGCCATCTGCATTAATCTTCGGCTAAATACCTCCCTTCTCTCTCCTTTTTCTTGGTAGCTGGGCGGTTGGAGAAGGGCTGGGTGGGAAGGATGGCCTGTCAGGAACACTCTGGTGCTCCAACAGTCCAAAATGAGAGCCCTTCATTACCAAGCAGTCGGATCAGTACAGATGACTCCCTGGCATTTAATTTGGTGGGTAAGTTAGCAGCCGCATTTTGTCTCAGCAGCCATTGCTTTCAAATCACAGTGCTCGGTGATAAATGTTGATCAATTGAAGAGAATATTTGTAGCTCAGGGTTGAACTGTGGAGTCCTTGGTGCTCTCTGAGCCTTGTTGTTTTCTTGCAGACGTTTCATTGCCAGGCTAGGCAACATCTTTGCACTGAAGATGTTGCCTAGCCTGGCAATGAAACGTCTGCAAGAAAACAACAAGGCTCAGAGAGCACCAAGGACTCCACAAATGTTGATAACTTCCAAAGACTAAGGAACTTGCTTTGCTGCCTGTTTCTGACCAGAAATGTGCCGGACTCAGTGGCTGAAAAGCAAGCCCAAAATCAGACCAGACGCCCCTCTGGTCTAACATTAACATTTCGTTCCCGCAGTGGCCAACTCGATGTCCCGGGAAGCTTGTTGGCGACCTTCCATTTCTGCTTCCCAGCCATTGGTGTTCAAAAATGTCCTGACTCTTAATACTGGAAAACTATAATATGTGACCAAATTAGGGTTCAGCCCTGAAGACCCTGGCAAACACAGAACATTTCCAAAAGATTCTCCTCTGCAAAGCATATGACACAACCACCTGGTTTTCAAGAATATACAACATGGTGCCTGCCTAGGCAAGAATGCAGGAACTCTCCAGGTCAGGTCTGTAGCTTGAATCATGTCAACTGGATTTCTATTTTCTTAGTGGAAACGTTTCGCTCCTTATCCAAGGAGCTTCTTCAGTCTGAGCAAAGTTTGCTCAGACTGAAGAAGCTCCTTGGATAAGGAGCGAAACGTTTCCACTAAGAAAATAGAAATCCAGTTGACATGATTCAAGCTACAGACAATTCCACCTGGATGACTGAGAACCTTCATAGACATATCTCCAGGTCAGGGTTTCTCCACCAGGGTGAGCATGTGGCTCCCTAGGGATTCCCTGGGAGATCAGGATTTATTTTAAAAATTATTTCAAATTCAGGCAACTTCACATTCAAGAGGTAAGTTTCATTCTTTATGAAGAGCACTGTTCGTGCATCTATACAGACCTACCCATGAAACGAATATCATCGTTTTGTAACTTCTGGCCTAGATTGGAGCCTGAATGCGCAGGGGTTCCCTGAGGCCTGAAAGATATGTCAAGGGTTCCTCCAGGGTCAGAAGGTTGAGGAAGGCTGCTCCAGATGAACCACCACCACAACTCTCAGCAGCCCCAGCCAGGCTGTGTGTGCAAAGGCATTTCTTGTCCCTAAGCCAGATCCATCCCTCCTCCATTCTCCATGCAAAGCCCCCCTAGATAAGCCGCCACATCTGTTTTAATAACCATTTTGGAGCTCCACACAGTGAGAACTACCCAGCCAGCATGCTCCTAACAATCATGGGTCCCTTTTTGTGTTCAGCAAGTTGTTGAAGCTTCTCTGATTGTCTTTTTTCCCCCCCCTCTTTAATTTAGGACTTTTTAATTGAAAAGTGTATAACATCTGTGCCTGCTTCATAACACCTGTGCTCAACAAGGCTGTTTTTCATACCTGATTGTCCTGGTCCTTCCTCTCAGATAATGGCAGAATGGTACTTTGGTGGGCATGTTTGAGCTGTTCGAGCAGCAGATGAGGCTCAGAGGGCAGGTAATTAACGGAGAAGACAAAACGGGATGCAAGGTTTTTCTTCTTTTTTTAGGGATGGTAACAACGGCATCGCTTTAGGGGAAGATGCAAACATGAGGATGAGATGTTAAGCTAAAACCTTTAATGGGGAAGGTGGGAGAGGCCACAACAGAACAAAACAAACCATCATACATCTGGAGAAAGATGGACTGCCTGCCTTCTTGGATTCTGTAGGACAGGATGGAGGGAGAAAAGGCAGAATGTGAGAGTACCACCAGGTCCTCCTCTATCCCCTTCTGTAATGGTATGTGGGAAAGACCTTGGGAGACAGGGCTAACAGACACTGCCAAGGGAACAGTCAGATAAGAGAGGGCATAGCCCGCAGCTGGATAATGGGTGGAGAAAGAGGCTCAGAAGGGACCCTCCCGAGTTTCTCGGGCTGTAAAGGAGATGGGGGGAGATGTGCAAGATTCTTGTAATGGTATGTGGGAAAGACCTTGGAAGATGGGGCAAAGAGATGCTGCCTAGGGAATGGTCAGATAAGAGAGGGCTTAGCCCGCAGCTGCTTAATGGGTGGAGAAAGAGACTCAGAAGGGACCCTCCCTAGTTTATCAGGCTTTAAAGAGACGGCGGGAGATTTGTACTTTCAGACTTGTAAGATTCTGTTAATGTAGCCTTACAATAAAGTAGGATTAGCTCATCTGGTTGTGTTTCCTGTCTGGTCCACCTGGGAAGGCTGATCCTTTCTCAGTTGGAGCCAAGACAGCTTCTTCTGACTTTCATCCCCTTGCTGACTCCTCTTCCCCTCACCTGCCTTGGGAATCTTTTCTGCCTCCATTTTTAAACTTTCTTGCCAAGCAGCATCCCTGGGGGAGGGCAAAAAAGTCAACATGGTGGCTTCAATCACACAGTGGTGGCCTCCTTCTTGATTGGCCAACCTCTCTCCCCAAGGACATGGGGAGGAACAGTATGGAATGCTTTGTTATGCATATTGGGTTGATCTGTCTCTTGCCCGCCCCCCTCAACGAGGCATTGCAAGATTAGGCCGGGCTGTATTGTAATACATGAGCTGTGAGTGCAGAGAAAGGCAGATCCATGGTTGCTGGGCAGCACAGAAACATCTTCCTGGAACATTTGGCTGGGGGAAGATTAGGCCCACAGATGCTTCTCCCCCTTACGGCTTTGTTCCACTCAGAAGATCAATGGGAACTACACCTTGTTTGCATAAGCATCCTAGAGAGAGGGCTTCAGATTGGCTTTTATGCTGCCAATACTCTGCCTCAAATTAGTTCCTTCAAAGGTTTAACTTTCCAGTGCTCCCAGAGAGAAAGGTCAGTGTGGGATGGAGGGTCACAGAGTCCTTCTCCAGTTGTCATCAGTGGAGCTTCTCAAATTCTCCAGGCATTCTAGAAAAGATCTGGGGCTGGGATTTGCGGCTTGGGCATCAGAAAACAAACGGGGAGCATCCACATGCAAACCAGTGATTTTTATGGGCATGTTGATGGGTTTTCCTCTCTCCCCAATTCTCCTCAATCCTCTGCTGAACTCTTGTTGCTTTCTTCAGCTTTTCGGTCAAGGTTCACCTAAGCACAGACTTCAACATTCCTGTCGTGCCGCCGTCCTGGATGCTCAACCAATCTGATCAGCATTTGCTGTGTCCGGACTAATGGTTGGGTTGTCCTTCCAGAAAGTTGGTCTGATTATCTCAGCCTTGGAGATGGGGGGATGACAAGTAATGGCTTGATAGAAGAGATGAACCTAATGGGATAGAACCTCTCTGCGTGCAACCCAGTCATACAACTTGCCCGGCTCTTTTGCATATGGAAGAAGACAGCTTTGCATCATGTGCATGAAAAAGGGTTCTAGCTGAAGAGGGGTCTAAGGACCAGACAGAGACATGAACCTAGATTTCCTGGTCACGTGGAATTTCTGGGTTCTGAAAATGATTTGCTACTGTACTGGAAAGCGCTTGCTCCACAGAATTTGCTTATGGGCTTCCCAGACATTGATCTCTAGATATCTCCTCACCCACTCCCAGCAGTCTCTCCAGCTGCTGGACGTCTCTGCCTATTACACCGTGGTAAAGCTGATGCTAGGGAAAGTGGAAGGCAAAAGGAAGAGGGGACGACCAAGGGCAAGATGGATGGATGTTATTCTGGAGGTGACGGACTCAACCATGGGGGAGCTGGGGGTGGCGACGGCCGACAGGAAGCTCTGCCGTGGGCTGGTCCATGAGGTCACGAGGAGTCAGAGACGACTGAACGAATAAACAACAAAAAACATCCCATGAAAACCTGGCACATTGTTGTCATTTTTTCTTTGTCTAATTAGAAGGCACGGGTGCCATCAAAACCGGCCCGAGGCTTCATCAGCTACATTCCTCCCCACATCACCCTTTTTATGTTTCCACTTCTGGACCACCAAGGAATCAGGCAGAAGTGGGCAGGGCCCTCTACAAATGGCGTGGCTTGTGCCAAGCATCATCTGAGATATCTGGAAAACCCTCCATGGCTGGGAATGCCATTGTGGTTTATCGCTTGATTATTGCTGAGAGAATGGGAGATTGAAACACCGATCTCACTCCGTGGATGATGTCAGGCAGCTGTTGAGACAAGGCAAGCAAATGGTGTTTCAGGGAACTACCCAGCTACGGTGCTTCCCAGAATGGTCTCTAAGGAGATCTTGGATCCCATGGGATCTGGTCAGCTCTCCAAGGTAGACCAGACTAGGAAACCAAAGTTATGCATGCTAATACTACTTTTACAGTAACAGAATCTTGCAAGTCTGAATATGCTTCCCCCCTCCCTGCCTTTATCTACAAGAAAACTAGGGAGGTCAGGTCTCAGACACTTTCTCAAATTACATTTCTGCCTTGGGCTCAAATTTCTTTTATCTGATTGTTGTCTTGGTTGCAGCTCTTCCTCCTGTTCCTCAAGGTTATTCCTACTGCCCATTACAGGTGCCTTGGATACTACCTTGAGATGCCATTGCCTATCTGTCTCAGAGAATCCAACCGTTAGCTCCCAAATTTGAGAGTCCACCAAAAAGATTCAGGAAAAAACAGAAGGCGGCACTGGAGGAGGTCTCTCTCTCACTCCTGACGATCTCATCACAACGTGACGGAGCCCACAAAAATACAAGGATATGTACCTTGCTTTCAGTATCAAAAGGGCTTGCATTAAAAGTGTAGCAATCGCTGGGATTCTTTCATTATAGTTTAATCAGGTTTTGCAATAGAGTTATTTATCAGCCCCCATGTCCTTAAACCCTTCCCAGTGCCTGATTCCACTTCTAGTGTGTTCTAAAAGAAGCTGGCCACCATCCTTGATAAGCTCACAAATGAATTTATGAAGGGGAGGGGAAAACTCTGGCATTCCAGGGACAAGGAAATTGGGTCTGGATCTGGCAGAAGAGCCACGTGAAACTCACAGGATCCAAGGATATCTGATGAAGAATAGATTAGCATCCCCTGACTCTTTTGCTTGCTTCACCACCAGAACAGCAAGGGCAGAGAAAAACGAGCCACATCAGATGGAACAGAAGCTGTGAGTGTGAGTGAGATGATAATGGGTCCCAGTAGAGTTGAAACATAATTGTCTGCTGTGATGCTGTAGTAGGCCAGTAGAACTCAAGGCTTTTAGTAAATTAAAGTCTCACTCCCTGGTGTGAGTCGTGATACAGATCTATAAATACAACTAGGCCCCCTGACTGATGTGGCCGGGCAAGACAATGCTCCCTCTTCGCTCTGAGCTTTAGCTAGAATTCCTTATCGATGATTACAATCCAATCATCTGGGTGACCTGGAGGACCGAGGGCCACCAACCAGGATGGTTCTTGATGAGAGGGGGCATCTGGAGATGCTGTAGGGAAACGGTAGGATCTTCTGGCCACCACATCCCCGAAACAGGAAACTTGCAGAGCTTGAAAAGGTATAGTGATAGACAACCCAAAGATGTGGGACTCTTCGGTGTAGAGAAAACACGACTTGAGAGGGGCACCTGACATACATTCTGAAGGAGCATTCTGTTTATGACATTCTGCAGGATGTCAAGAAAGCATTGAGGGAGAAACAACAGCTTTAGGAGGATTTTCAGCAGGACATGACCTCGAGAAGAAAGAGCTACCCCCTTTTCCCCATCGCTGTGATCTTGATACACATCAGGGACCCGCGTTAGCTTTGTGTTCAGGGGAAAAAAGTGTATTTCCTAGCATGTATTATTGAAAGCATATGTGTAACTGAACATGTTTGACCTTTAGTTATGCCTCTTCCTATCTCCTGCTAAGACTGTGTGAATCCCCATTCGGAAGCTCTCCCAGAATAGAGCAAAGGCACCAGCTCACCAGCTGGGCATCTCAGCTGCTAATTGAGGCATTGGGGCCATGGCAAAGCTGGAAAGTACCATCTGCCTTGATGTGGGTTGGGGGGGGGAAACTTAGAGACATTTTCCTGTTGCATTTATACCATTGGCAAACAGGCACTCGAAACACCTCTCCAGTCGTTCCACCTTGTCATACAGAAAGGAAACTAGCAGGGCATCTCCCTCGTCCAATTACACTTCATTGCCATTTTCATTCTTGGGAACCCCCTCCCTCAAAGAGTAAGGAAAGGAAGGTTGAACATGGGAATTATTCTTAGAAGATCTCATGCCACGGAAAAACATTTGTGCAGCACAAAGATGGTGTCCCACAGGTTGAAAAAGCTCTGCCCTTCTTGTTGGATGCCAAGAATTCCAACCTTTGGCAGAGTCAGCATCACAGGAGTCACTTCTGTTCTTCAGAAGTTCAGGAGATGGAGTTGTAGCACCAAATTTAGCAGTACCAAATTCTCAACCAATCTGGGACTTTTGCGGAAGCCTGAAGGAGCCCAAAGTCCACCAAGTTTCACCTGGATCTTCCCATGGTCCTGCTTCTCTTTATTCGGTTCTGGACTTCTGGAGCATTACTGTCTCTTGTCTGATCAATCTGGCTGTATTTGAAGCTGTCCAGAGTGGGCCTCCTTGCCTGAACTCCTCTGTTTCTTCCCATAAACCCCACTTGGAGCAGAATATTATGGGAGACAGGGATGAGTCCAGAAAAAAAAGTTTTTTGGGGAAGCAAACGAAATCTGCTAACACTGTAATGACAGGAGAAGATGCTTGATGGAAAGTAAAGGAAACATCTTCTTTGAGTCAAGCTCAACTCCTGGTACTGTAATGGACACATTCATGTAGTGTTTTCAAAAACAATGTGAGAATTGTTTGGCATTGATTCGTGGTTTCCCCCCCCCCCCAACCCTCCAGTCCCACCTGCATCCTTGAGGTTCCCCATTGAAGTTCGAACTGGATCTGGCCTTGCATAGATTTTGAGCCCAGATAAAACCAGCCACCTGTTGGGACTTCATCCATACCATAAGCTTGGACTTCAATATATTTTGTCTGAGTTTTGCAACAAGGCAATGCAGCAATGGGAAAATATAGCAACAGAGATTAAAACAGCAAGTCAACATTAAAGCATTAAATGCAAGTGCTTTGTGCACACAGGATCTGAATTATCATGGGAATCCTGAAAAGTAAAATTGGAAAACTGTTTTTTCCATATCAAAGATCAAGGATGGGCCGATGGAACAGATCTAAGCAAACCCCTTAGTCAATTTGTGATTGATGGGAAGAGATTTCATCTAGGGTTATTCCAACAGTCCCCAAACCAGACATAAAAATAAACTATGCAGGCTTTACAATCTAAATCGTTCATGAATAAATAATAATCCCCTAGTCCCAGAGCCATAATCTATATTTAATTAAGTAGATGTCTAAAGAGTTGAGACTAAAAAGAAAAAAGAAAGTGAAGATCTCCAAGAAGCACAGTCATGGAACCAGGGTGGGGCTGGAAACGGCTAGAATTAATGTTACTAAATGATTCAGGACATTTTCATAATCACCAGCAATCCCCAAACCCATATTAGGACCCCCTCCCCCTTTTGCTCAATTAATAGACTCAATTAATTTGAGACTACATAGAGGTTATTAACGTGGCGACTGTAGCAGTCCAAACTTGTTCGATTCTCAAACCAAAGTCGCATTACCGAAATTAATATGCCATCCAGAAAAGCTTCCCACTTGGAATGCAATGGCTGTCCTCATCATCATTATACGGAAATTCCGTATAAAAAGGCATATCGTAGAGAAAACGGCTTGCAAAACAAAACAAAAAAAATGACTCACCCCCAGTAAAATTAAAATAAAATAAAATAATAAAATAAAATAAAATAAAATAAAATAAAATAAAATAAAATAAAATAAAATAAAATATAAAATAAAATAATAAAATAAAATAAAATAAAATAAAATAAAATAAAATAAAATAAAATAAAATAAAATAAAATAAAATAAAATAAAATAAAATAAAATAAAATAAAATAAAAGAAGCCATGATTGGTTTCACTTCCTTTCTGTCCATTTTTCATTCCTCTGCAGGACTCTGTCCGGTTAGACGGTTATCCATCATTTTATGCTTTTGTTACAGTGTTAGATCCCATGCAGACCAATTGTGCAACCTTGAGAATACAAATGATTAGGGAGGGGGCATATCTCAAAGATAAAACCCCTCTTTTGCCTGTCAAAGGTCCCGGATTGAATGCCTGGATTCTCCCCATTAATCTGGGGAAAACATTGTTGAAACCTAGACAGTCACGACCGCTCAATCCCTACAGCTTGGAGCTTCTGGATCATTTAAAGCAGCTTTCTATGTTTTCCAGCTATTCCTTGATTGACTGAATAGATTTATGTTCCTCGGATCCAGCGGCATAGCCATCTTAGTTCTGTGCACGGAAAGCCCTCCGCTCCAAGTTTCAAGCATTGGTTGATTATGGCTATCTATAAAGGAGAGGATCAACCACAGTTCATCCCCTGTGCAAACTGGCATCTAGCAGAGCAGACTGGCAGACTGAGATCTCTCACTTCTGTGCAAGGGAAGAGCTGGATTTTTTTTTGCTCCTGATAGAGACACTCTGCCTTATACAGTACGTGGTCCATACGCAGGGCTGCTTTCAGGCCAGTGACGTACATGATAAATACATTCCCTGCTCTCTGGAAAACAACAGTAATTGCAATTAAAAGCCAAATGAACAATAGCTGTTTCATTAGCACTGAGGTGTATTTGCTTCCTTTTCTTTTTTTTAAACGGAGAAAAACCAACTCGGTACTTTCTCTGTAAAGCTGCCCGTCTCTTGCTGCCGCAAAGGGCTGATGGGACACGTCGCCGTGTGAAGCTGAGGTGTGGGCGGGAATCCAAGTCAGTTCCGGGACCAGCAATGGCTAAGGCTAAAGGGGACTGACGTGGCATAAGAGGACGTGGGCGTGTGTGTGTGTGAAAGAGAGTTCTTTTCTGTTCTCAGCAACTGTAAAGGTGAGACATGAACCACTTTAGGGTTTCCTTCCCCCTCCTGTTATGAAAAAAAAAGAGCAATTTATTCCATCTGTGCTCAAAAAGGGCCTCCTTTAGTCTGACAGTCCAGGTGACTGAAACGCTCATCTTCCGGGCCCTCCATCTCATTCGGCCAGGGTGGGTGGGATGCCCAGATCCAGTTGACCAGGATTGCATTCACACAGATGCTCGGGACTCTCATCCCAGCCCTCTGATTCAGGGCTGGGTCCCTGAGTCTTGTGGCTAATGAGAGGTGGAAGGAACACCAGCGCTACAGAAGGGATCCAAGGAGGTGGCTCTTCACTCAATCTGCAACCGACACATCCAAGCCCAAATCTGAATTTGGGGACATTCACTGTGCCACAAAGACATCATTCCTAGGCCCCAATGCTTGCTATGGTTCAGATAGTAAAGGCTCAACAACCAGCTTGCCTTTACTATCTCGGGGCCAATTAAAAGGAAAGGCCTACAGATGTTTTATCTTTTTCAGAGGATACTTGAATTGGTACCCATCCATTGGTACCATTGGTACCTAGGGTTGAATTGGTACCCATCAGTTCTCAGCCAGCCTCCAGCCCTGGTTCTTTGCACATCCTGGATTTAATCTGTTAGCAATCGATTGCCCCATTTGATCATCCTTCCTTTTAAAAGCAATAGGACCAAATGGAAGTAACGTTTACGGCCCTTGAAAACAGAAGGGGGTTTCAGTACCAAAGTGGGGGGGGGGGATAAAGAGAATAAAAATCCATTTAGAAACCTTTCCTAACATTCACAGTCTAATGGGTAGCTGCCTTTTCTAGTGGCCTTTTACACTGCTTGCAGATGGCTTGCTTGTTTTGAAAAGGGGGTGTCTGTGGTGTAAGAGGAGAACTTTAAGCAGCCAATGCACACACACCTCCATCCAGAGTGTCCCTGGTCCCTGGGGATGATGGGGAAGATAGTCTAACACAGAGCTTTCCAAACTTTTCATGTTGGTGACACACTTTTTAGACATGCATCATTTCGCGACACACTCTTACAGCAGGGCACCAGACAGGCACTAGGACCTGCGCGGAATCACAGCAGGTTTGGAGGCAGCAAGGCACAAGGCAGGCACTAGGACCTGCGCGGAATCCTGGCAGGGCTCGGAGGCAGCAGCAGCCAAGACACACCAGGACACTGCAGCCGACACACTAACGTGTCCCGACACACAGTTTGGAAAGCTCTGGTCTAACACATCCAGAGAGCACTAAGTTGCTTGAAAGGAGAACAGTGGCTCCGAAATAAAAGGAATTATAGTTGTAATTATAATAAAAGGAATTATTTGTACGCCGCCTAGAGTTGCTTGGAAAAGTGAGAAGATGGGTGTCTAATAAATTGAGTGAGTGAGTGAGTGAGTGAGTGAGTGAGTGAGTGAATGAATGAATGAATAAATAAATAAATAAATAAATAAATAAATGTCCATTTAATAACAGGGATCCTGTAATAGATAAAGCAAATCCCGGGTGGTTGTTAATGCTGATGGAGAAAGAGAGAGAGAAATGAATGACTCCTTGGACTTTTCCCCACTAAAGCGTGAAATGATGAAATTGCGTCTTAACCTCAGAGCCAAAGGCAAGCAACCCACAGGTCTATGAACTTGAGGGAAATACATCCAATAATATTATCCTCCACGCCGATACTTCATATCTTATCTTCACCCCTTGTTACCCACCAGAATCCGATGTAACTGTCACCAGAAGAACAAAATTTATTCTGTCCTTCTCTTCAAGAACGTCTTATCACCCTGGTTGTTGACAGGCAATAAGAAAAAGAATGAGATTTCCCCCCCCCCTTTATTTTACACAGTTGATAGAATTTGTAACACCAAAGAAGTCTTGAGATGGAAGCTAGCCAGCTTGAATTGGGAAAGGAGGAGAATGTGGTGCTGTTGGAGAGAAACAAAGGCCCAGGAATGAAAGAATGCTTAGAAATCCATGGTTGGACAAGGTGGTGGGCTTCTCATCTTTGAGTGCTACTAAACCATTTGCAATTGTTAATACAACACCCTGCTGAATATCTCATTAAACTGTTCATATTGGAAGGGAATTTCAGTTAAACCATAGCAAAAGCTTCATCCCAAAATTCCCTGATGGCCTCTTTTAACATCCCAATATCAGCAAAGATTGGAACAAGATATCCTGCTTCTTTCAAAATCTATGGAGAGATTGGCACATTGCACCAAACCACAATGTGCTTAAACAGGGCTCATTGAACAATACACAATCGATACAGTTTGTACTCTAACTATGGTTTAGCAAATCACAACGACTGGGTTTGCACAGCCAGTCAAACCCAAACTAAAACAAGAACAACCCTCCATGA
The DNA here is from genome assembly GCA_023362775.1 of Charina bottae. NCBI lineage: Eukaryota > Metazoa > Chordata > Lepidosauria > Squamata > Charinaidae > Charina > Charina bottae. Next base: position 24,857,282 of record JALMGJ010000010.1, on the reverse strand, counting down.
TGGCTGAGTATGTGCCGGTTTAGTTTAGTGGCACGATTTCCATTTTTTGGGGACACCTTTTATGGTAGGGATCTTGTGCAGAGGTCTCCACCCCGTGTACTAATTCAGATCTTCCGGACCTCTCTCAGCAAAATGGAAGCCATTCTTTCAGATTAATTTGCAATGTTGCGTTTCATTCTACATCGATTTGTACCTAATGTAGTTCTAACATGTTCCTTGCTGTTAAAAAAACACACCCACACCCACACACTACCAAACCTTGGGAATTTCTTAATGGCTTTTTGCTAAGCTTTAAAAAGGATTGGGAAGCCAACATCCCGCCCTTTCTCTTGCCCCCTATATGTCTATTTCCTTTTCAGCGCTGTGCTGTTCCACTCAACCCGTCCTCGGTGAATCCACCGCATTTGCCTCCATCTCTGTTCCTGGGGGCCGCTTCCCACTCCATATTCACTGACCCACTTTAACTGTCAGATTTACAGCCAAGCAGTTCACTGGCAGGGAGAAGATGGATTTGCAGAATAATTTTTTTGCCGAGCACGGGGAGTCAGTGGCAGGAGAATGAGCTGAAATGGAGTGCAGGTGTCTGACGCGCCCGCCCGCGCGCGCACAGGCACCCAGGCGCACGCAGAGGCACGGGAGGAGATCGACATCAAAAGAGAACAAGGAAGCTGTAAGACAGGAGGCCCTCAAAGGTCAGGCAGACAATGCTGCCGGAGTTGGGGAGAAGCTGGCACGTTTGCAGACAAAGGCAACGTGGGGAGGGAAGCACAGCTGGTACAAATGCGAGACGCTCCGTTCGGGGAGCATCAACATCTTGCTACAGCTGCAGCAGCACAATAAAAACTCATCCACAAAAGCCATTTTCGCACCACCGTGATGTAGGAACCTTTCTCCAAGATCTCAGCCCAGCTCCATCCATGTCACCAAGTCACATCCTTCTCCACTCTACTTGCCTACCCAGGTGAGCTGGAGACATTCACTCCGTGGTCACCATTCCTCAAGAGGTGCACGATGCCAGCATGAGTGGTCCACGTCAAAGGGTGTTTGTCTGCTCAGTTCTCCTTTGCCCATCCACTGCCAAGTTCTTGGTCTCTGCCTTGGATGCAGGAAGAAACTGGCAGGACCTGATGCTGAGAAGCTTTGTGATGGTTGCAGTTGGGGTTCTCCCCATTTGGTGTCTGCCTTTCCTGGTAGCTCCAGTGGTCCATGTGGGACTTTCTGGTGTCTGCTGCTTCTGGTTCCATTCAGCTGGTTCCATGAATCCTACCTCCACAAGACTGAAGCTCTAAGGCCAGGTTGGAGATACTTATCGGCCATGAATATTTCAGGGGTTCCTCTCCCCAATGGTTGGAGAGCTAGACCATGAAAAGGCAGGGCCAGAACAAGTTCAGAAGAGGCATGCTCCAAGTCCCATCTGTTAAGAAACTATGTCTAGTAGGACCCAGGAGACGGGCCTTTTCTGCTGTGGTGCCCACCCTGTGGAACATCATCCCCCAGAAGTGAGACTGGCCCCATCCTTGATGTCCTTCTGGAAGTCCCTCAAAACCTGTTTATGTCAACAGGCTTGGGGGTCTCCCAGAAATGGGGATTTAATGAGGTGGCTACATTGCACGTTACATCTAATGCTCTCCCGAGAACCTTTGTTTTTTCATACTAATAATATAAATGTTTTAATTGCAGAGGGCTTTGTCATTACTGACAAAGGTTTTATTCTACACCGCCCAGAGTCACGTTTTTGTGAGATGGGCGGCATATTAAATAAATAAATAAATGTTATAGATAATGAAAAGTCACTCTGCTGGGCTCTCCATCTTTCGAGCTACATTCGGAAAAGCCACTGAATGTTTAAAAAAAGACACAAAATCCCTTAAAAATGCAGCTGTTATTGGGCTGAGGGGCATATTGCCAAAGATGGTAGCCTCAAGATGTAAAACAGGTGGGTCCTGAGCGAAACCAACATTGGTTTGAATCTGAAATGCAGCTCAAATCCAATCCCTTGAATCCCATTGATAGGAGCGTTCCCCGTGCGTTTAACCTTCTTCTCCTCCGGAAGGCAGAAAATAGGATGAAAAAAATCAGAAATGAAAAGTTTTGGCCAAACCCAGCAATAAACTCAGAGGGGACCAAAAACTTTCTCTAAACAGCAATTGCTGTGGGTTGAATGCTGCGCTACCTCTATTTTTTGCGGTTGAGACACATCCGAGACAGAGTCTCAGTGGTGCAAAACTGTTATTTTCATAACTAACAGTTAGAGAAGATAGAGGCTTATTTGTTTGGAAAGGATTTTGACTTGGAAGCGGTGCCCTTCATTCTGAGTTTCCACCTGGAAGACTAAACAGAAATCAGCAAAGCAACGTCCTTTGTTAAATGTACCTCTTTTCATTCCCTGGAATGCCAAAGGAATTAAAAATTCAGTGCTCCGGCCGTCCAGATTGCCAGCCAAGGCAAGCAGATTTCCGTGCCTGTTAGAATCACATTTGTTTGCACTGTGGTTTCTCTGCTGCATTTTACTACTTCTCATAATTAGGGATAGCGTGGCTACTTAGGGACAAAAAAGCATAGATCTTCAGTCACCTCTTTGACTTGCAAAATTTTAGCAAACTTGTCCACCTGTTTTTTTTCTCTCTCTCTCTCTCTCTCTTTCTTTTTTCTCTATCAGGACTAGAAAGTTGCCCCAGGTGTGGGGGGGAGTGGAGGGAAGGGAAAATACATTTCTAGCGCTATCTTCCGTGTTCACTAAGTTGTCTTCCTCCAAACCATGGGGAAACGCTGAGCTATTGGTCTCTGCTATTGGCTGCATGAGTTTGGGGAAACCTTGTTTTGGTTTCAAGTGCTTGAGAAGTAGGATGAGGCCACCATTCTCAATCATGTCCACCCTTAGATCATACAACAGGACTTTACTCTCAGTCAAACCGTTTGGGAATGAATGGTAGAGGACTGGAGAAATTCAAAGATTCTCCAGTCTTCAAAAAGGGGATGGAAACACATGTGGAATTACAGGCCATTCAGTTCAATGGAATTGAAGCTGACAGCCGCTTTACATTGATTTTCCTGCACTTTGCAGAAGGCTGGACTAGATTATCCTTGTGATCCCTTCCAACTCTACAATTCTATGACCCCGGGACTCTATGGAATTCCTAAAATAATGTAGAAAGGAGCCTATTTTGTAAACATATCAGTAGGAGCCAGCATGATGCATGGAGCTAAACTCGGTTAGAATGCTATTCCTCTCGTTCCCTGTATTTCTACTGTGCTACTATAGGTAGTGCTCACTTAATGACCATTTGTTTAGTGATGGTTCAGACTTACAATGGTGCTAAATCTGACTTATGGCCAGTCCTTGCACTTATGACCATCACAGTGTTTCACAGTCACATGATCACCATTTTTAACCTTCCCAACTGGCTTCCAGCAAGCAAAATCAACAGGAAACCGCGTGATTCGCTTAACGATTGCCGCAAAAATGGTTGTAAAATCAGGTCGAATTCACTTAATGACCACATCACTTAGTGACCAAAATTCCGATCCCAATTGTGGTCATTAAGCGAGGACTACCTGTAGTTAATAGATTGGGAGAATGCTATGGATATACGTTACCATGATTTCAACAAAGCATTGGTTAAAAAAAACCCCATTTGGTTGAATGCATATCTGATTTCCAAATGGAAAGGTTGAGTGGAGGGTTATTCTCCTGGTGAGAAATTCTGAAATTATAGAGGGGAAGTTTTTTAAAACTGAGATATGTGATGTGCAGTAAATTATAAGCTACTCCCTTGAGAAGAAGAAATCACGGTCCAAAATATTGCAGAGGTTGCCTGAACCGCACACCACGCTGCCCTTCACGATAGGAAGCCCCTAGCTGCGTCTCTTGCGCATCCCCAGAAGGCACGTTTCTTCTATGTACCTTCTTTCCATGGGGTGCTTCCGCTGCAGCAGCAGACCGACGACACCCATATGTCCTGTTTACCAAACCATCTCGATAGATTCCAGATTGACCTGGTCATATCAAACTGATAGCAGCTCCATTCACAACACAGGCAGAGCCAGGTCAGGTAAAGCCTTAACAGCTACATGTGTTCAAATGTTAATCACGGTTCGCGTTGACGTTGGTCAGGTTCTTGTGGCTTAGCTTCCTGGGTGAAACCCACCTGTTTGGCTGGTTCAGCAACTTATGCCAAGGAAGAGCCAGTTGTGGGAATGATCAGCCTATTTCTTCCACTTGCGTGTTTCCCAGGCTGCTGATCATGGTCCTAGCAGACCATGACTTGAACATTCGGGGAGGGGGGTGTCTCTTGGCTTTTCTGTCATTTGGACAGCACAGTGATAGAAACCAATGGAAATTCCCCTGGACATCTTGATCTGTTTCCTTAAATACCTCCAGAGCTATTTGAGAACGCAGGCAGGCAGTTACCTTGGAGAGCGCAGAGCAAAAGTGCAGGCTGACAGAAAGGTTTCCCACCACTTTCCTTTGTGAGGGCCAATTCAAAAATTGCAGCTTGGCTTATTATCTTTGTGAAGCTGAAGGAGACGCCCAGCTAGCAGGGGAAAAGTCAGTCCCGCCATTAACTAACCAGAGGCGCCTCAGAATAAATGTTCACTCTCTACCGCTCCGGTGGCAATCTCAGCGGCCAATCCAATGCCGTACCCGGGAATTAAGGATGAAGCGACGTGGAGGTGGTGACGGGCAGAAACTAATTCATCTGCCTCGACATTGCAAGGAAAGGCTCGGGTTTCTAGACACTGGGAGTTGCAAAGACACGCTCCAAAGCTTAGCCGGGTGAGGTCTCAGGAACCAAAGGAGATGCTAAGAGGTTCTCAGAAAGATGTGCTACTATGCAGCACCTGAAACCACTTCTTGCAACCTCAGCTGATAGAGCATGCGCTAGCTCACTTTTTGCAAACACTTTCTTCCCCGTTGCACGCTGAGAGCAGAAACGGTGCCATAAATCCTCTCCTTGGCTTAACACCCTCCTGTTTTTGGGCCCCGGCCAGGAAGATGGAATTCCAGCTAAGTGGTAAATTTCCAGCTGGTTGACACCTTTAATCTTGCAGCAGAAATGGCAAGACTTATTCCAAGGCGGTGCACCATGGGCCCCTTGATGCCAGGTGAGCCGAAGCATTGGTCTGAACCAATTCATCCAGAGGGGCTTCCTTAGGACACCACGGGTCTGGTGTCTGCAACCCTATCAACCCTAGATGATAGATTGGTAAATAGATAATGATAGAGAGATAGAGAGATAGATGGAGATTATAGATATTATAGATGATAGAGAGATAGATAGGTGGAGATGATAGATGATAGATGATAGATGATAGATGATAGATGATAGATGATAGATGATAGATGATAGATGAGAGATGAGAGATGACAGATGAGAGATGACAGATGACAGATGATAGATGATAGATATGATAGATGATAGAGAGATAGATAGGTAGAGATGATAGATGATAGATGATAGATGAGATGATAGATGATAGATGATAGATGATAGATGATAGATGATAGATGATAGATATGATAGATGATAGAGAGATAGATAGTTAGAGATGATAGATGATAGATGATAGATGATAGATGATAGTTGATAGATGATAGATATCAGGTCAACGATGCTCTTGTTAACTGTAAGCAGGATCAAGAGGGCAATGCAGAGTGCAAGTGTGGGATAAAACAATTTCCCCAAACCCCTAATATTCTGGCCCCACATCATAGTCATGTTCGGCTAGGACTGAAAACCTTGGAGTCGAAAATGGATTTTCCTCTCCCTTGTATTTCCTCATCTGTGTAAACACACCAAGGAATTTCAGTGAGGAAAACAGTGCTTTTAACAAGGCTTATTGACCTCGTTCTCAAGGAATGTGCATTAAAAACGGGAAAGGAGTTATCATTAAATGCAAACAGGCAATCAGCATCTAAAGCTCGGTCCCTAACAGGCAGCGTTTTAGGAACAAATATGCTTAATGGAAAGTACTGGAGGATCTGGTTTTTTCTACGTGTCAAGACATTTGGCATTTCTCCAGCCTCTCTGGGCTTCGCGGACGCCCTGCGGTTCACTGCTCATTCACAAACATATTCGGCTACGATCCCAAAGGCTTTTGCTGAGGTGTGTAATTTTTATAAAATAACTTGATGGTGTGTGTGTGAGGGGGGGAGGCGCTTGCAGTCAGCTGGATTTTTCTGCGAGGAGAGGAGCCGAGCTGCGGAGGGCGGGAGGTCTCAGCAGGTCATGTCATACTTTGCAAAAAGGAAAGAAGGAGAGAAAGAAAAAGAAAATGCATCGCGGCCCCCGCCCCCAGGAAAAACCATGGAGGGGGTTTCATAAAATGAACAGAGGCTGATGTCCTTCCCTAAATAGATGCTTGGAAAGAATTGCTGTGATTTAAATGGAAAAATCATCTATTTCACCCAAGGGAGGGAATCTTCACAAGTGAGTGGGGAGGGGGCTAAGGGAGGCAGAAAAGGCCCTTTTCTGTTCCTCGCTGGAACAGGCCTCTACAGAGTCTCCAGATGTTCTGGATTTCAACTCCGATTAGCTTTGTACGCCCAACTGCAAGATATTGTGGGAGTCCAAAACATCTGGAGGGCACCAGGTTGCCAAACCCACCCCCAGGAAAGACAATACTTAGTGAGTCAGCAGTCCATGTGCCAGGAAGGTAGCAACAGCCGTGCCCTGCATGTAGAAAGCAAGTTTATCAGGATGACTTGTTTTCCCTATATGCTAAGTTTCTACCTGCAGAGAAGAAATGGTTTTCTTTTTTTTCCCTTTAAAATAAGTACATACAGTAAATATACAGGTAGTCCTCGCTTAACAACCACAACGGGGACCTGAATTTCAGTTGCTAAGCAAAGCGGTCATTAAGTGAATCTAACCTGATTTTACAATCTTTTTTGCAGTGGTCCTTAAGCAAACCACATGGTAGTTAAGCAAATCGTGCAGTTCCCATTGATTTGCCATCCAGGAAGGTCAAAACTGGCAATCACGTGACCATGGGACGCTGCGGCGGTCATAAGTGTGAGGACTGGTCATAAGTCAGTTTTTTCCAGCACCGTCGTAAGTCCAAACTGGCACTAAATTAAATAAATAAATAAATAAATGGTTGTTAAGCAAGGACTAGGTGTGTGTGTGTGTGTGTGTGTGTGTGTGTGTGTGTGTGTGTGTAGGGGGAGATTACCAAAAATGCAGTTCCCCCATCGCCTCCCTGAGTCCTGCACAGGCAGAAAATTGTCCACTCTGCCAGACAAAACAGCAACTCTCATATTTATGGTCCTTCCTCAGAGGGAGGCTTCAGTTCCTGTCGCTACCCGATTATCAGAGCTTCTTGTGAAGCTGAAAATAAATAAGTATCTTTGCTCGCCTTTATCTCTGGATGCCTTTTAATCTTCCTGATATGTTTTACGCCTTGCGTCTGACTCCCAGCAGGGTCGTACAATATCTCATTTTACCATCTGATATAAGGGATCGGATTAAATGAAAGCCAATGGTGGATGTTAATCATCAAGCAGGAAGGGGGAAGGAAAAAGGGGAGGGGGGAATAGACAGCGGTGACTTTGGCCAGCTTCCTTCCATACCTCAGGATTCAGGTCTCATCTTCCCACCTTGGAATTAAAGAAGAAGGAGGCTCCAGGGGCATCTGCCGGGGGGTGGTCAAAAAAGTCAAGATGGCGACCCTTTGATCCTGTGGTTCCAGCCCCCATCTTGACTTTTTGGTTTCCCTGGGGGGCTTCATCATGAGCCTCATGCAACCTTTTTTTGCAACCCATGGCAATAGCCAATGCATCCTGCAACGCCATGATTGGAGGAGTGGAAGATCAAGGGTGAATTTTTTCGGAAAAATAGAAGTGCCCTAACTGATGAGCCCTGGGAGTCAATTCTACCACCTTCCCTTCCATTCTTCACCCTTGAGGTATGAGATGCAGGTATGTGCACAAAGATGGAAAGATTCGGAAATGCCTCCAGAGGGGAGGGGAGAATTGTAAAGATAATGAAACGGCCAATTCTCCCAACTGCTTTTCCCTTGAGGAAGATTCCCTGAGCATGGACCGGTTTTATTTTGTTTTTTTCCTGCCTAGCAGGACTACAGATCTCTCCTGCAGAGCTGAGGAAGCGGGACCTCAGCATTCATCATAATTAACAAGACTGCCACCAGTGAAATGAATCCGTTGCTTCTCTTGGCTCACTCCTATCCAGAAAGACAGATCCCAAAACTGCTTCACTTAATACCTGTCAAAACACGCTTCTCCCTTCTGCTCTTCTTTGGCTGTGCGGGAATCTGGCTCTGATTTCCCGGTTTGTCACAAGCTGCATTTGACATCATCTGCTTCTTTGGTGACACACTTCGCAGCCCTCCACCGAGGGGGCCCTGCGTTGGGGAGATGGAGGTCTAGGAACTCGGACAACGATCCCAACTTTGCTGGTCTCACGGCTGAGCTTTTTAAGGCTTTGCAATTTGAACAACCCTACTCCAATGTTGCTCAGTCAGGCCTTGATATTCTTTCCTACTGTATTCAACTAATGCCCCCCATTACTTAACTCTCAAGGCAGAAGAGGGGAGTCTCATGATGGGCTTGTAGCTTCAGGTCCCCGCCAAAGGGCAGCTCTACCAGTCTTCCTTAGCCCAGTCGATCTTACAGGGTTGTCGCAAAGAAGCGAGTCCGGCTTGCTTTCCGCTCTCCGACGAAATGCAGGACCGAAATGCCGTAAATACAACTAAAATGTCAACATAACCCACCATCGTCATTCAACTGAAAAGTCAATCGATTGTGCCGGTTTCAATGGCCCTACAGTATTTTTATTAATAATGTCAGTGGTTAATTTGCATTAGGTACAAATGCGTGAGTTCATTGTGAAGGATGAATGGTGGAATGGCTTAGATCACTTTCCAAAACAAATTTCCATTTTTTGCAAGCCCACCTTAGTTTATGTTTCTGAAACAGTCTGCAAATTCTGAATCCCTTTGCAAATTTCAGCCTGCCCAAGAATCCATACTGTTTTCCCCACACCACTTCTATCCATGCAACTTTGCACATATTCTTGTGCACAGACACATCCTTCCCAGTGACACATTTTTTGCAAGCCTTTTTCCCTAATCCACCTGTTTGCTACCTGCTTTCCCTGAGCAAATCATTGATGCAATTTTCCCTAAAAGAACCATTTCACAAAGCCGCAAATTACATTTCAAAATTTGGCGACGTGAGGAACCCCGAAGGGTTCCAACAACTACGTTGCTCTTGGTGCCGTATTTTAATCAATTAAATACTGCCACTGTAATTAAAGGCTGAGTTCCTGACACATTTCTTGAAAGCTTCCTCCAAGTTTTGAAATGTTAAGTTAAGGGAAAATTTGGGGCAAAGACTTATAGGGAGAAATATATGAAATAACTTTCTATTTTTCCCCAAGTTTTGTGCCTTTCTCTAGAACTCCCAGCTACAGGTAGTCCTCGCTTGACAACCACAACTGGGACCTGAATTTCTGTTGCTAAGCTAAGTGGTCATTAAGCAAATCCGACCCGATTTTATGACCTTTTTTGCGGCAGTCATTAAGCGAATCACTGTGGGAGTTAAGCGAACCACATGGTTCTTAAGCAAATCTCGCAGTTCCCCATTGATTTTGCTTGCCAGAAGCTGGCCAGGAAGGTCGAAAATGGCGATCATGTGACCACAGGATGCTGTGACAGTCATAAATGCGAACTGGTTGCCAAGCACCCAAATCGTGTTCATGTGACCGTGGGGACACTGTGGTGGTCGTAAGTGTGAGGGCTGGTCATAAGTCAATTTTTTCAGCACCATTGTAAGTCCAAACCATCACTAAACAAATGGTTGTTAAGTGAGGACTGCCTGTATTGCATATGAATTGAAACTCCAACTCTATATTGAGTTTTAGTTTGGGAAAGAAAAATACAAAGACAAGTTCAGATGTGTGGAACATCCTCCTTCCTTTCATCAAAAGGTGATTTCCTTTTCCAGTTTCCCACATTACCCTGTAAGAGGAGAGCCAGGTTAGAGTATGATGGCCAAAAAAATCAGGAATCTGCTAGGCCCTTTTCCGACTAAGAAATTTTACTCGAAGGCAGAAGCTAATCTGATAAAGTGAACTGCAGCTCACAAAAGCTTCTGCTTTTGAACAAAATTTCTTAGTTGGAAAAGGGGCTGCCAGATTCCTGATGTTTTGCCACATCATCCTGCATCTCTTTCTAAAGATCCTGAGCTTTCAGACTCATACCTTCTTCTCTTAATAAGAAAAATAAAAAGAATCCTGACAACAAATAAATGTGGATGTGACCAACAGAAGTTTGGGAATGCAGGGACCGTCCCTAACCCAGTTTCTCCTGAAAAACAAAGTCCGTCCCGAAAGTTTAATATACTTGTTATTCTCTCCAACTCCAACAAGTTAAATATGAAAGCTCTCCTTTTCAGAATGTCATCATTGTGTTTCTGAGTAGTCATGGAAATAATTGCTCTCTCCAACAGTGCCTGGGCCCATAATCATATTTCCCTTTTTCTCCTTTTTAAAAAAGTGTATTTTGAATAACAACGCTTGGGGGGGAGGGAATTGCATCCTGCCAAAAAGAAAAAAAAAGAAAGAAAAGGAGAGGGAGAGGCATTTCGCTGTGCACAACTGTTCTAAAGTTCTTTGTCCCCCATTCTCTTTTCTTTTTCTCCTTCTTTTCTTTCCCCCCACTGTTGAGAGATCCAGCTCATTCCTACAACCAGAAGGGGGCAAAAAAGTCAAGATGGTACCCATCAAAGCCCAGCCTTTCAGCAGCCCTGCCCACTGTTGTTGTTCCCCACATTGTTTTGGCTGCCATCTTGACTCTTTTGACCCCCTTCCTGTGGACATCCTTGCCTACAGGATTTGACCCTACCTTTCATTTCAGCAGGATATGACATGCAGACACAGACACCTTACCCCAACCTCACAATGTTGATGTTCAGACTCAGTATTAAAGAATATGATATTGTGAGCTGGAACAGAGCAACAGACGGCTCCAAATTATGAAGGAAGGAATCTTAGGCCCCTTTTCCAGGAGATAAGTCCCACCAAACTTAAAACAAGTCCCAAATGTTTTGACCTTTAGAGAATCACCTTGTCAATTGTTAGTTTTACTACTCAAGCTGGAAGTGAAGGCTTAACATCAAAAAAAAACCTTGAGCTAACTCTCCCAGGATTTCCCCACCTCCACCACCACCTACCCTCCAAGTCTACTTGACTACAATTCCCCTTCTCTCATTCGCTTTCTCCATCACCATGTATCCATGCAACCATCTCCTTCGTCCTCAAGGGCATTTGGTTCCTTTCTTCCTCATGATTAGCATACTGGCACAGCAAGGAAGGGAAGAAACATCCCTTCTGCTTCCAGTTGAGGAACACAATTGTTTAGGTTACCCAGTTGGAGAAATCTTGGTTAAATGGAAGGAGGGTTGGAAGATCAGGGAATTGGTTGGATAAACAGGAAAATTCCCACGTCAGATTCTAATCCAGTGTAATGGTATGAGAGCAAGACCTTGGGAAACGGAGGGAAGAGATGCTGCCTAGGGAATGGTCAGATAAGAGGCAGCTGAGCCCACAGCTGCATAATGGGAGGAGAAAGAGGATCAGAAGGGATCCTCCCTAGTTTCTCGGGCTTTAAAGAGACGGCGGGAGTTTTGTACTTCCAGACTTGCAAGATTCTGTTAATGTATCCTTACAATAAAGTAGAATTAGTTCACCTGGTCATGTTTCCTGTCTGGTCTACCTGGGAAGGCTAGAGAAGAAGACCAGGATCAAGAGCCCATTTAGTCCAGCAGAGACCACCAGGGATTTGAGGAAGCTTCTGAGAAGCGACAGGAGGGAAACTGCTTCCCAGCACCTAACATTCAAGGCCTGCTGCCTTACAATTCAACCGGTGGAAAAGTGCCATCCAACTGAGCAGCCATTCCTCTTCCTCCTGACCACGGATTTGCCCCGTCCTCTTTTAAAAGCAGCTGAATTGGTCTCCAAGGCCGTATCTGTTAGCAGTGAATTCCAAAATTTTACTCTAAGTAAAGAAATCCTTCCTTTTATTAGCTGCAACCCTCCCGCTCCCCAAGTTGACTTTCAGTTCATAACCCTGATTGCGAGAGAGAGAAAATCCCTCTGTCCACATTTTCTACACTCTGCTTTATTTGATAGAGCGCTGTCAAATATAGTCAGGATTATTCTTCCCCGTGCATTTAATCATGTTCTCCTTCTATCACCTCAACCATTACAATCTACGGACAATGTAGGGCACAGCTTTCCAAACTTTTCCTGTTGGTGACACACTTTTTAGACATGCATCATTTCGCGACACACTCTCACAGCAGGGCATCATTTCGTGACACACTCCTACAGCACAAGGCAGGCACTAGGACCTGCATGGAATCCTGGCAGGGCTCAGAGGCAGCAGCAGCTGCGACACACCCAGACACTGCAGCCGACACACTAACGTGTCCCGACACACAGTTTGGAAAGCTCTGATGTAGGGAGACCTTCTGGGGACCAAGGGCTGCATCGCAAGAGAAGGAGCTGGTAGCCCCGTGTATATTAGATGGAGAGCCACCGCTTAGTGACCCAGGAATTCATTGCCTCATCCCCGGAATGTTGGACTGGGGTGCCCTCCATGAAGAAGGGCAGTTTGAACCAGATGCAGGGGGGAAGTGCCTTCGGCACACCTTCTTGGAGGACTTCCTTCTGTGACCACAAATATTTGGCTTCACTTCCTTGGAGGGCTGCAAAGGGTTCTCCTTCCACTCGGTCTGGGGCAAGCCATGCTCTTGAGCTAGAAAAAAAAGGCTACAAGAGGAACAATCTCTAGGGGGTCCTCCAGCAAAAAGGCTCGTTTCTAAATGAACGTCTATCTCTCTGCACAATGTATCGAGCTGCAAACAGTTTCAGAGACACATCAGCATTCTCACGCAGAAGGGAAAACCAACAAGCAAGGCTTGCACTTCCTTGACAGAGAAGGAGATGCCTGCCTGCCTGCCTGGTCGCCCATTTCCCTCCTTTCGTGCCTCTCCTGTAGCCTTGGCTGCAAAGGTCACATCTTACCTTGCTGATGGAGCCTCGGTCCTGATTGTCGGTGTCCAAAAACAGCCACGGAGTTGGGTTGACGTTCCCTGGTGGCGGTCATGGACTTGGCTTCCTCATTATCTCTGCTTCGCCGTCCGGCACAATGGACTCCAATTCCAAAGGGCCAGTCACCAAGGCCAGCCTTTGAACTGCCAAGAAATAACAAAATCGAAAGGTGTTTTCGCGATCAAGAGGGAGAGAGTGCCGAGAAACTGGAGAACCAGCTGGCCTTACCAACAAGCCAGAGAATCCCCGAGCTGCGAAGGAGCGTCAAAGCCAAATGCTCAAATGCCACAAATGCAATCCAAGCCACCAGGGACACGACGTAAAAGTCTCAGTCAAGCTTTAACCCCTACGGCCAAGAAACTTGGGATTCCAGGCAAACCTGGTTTGGCTCACTCTTTAGGAAATTCAGGATGCATGCGGACTGAAATCATGGCATTTTCTCTTCTGCTCGAATGAAACCATAAGGTAAAGGTAAAGGTTCCCCCCGCACATTTGTGCAGTCGTGTCTGACTCTAGGGGCCAGTGCTCATCTCCGTTGTATTATTATATTTTATATGAGGTATGAAACCATACCTCACCTGTATTTTCATGGAAACCTTGGTTATTTGGGCCCCTCATGACGTGTAACACCAGAATTCCTTACTCACACTCCTTTATCGCAGTGCAAGGTGAATTGTGCAACCCAACTTAGCCGTCCACCACAAGAGGCAATTCCATTGTCCCTGGAGCACAACATCTGCGCCTACACATTTCAGATATACTGTACTGGGCAACAGTCTTCTTAGGGACAACAAGATTAGAAATGGCTATTTATTGTGAACCGCCCAGAGTCCCCCGGTTTGGGAGAGATGGGCGGTAATACAAATTTAAATAATAAATAAATAAATAATCTTGCAGCAGACGGGGATGCCGAGAGGTAAGGCAGGACCACCAGCCACCACTGAATGCCGAGGAAGATGGAAAGACCCCACCCCCCAAAATATCTCAGCTCATCAAAGGGAAAAAGTCGGGGGCTGAAGAAACATTAATGAGTTTGCAAGCAAATATTAACAATGGAAACATCAACTTGGAAAGGTCCATCAGCTGGAAGATAGAGGAAGGAGAAGACTGTAGGTCTAACAAACAAGGGAATGGGCTTCTGAGTTTCTAGGGAAAAGCAAGGTGCTAGACAGAGAAGAACAGCACACAGCAACAATGGGGGGGGGGGGACAGGGAGGGGGAACGCATGCAGATGACAGTGAGGTACTAGAGACACCTGTCTGCTCGGTTGTAAAACTGTAATAATTAGAAGCTCAAGAGGCACAGGTGTTGGTTTGTGAAATGGTGATTATTGCAAACTTTCACAACGATTCTTCTGATGACTTCCTTAGAGATTTCAAGTCTGTGTTCATCTCGCTTGCCCTCACTGTCAATTGCCTTCACTTGCCCTCCATGATATCAGTTTGGCTATGTAGCACCTGCCGATCAGCTGTTTTTCGGTCGGAAGACTTATACAATTAGTTTATGGGGGATGGAACAGTAGAGATGGGGGAGGAAACACTGCAGTGACCCCCCCAAAGATTTATCCTTGAAGAACTACACTTCTCCTTGGCTTTTGCTACTTAGTTTGCTACCCCAGCACTAGAAAAGACAGCTAGTTCCCTTCTCAGCCTCTCTTTTCATTTTTATTTTATTTATTTATTTTCTATCCCACCTTTATTATTTTTATAAATAACTCAAGGCGGCGAACGTACCTAATACTCCTTCCTCCTCCTATTTTCCCCACAACAACAACCCTGTGAGGTGAGTTGGGCTGAGAGAGAGTGACTGGCCTAGGGTCACCCAGCCAGCTTTCGTGCCTAAGGCGGGACTAGAACTCTCAGTCTCCTGGTTTGCCATTGGCTCCTTCCTAGGGCTGAGAGAGAGTGACTGGCCCAAGGTCACCCAGCCAGCTTTCATGCCTGAGGCGGGACTAGAACTTTCAGTCTCCTGGTTACTAGCCCAGCACCTTAACCACTAGACCAAACTGGCTCTCTTGGTGACTCTGTTGTCACCCTGGAAATATTGAAGAAAAGGAAGAGGAGCATTAGTGTGGAACTCACAATATTTTTTCCTTGGCTTAGATTTTTATTTATTAAGTACATAAACATGCATAAAAATCAGTGTATTACCCTTAACATCTGGATTGAAGTTATGGAGCTAACAGGGCAGATAAGAAATGGTGGTGGCAATTAAAAAAAATAAAGAAGACACAAAGAGAAAACAAGCAATTAAGAAGAGTTGAGAAAAGAGGGTCAAAAGAAAGATAGGAGGAGGGGGTGGAAGAGAACTGAACCAGCTGCACTGAAACTCAAGTTGGCGGTCAGGTCCCATGCCCACAAAAAGACCCAGAAGAAGGGAGAATTGCATGGCTGTCTGAAGTTTTTCTGGGGGTCAGAGTGGTCAACAAATCAAAGACCCGCCTCCTTTTTACACGTGCCCATTCTAAAAAGGGGGGCAGGGCTTGGATCACATGGTCTCAGATGCCATCTTGACATTTTTGACCACCACCTGTGCGGATGCTCCTGGCATTAACAGATGAGAGCACCTAAAAATAAGATTCTTGCAGAGGCTTCTGTCACAGATTTACTAAAAGGGAAAAGAGATTAGGTCGCCAACAATCTCAAAGACTGAATATTTCCACTTCTAGGAACCAATTTATCTCTGAGTTAGTTCTAGGATGAAGCTTTCTTCACTCTCTTGGAAGTAACCCCTTAATCGGTGTTTCTCAGCCTTGGCAACTTTCAGATGAGTGGACTTCAACTCCCAAAATTCCCCAGCCAGCCAATTCTGGGAATTGAAGTCCACTCATCTGAAAGTTGCCAAGGTTGAGAAACACTGTTCTTAATGAAAGGGAAATGCACCAAATGATTCACTTGCTACAAAGGAACCAAGTTCACCCCTGGCACCCCAGAATAGGCTGGAGCCCAGCCTCTCTTGAAGCAGCCTTTCCCTTGCTCTATGCCAAAAAAAATCACACTGTTGACCAGTTCCTTTGCTCAAACATCAATAGCTAAACTAATACGTGTCAAAAAAAACCCCAACAATGAACCACAGCTGAAATGTAGCCTACAGAGCATTTCATATTTAATTTTTGTGGCACTCCTTCATTGCTTTTGAATAAATTACAGATCATATTGCTTGGCTAATATTGGGGGAAGTCAAGGATTCACTGTTTGAGATTTCATGACTGTTCCATCCCATGGAGGGCTGTCTTATTCCTTTTATTAAAAAAAAGATTGGATTTGATCAGTTTTACCAAGAGAAGAGAAGATCTGTAGCTCAGGGTTGAACTGTGGAGTCCTTGGTGCTTTCTGAGTTTGGTTGTCTGCTTGCAGACGTTTCATTGCCCAAGTAGGTAACATCATCAGTGCTGTGCTGATGATGTTACCTAGTTGGGTAATGAAACATCTGCAAGCAAACCACCAAGCTCAGAGAGCACCAAGGACTCCACATTGACCAGTTTTATTTGTGGGATGGGACAATTTCTTCATCTGACCATCTCTGTTGATAATTTGCCAAATATTGTCTGATCCTACTTGGTGCATTACAGATCTGGAAATGTTTCTCTCCAAGCACACAAACTTTCCATAGCAATCTGTTTTTTCCCCTCAATTGTTTCTTCCTCAGAAGTCACTACCAGTTCTCAAAAGATGCACCACCGTGATTTTGTTCCCCAAATGTATTCTGGTGCAGAAGAGCGGGCCAGAAAAGAAGCATATTCGGTTCTCTCTCCATGAACCTGAGCAGTTTTGAGATGTTAAAAGCTGCCAAACTTATTTTTGTTGTTAAAGTAAAGAGATGCATAATCCTCCACGCACAAAAGAAGCCAATCTGATGAGCACAAAATAATTTTTGCATTCACTTTCTCTGGATTTAACCACCATTCACAAAGGGATCCTGCTGTCACTGAACAATAGCTCCCAGCCAGGCAATCAGCAGTGAATGAAACCAAAGACCGATTTTGGATTAAATCCGTTTCTCTGACACTTTCTGACTCTTTTAAGGTTGACTTTTACTAATGTTACTAGGAAGTATCTTTAAAAAGAAGCTTAATCTTTATCTCTGTCACACTGACAAGTTGTCAAAAATAGCCTGTATCCTGAGATAGAGATAGAGGTGATGATAGATAGATGATAGAGATAGGTGATAGATAGATGGATGGATGGATGGATGGATGGATGGATGGATGGATGGATGGATGGATGATAGGTAGATAGGTAGATGACAGATATATACTAAACTGTTCTTTTTCTAATCAAAACTTAAATACAGTTACATATTGTGTCATATATTGTGTTCCCAATATTTTTTTCTACAGGTAGTCCTTGCTTAATTACTACCCTGCTTAGTGACAATTCAAAGTTACCATGGTGCTGAAAAAGTAATTCTAGGACTGGTCCTCATGCTTACAACTGACACAGCATCCCACGGTCATGTGATCGCCAATTGCACACTTCACAGCCGGCTTCGGATAAGCAGAATCAATGAAGAAACTGGCAGTAAAATTGCAAGTTGCAATCACGTGATGTTGCACTTAACCACTGGTGATTTGCTTAATGACCATGGCGGAAGTGAGGATGTAAGCCCGTCACAGTCACACGATGTCTCACTTAACGACTGCGTCGCTTAGCAACAGAGTTGTCGGTCCCAATTGTGGTTGTTAAGCAAGGACAAACGGTACTGTTAGACTGACTGCTGCCTAGACAAAACCAATCCTTGGTTGGCACATGACCTTCTATGGATTCCATTTTAGTTCTTTACCTGAGTGTTTTTAATCGTGATGCTGTCATTCTGGATTTTTATTCAGTGGTGCAGTTAGTTAACTTTGGATGCTAGACCTCATGCTGTTTAAGGGACCCCACTCTGATTTACTGGTCTTTTGGGGGAGGAGAGTTTTGATTTTAATATGCATGCCGTTATGTAGCTCAATATGTGGGCAGATCAGCTTGCTGTGTTTGCAAGATCCTTCTGCTGCATGGGATCATGACCTCTTGCTCCAAGGACCTGCCCAGATGGTTCTTCTGTTGTGAAGGATGTTGGGCTCTTTTGAGAGGAAAAGTGATATGTCAGGAAAAAGGTGGTGATGAATGTTCAATGTCCAGTCCTGATGTCCTATCATACCTGGGCTCCTCGGATCAATCCTGTAGGGCTGAGGGAGCTACATGCATCCTGATGTTGCTGAACATCCCTTCCAACTTCCCTCACTATTGAGTACTGTCATTCAGCAATGCCTGGAAGAGCCACCATGTTGTCTCTCTCCTTGCAAATATGGGAGACACGTTTTAACTGAAAGCGGCTAACATTGCAAATCATTCCTGGGCATTCAATCTTGGAAAAACACCAGCTGTACTTCAACGGCCTGGCATGGTCTCTTGGAAAAGAAGGGAATTAAACTTCGGTCTTATGTTACCCCAGACACAAACAACCTCCAGACGCCGCACGGTAAGACACCCTTCTGTTTCTCCATCGGCATCTCTAGCATCTCAACATCTCAAGCGGCTTCTCTTCTCCTGCAGCGAGATTCGCTACCATTAAAATTACAAACGTGCCAGAGGGTCGGCATTTGCAACCGCAACTTCAGGCACTGTTGGGGTAGCATGGAGGGAAGGCAAAAGAGTTCTGATTTTTTGTGCGGTGCTGCAAATGCCTAACCCTGGTTGACTTCCTTCTCACTCCAAGTTCTATTTTGAGGTCAGAATCTAACCCCCTGGGCAGCACTTGACAGGGACCCTGCCATTTCCAGCCCACCCCTCCGAGCCTCCAAAAAGTGCAGATTTTCTTTCTAGTGCTACTTGACTGTGGCACATTTCTGACTCCTGGGAACTCATTTGCTTTTTCAAAAGGAGTAGCAATTTCCACCCAAATGAGAAGGCACAGAAAAAGGCCTTTGAAGGGAATAAAAAGGAACAGAGAAAGATAGTTCACACTTAATTGGGCCTTGCTTCTGTCAGACAGAGCCGGCAAACTGCAGCCTTTAAAAGGACTTCCTCTGAAAGCCAGCTGATAGAATATTTGATGCATGAAGATCAGCCCATGACCCTTCCATGTGCAGGAAGGTTAAATGAGAGTCGGGGAGGCAAACATATTCCAGCTTCCTCTTTTGCTTACCCTCTGACATTTCACAGGCGATCTTTTTAATTCCGTTCATTTCATTTTATTATTGGAGTTATATCCCACTTTCATTTCGTACAACTCAAGGGGGTGTGCATGATGCTTCTGCCTCCTATTTTCCCCACAACAGCAACCTCGTGCCGTGGGGTGGGCTGGCAGAGAGGGAGTGGCCCAAGGCCACCCAGTTGGCTTTCATTCCTAAGGTAGGACTAGAACGAGACCTGGTTCTTCTAAGTCAGGGTTTCTCCACCAGGGTTCCATGCACCCTCGGGTTCCGCGAGAGGTCACTAGGGGTTCTCTGGGAGATCACGGTTCATTTAAAAATTGATTTCAAATTCAGGCAACTTCACATTGAAGAGATAAGTTTCATTCTTTATTTTTAGTTTAGGAACACTGTTAATGCATATATGCAGGGCTACCCATGAATCGAATATAATAATTTTTTTACTTCTGGCCTATATTTGAGTCTGAATGTGCAGGGGTTCCCCGAGGCCTGAAAAGTATTTCAAGGGTTCCCCCCGAGTCAAAAAGTTGAGAATGGCTGTCCTAACGCTTTAGCAAAGGTGAGTGCAGCCCCCTTCTGTTTCTGTTTTCTGTTCCAGTCTTATTTCTACCATCTTTGCTATCTTTTATTCTTTATTTTTGCTTCTTACTGTATGTTTTTATTTTATTTTTTACTTGTAGGCCGCCCAGAGAGGTTGGGAGTTGGGCGGCATACAAATTTAATAAACAAACTCACAGTCTCCCAGTTTCTAGTCCAGCACTTTAAACGAATGTCTTTATTTCATGAAAAAAGGCAAGGTGGGATGATGAGATGATGATGATGATGATGATGATGATGATGATGATGATGATGATGATGATGATGATGTAGATGTACAGTTCTGGGGATGGGGGAAAATTGCCACTCCAAAATACCATTCCCCCAGTTCCAACTTTCCCATCCCTCCGTCTTTGTAAAAAGGGAGCTGCTGTAAAAAGTCCCACGAGAACGTGAAAATGAGAAGATGGAGCAACATGTTTTTATGTGGCCTAGATTTAATGCTCAGTTTAAGGACTGGGTTGATCTCATACTGATACACTACAAGAATCTCATTTTCCTCTTTTTTATTAGTTTCTTTTTCTTCTTTGACGTTCAGTTTACTTTAATCACTGTAATATATGTCTTTTTTTAAAAAAACTGTATAATCACCAGTGGTATCTTTTTTGTTGATCTTATTATATTTCATCAATAAAAATATAATTAAAACACACACACACACACACGAACATGAAAATAAAACGAGGAGTCTTGGTGCCTCCAGAGCCTTAACTCTGGATCTGCCTTTCCCTTTCCTCACTGAAGACAATCCTTGGAAACTGCACTGTTATTTTCCAAATTGCTTTTCCCAACCTGATGACCTCCAGGCACATTGGGACTACGACTCCCAGCATTCCCACCCAGAGGGGGCTGTCACGTCTGGAGGACCCTAGTTTGGTGAAGAGACCATTGTCTCTAACTGCCAGGATGGGGTAGGCCAGTGCTTTCCAAACTGCCGCCGTTGGCGACACACCAACGGCGGCAGCGGAGGCGGCGTGGGGGCGTGCATGGCGGCACAGGGGGGCGCGCGGGGGTGTGTATGGCAGCGGCAGCGCTGATGGCGCGCCGCTGCCGCCACCACCGCCACACACACCCCTGCGCCGCCGCCGTGCACGCCCCCGCCCCCACCTCTTCGCGACACACTAAGCTGTGTGTTGCAACACACTAAAGTGTCGCGACACACAGTTTGGAAAGCTGTGGGGTAGACGAACAAGATCATTTCTCTCGGGGGCTGAAATACTTGGATTGTTGGGTTCAGTTGGGCTTAGTTGGACTATCTATGGGTGAATGAGACCAGGACTAATCTTTGCCAGGAGAAATTAGTGTCAGGAAAGAGGGAGGCATGATGCTCGGCCTGGCCTCTTTACAACTGGACGTGTTCCATCACTAACTTCCCCTGCATTCCAGGGTTCGGTGAAAATGGGGAGAGATTGCAACAACAGCTCTCTTCTTTCTGCCCTAATCTCATATTCAGAGTCAGCACTTGCTGGCCCTGAACTCAGATACTCGGCGGAAATTGCAACACAGTGGTTCATCTGTGTAGCTTTAGTGTCTTTTTTTTTTTTTTGCCCTTCTCAAAGAGCTGCTGTGTGTGTATTAAGCAAAGAACCCTGCCTGGATCTTCCAGGGAAGAGATAAGACTTGTACAACCTGGAGCTTGGCATCATGAGAGGAGAGCAAAAGGACAGGGGTGCGGTAAGAGAAAACAGGAGGGAAAGATTTGTATTTCTTAGGCCCACTGGGGCTTTACGAAAATGAGAGCTTGGGGAAGGGAGAAAACAAGGAGGAATGAAGAGCTTTGCATCACCTGTGCAGTGCAGAAGAACATACAGGCAGATCTACTGGATCACACCAAAGGCCCATCAGCAAGGCATGAAAGCTACAGCCTGCTGTCATCCTCCATCCCCATCAGCTAGATAGCAATAGAGGGAAAGCTTGTTTCTACAGCTTTCCACGTTTCCTGAACCTGCAGGTGCATCAAAGCAGAGCCGCCTACTAAAATCCCTTTTTCAGAATTTGCAGGGCACCTTGCAAAAAATACGGATATCAAGGGAAGGGTGCTCGAGGATGTAAACAGCAGGGCACGTGCAAAAAACGGGGGGAAATGGCTTGTGAAAAAAGTGCACCACAAGGCAGGAACTGGAGCTCAGAACTAAATGGGTTCTTTGCAGCGGACCATGGAATGAAATCAACGAAGAATGAATAGATCCCTGAAGTCGGAGACTGAGGCTAATGAGGCATAGCTAAAAAAGAGGCATAACAAATGAAGAAGGGTGGTGGTGATAAATGTGCATAGTTAAAGGAGGGAAATAGCCCAGTGAGGGCAAGGAGTGGAGTTAAATAGAGGTGGACAGCTGAGGATGGATGTGACTCATGGACTAAAAATGACAATAAGCATAACTTATTCATTTAGTAAGTTTATACGCCGCCCATCTCACTATAAAAGTGACTCTGGGTGGCTTACAAATAAAAGTTATAAAAAACATTATAAAAATACGAAAAGTAGAAGATGATAAGAGAGGGAAACTAAAAGGCGGAGAGAGCGTCCTTAAGCCACCAACCACCCCCAGGGCTGGATCCCCAAGCTAGGTGGCAGAGCCAGGTCTTGACGCTCTTCCCGAAGGCCAGAAGAATGGGGGCCAACCTCACCTCAGGGGGCAAGATACTCCTAACCATAAGATGCTTCTTTTGCAGGGGTCATCTTTCCTAGTGTCTGAGCAGTTACAAGAATCCACCTGAACAGAAGGCCAGGTTTGGTGTGTTTGTTCTTCACCTAGGGATCGGAATATCCAACATTTCTGCCTTCAGATCCATTAATACAGAACCCGTAGAGTACAGCAGGGAGCTATTTCCACATTTACCAGCTCCACTGGCCACCAATGACTTTCAAAGGGTAACATCTGTAAGAGCCGCGCGATTCATATCAGGTGGCTGGATCTTCCTCCTTCCCCCCAGATGTGTGTGGCCTCCAACCAGATAGAAAGTCTTTGCATGCGGCAATGAAAGTTTATGAATCAAGCAGAAGAAGAATAGAGGAATATAAGAAAAAGATTTGCTGGTATAGACGCTTCATGGTACAGATCAGCCTTTCTCAACTTTTTGACTCTGGAGGAACCCTTGAAATATTTTTCAGGCCTTGGGGAATCCCTGAACATTCAGGCTCAAATGTAGGCCAGAAGTTACAAAAATATTATATTCATTTCATGGGTAGGCCTGTAGATATGCATGAACAGTGTTCTTAAACTAAAAATAAAGAATGAAACTTACCTCTCTAATGTGAAGTTGCCCGAATTTGAAATCAGGTTTTAAATAAATTGTGATCTCCCAGGGAACCCCTAGTGACCTCTTGTGGAACCCTAGGGTGCCATGGAACCCTGGTTGAGAAACACTGGTCTATATGCTTCATGGAAATCCAAAAAAGAGCATGGAGCTTCCATGATTGTTCCCAGAACCTAGTGTGTTGCCTTCAACTTTGGCTTATCACAGCTCCTCACATTGATGCTATTCTATGTATGGATCACTCTGGCAAATGGACATACAGATCAAACAGATTGAGGAATGAGAGGAGAGAGAGAGAGAGAGAGAGAGAGAGAGAGAGAGAGAGAGAGAGAGAGAGAGAGAGAGAGAGAGAGAGAGAGAGAATATGGTAAGGTAAACCCAGCAACTAAGTTGACATGTGGAAGCTGGTAAGAGTCTCAGGGTATGATTAGCAGATCTCCTTGAGTGGTGGCAAAGAGCTAAGATAAGTTTCAATTTAAAAATAGTTTCCCATAGAAATTTTTGTTGCAAAGTTCTTGGCACCCTGCTTGAAATACAAAAGAGTCTTGTCACTCCCTATTACCCAAAACCACCTGCTGGCAACAGTGCTTAAAATCCTGTGATAAAGGATTTCTCATTTCTTTTCTTTTTCCAAAAAGAGCTGACTAACTATATAACATGCCACCCTGGAGGGAAAGAATAATTAAAAAGCAAGGGCTTTTCACGGAGCGGTTACCTGGTTTCTTGGTAAAGGGGTGCACTTTGGAAGGGATGGAAATGCAAAAGATGGATGAAAGTTGAATCAGGTGGGCCTTCCAGGAGATGTAAAAGCACGCACAGTCTGAGCAATGGCAACACGTCCAAATGGAAAATCTTGGAGGTCTGTGGTTGTTGTGGGTCTTCCGGGCTGTGTGGCCATGTTCTGGAAGTTGTGGTTCCTAACGTTTCGCCAGCATCTGTGGCCAGCATCTTCAGAGGGCAGGAGCATAGACAGAAGCGCTCTTTCTGTGCTCAGGTAGAATGGCAATGTTTGGCAATGTTTGTTTTCTATTTATAGAGCTTAGTTATAGGAGATTAGGTGGGATTTTTTGTTGTGTTGAAATGTTAACGAGTGGCCGCTGAGCGTGATTAGCATGTTCATTGTGAGAAGTATTCCCATGTCCTGGTGGTTGAGCTTCTGTCTGTGCTCCTGCCCTCTGAAAATGCCGGCCACAGATGCTGGCGAAACGTTAGGAACCACAACTTCCAGAACACGGAAGCCACACAGCCCGGAAGACCCGCAACAGCCATCGAACTCCGGCCGTGAAAGCCTTCGACAATACTCTTGGAGGTCTCTTGAATTCTTACAATATGTTGAGACCTCAACCATCCTTGCCAAGCACATGATTCAGAAAGGTGGGGGAGAGAGGGTGCCCTTGGGCCCCAAACAGGGTGCCTCCTGACAGCCAGACCTTATGGTGTTGACTCAAGTGAGGCCTCTAGACTTTGCTGTGGTCCCAGGCAGCACAGCAGTGGAGATGGGTGTGCTGGAGTGGGTGTGGTGCTGCTGTAGAAGCAGAAGAACATATGATGGGTGGACAAGTTATGGACAGCAGAGAAGATGCTGATCTAAAAGTCATGTAAATCCAAAAGTGACTTGAGAGACTAGATGTCTTCTAAGTATATGGGTCAAATGTCCTCAAAGAACTCTATTACACTGCTTAGTTCACCCTGCTTTATAGATACTGATTTTTATTGCTTTAGTTGCCAATTCCGAGACCTACCTGCAAGTTAATGTGTACAGATCCTCCAATATTCTCTTGAACCAGCTGTAGATATTGAATCTCTTCAGGTGTCTCTGTGTTGTTGGTAGCAACATGGGTGAAACTACAGTATATGCAATCTTCTTGGGAGTTACTTTTTCTACTATTTTATTCTTCCTATTTTCCCATTCCTCTGGTCTTCCTTTCTAACTTTTCCTTTTTTTTCTTGTAAGAATTTTATTAAGTTTAAAAACTACAAAAAAGCAAAACGCTACAAAAAGAAAAAGAAAAAAAACTAAAAAGTGTGAAACACAAGAAGATTTTTTTTAAAGATTACATAGAGTTAACTTCTGACTTTTAACAGCAAGAATATACAGCAATTTCCATAATCAAACCCTTACTCTATATCAAACCAAAATCTGGGTGACCTTGGGCCAGTCACTCTCTTTCAGCCCAACTCACCTCACAGGGTTGTTGTTGTGGGGAAAAAATAGGAGGAGGAAGGAGTATTTGGTATGTTCGCCGCCTTGAGTTATTTATAAAAATAATAAAGGCGGGATATAAAATAAATAAATAAATAAATAAATAAATAAATAAAATCACATTATTTCTATAAATCATTCCATTAGCGCATTATGAAAATCACTAAATACAATTGTTCCCTCCCCTTATATTAAAAGAAAAAGAAATTTATAAACCTCCTAATCAACTTCCTCCCCCAAAGACAACATTTACTTAATGATTTCCTTCCTACCACTATTCTATACATTTCTGTTTACTATAATAGAAATCAAACTAAAAAAACTTACAAATTGTCTACTTTTATAATTAATAATACTATAACAATCTTAACCCTATTAACCCCAAAACCAAACAATTATTATTATACCTTATAAATCTTAACAAATCATTAAGAAGAAATAAAAACAAGCAAACCTGAAAAACAATCCAATTAATCTTAATCCAAATCGTTAAAAAAGAATAGAATCATATAAGCCTTAAAAGCAGTCCAAATAACCAGGAGCTTCAAAATATACCACAGCATTTACATATCTCCATAATACACACAAGGCATTTTTCATTTAAAAAGTCAAACAGCCCAACTGCCCCCCTTAGAAACTCAGACTTCTCAGCAGAAAACCTCCCACAGAGCAAAGTCTCTTCTTTCCCATAACATTCCACCAGAAAAACAATTCCATTTGTGATTTGCAATTCGGTCTGTGCCTTTAACTCCTTCAGCACCAGAATCTGGTCATCATCATCCGGCACAACAAAAGCTTCAGTTTCGCTGTCGGTAGAAACATCTCCATCTTCACTAGGATCAACTTTTTCCACAACCTCCTCAGCCAGATGAAACATTTTAAAGCTGATATTTTCTACAATGTCCCGAATAGCTTGCATAATAGCTTGATAGGAATCAGAGAAAATCTGTTTGATCTCACAACGAAGCCCTGAGAATGTCTGCTTAAAATCCTCCATGTTACAGGCAGTAGATTATGGCGCCCCCTAGAGACTTAACTAGCAAAAGTAAGAGTTAATAGAAGATTTCTGGCAATGTTTACAAAAGTAAAAGTGATGATAAGGGGCAACTTCCCAGAGAAAGTAGCAACAGAAAGCTGATGATTCAAAACAGCAGATTCAATGTGTAGGGAAAAATCAAATTCTTCAAATTCAGTACAAAAATAATAGCAGGGATGCGCTTATTTATTCTCAGCTCTCCTTAATATTTAAATGGGGAAACAAGTCAACACTTTGAAAGATTTTTAAAAATTAATCCAAAAAAAAAAAAAATAACGATAAGCACCAAGAGAGATCATTTCTCCTTGCTGTAGAAAGCCTCTCTTGGGGTACATAAACTTAAAAATATATAAATTGGGTGATTTAGAAATGGGGTGGCTCGACTTAGTGTCCCTTTAAGGCTACAGCACGGTTTGGAAATGATGACATCCCAGCCTCCCATCGTCTCTTACTGGGTTATTGCTAATGCTGTTCGTGATCCTCTGGCTGTGAGATGCTGTTCTGGAGTACAAATGGGATGATTCCAAGCATTTTCTGTCCATGAAAATGCTCTAGGGCTTCAGGAAAAGCCTGCCTGAGCCCATAAAAAAGCCACGTTGTCAGATCTGCCCGCAGAGCTCGCGGGCACAGCTGTTCAGTCGGCCATGTCCCCACCGGAAGTCCCGCTTTCTAACTTTTCCTATTCCCACCCCATATCCTAATTAAGGCCTTAAAATAATCCAATGTGGGAAAGAAGAGTAATGCCTTCTCTTTGTTGGTCTCACTAGCACCAAAGACAGTTCTTTAACAGGAACGAAAGGTATCCAAGTTCATAAAAAAAAATGAACCCTGGCTTGCATTTATTGGCAAGTTTAGTAATTCATTGAAGGATAGGTAAGAATTCATCGATTGACTTAAACCAATTAAAAACAGACCCTTAAAGTTAAGGGAAAGAGAATGAGAAAGTGATAGGAAAGGAAAAACGAGATGCATTTATAATCAACGTGAGCAGCAACAACTGTTTTTTTGCAAGGAGCATGAAGGAAGGGCCCTGGTGAAATGGAGCATCCAAGATATAATTTGGTTCAGCTTTGGAATTGCCAGCCAGTTGGCAGGAAATAATCTGACTGGAGCTGAAACGTGGCCCAAGAGGAGGTTGCATTGGAAAGACAAGAAGCAAAACCCACAACAGTAGATGAAAACACGTTTTCACAGAAGCTGAAGAACACCACCCAAAATGAATCAAGGGTCCAAGATCTGCTCTCAGGTGGCATCCAGATGTGACACGTATATATGTACAGTATGTATGTATGTGTTTGACACTGGATTGGAAAGACGTGGCATTCTGTCTACACGGCAGTTGCCATGAGAGAGTCCCAATAACATTACAAAGACTTCTGATTCTCCTCCTCCTCCTCCCAAGTCTGCTTTCTTTGATGTCATGCCTTTTTAAATACTGTATATATCATAAGCCTAATGACAAGGGACTGTCATTTAGGAGAAAGTAAGGGGTGAAAATGATGTAAATAAATAAACAAACGATGGTGGTAATATCTAGAAGCGTGACATTTTAATATGCCCCTGGAAACACCACAGTTTGGAATATCAGCAGTCCATGATTTAGGTGAGGGTTAGCTGGGCTGGCTTTTTTTCTAACTCATAAGAAAGCTATTACAATAAATGCATTTTTTTTTGTCTGCACAGTACATTTATCTATGGTTTTAACGACTCGTAGTAACCAGTGAGGAACACTACTTGTAGATAAGGTGTCATGTTCAGTTGCATGTCGTTTCAGGTAATGTCTAGAATTGCAAACTTAGCTGATCAGTTGGGATATTCGCAAATGGAGATTCTATGTTAAAGGGAATTGCAAGCCCAAACTCATTTTAGAAAGCTGTTCAAGAAATTGGAGGAGCTTTTTTTTTTAAAAAAAAAAAAGACAAATGTTATTGCTTCTTAATATATTCTCTTCTTTTCTCCCAGTGATGCACTTTTGGAGATGACAGGAAAAAAAACAACCTATTGATCACCCAACTTGGTGGTAAATCCACAGATTCAAGATGAAAGTGTACTGTGAAAAACTTACAGAGACAGTGAATTTTAGACAACAGAGTGTCTAAATATCCAACCGAGAGCTGCTAAAAGGCAGAAAAAAAGAGAGAAGAGGATGCAGTCATTCTCCATGTCTAAGTAAAGAAAGTTATGTAAATAAAGGGTAACAAGTGGCGCCTAATTACATAAAATTGTTACTTAGTAATGGATGTAAATAATCCAAAATATGTAAAGGGGGAAATCTGATCATGAATTAAAACTAATTACTTTAAGCTAATTAAAATAAGGGACAAAATGGAAAATATGTTAATCACACTGAACCTGCCATTTCTAAGGAAATTTACATATAAGTAGGTAGAATGCAAATTGGGATTTTGGCTCCTGCCAAATAGGAGTTAAAGATTTAACGCTCATTGTTTTCCTAAAAGGTTTTGGCTGGAGTAATGGATTAACTCCAGGATTTAGTGGAGGTGAGGTTTTCTTTTTCAACCAAAGACTTCCATACCGAAGTCATGGATTATCAGGGACACACCATGCAATGCTGGGCTCGCAGGCAACCAGCCAACCAATATAAAGCAAATCAGAGTTGGATTTCAAAGGAGGAAGAAATGGAGAAATGGCCTAGTTCAGAAGTGATGAAGCCAATGTACTGATCCAAGATACAGGGTTGAATAGAAGAGAATCTCTGTAGCTCAGGGTTGAACTGTGGAGTCCTTGGTGTGTTCTGAGCTTGGTTGTTTTCTTGCAGACGTTTTGTTACCTGACTCGGTAACTTCCTCAGTGCACTAAGTGGGCAACAAAACATCCGCTAAGTTGGGTAACCAAGCGTCTACAAGAAAACAACCAAGCTCAGAACACACCAAGGACTTCACAATACAGGGTTGACCTTGGCCAACTTTTCAAGGACAAAGAAGTCCTGGAACTCAAACACTCCTCCTACAACTCTCCAGATGGCTACTTTAAAACACAGGTCAAGCTCTAGTTACTACACCATGAGAAAGAAACGTTAGATCTTTAGAAAAGTAGATCTTTTGATCTAAAGAGATCTTTCGGTCTCTCCCCCAATCTCTCTGGTGGAGGGATTAAATGATGATGCCCTTCCTTGTTTATCTATGGTTACAAAATGTTGCTAGGAAAGGAAATGTGATGGTACATTCTGGAAAACAGGCAGGTCGGCAGTATAAACAGCACAGTCTATATTTTATTTTACCAAATATGCATGCCACCATCCAATGACTTATATCTTAAGTAGCCAGACAGAAAAATAGACTGAATAAAAAAAGGAAAGTCAGACAGAGAGAGAGAGAACATGTAATTTACTCAGATCTTCTAAAACATAAAGCATTTTCCATGAGATAAAATGAAAAAAACTCCTTTATTGTAAAAAGAACCTCATTAAGTTGCAAATAGCCAGAGTTAAGAAAATGCATATATTTTCAGACAGACAAGGAAGGGAAATGTGCCAATAATTTTTTAAAAAGGCATTGACATTTGCGTTTCAACCTTTCTCCCACCTATATAAATACAGCAATTACATTATTTGCATATGTGGAAAAATACGTTGCTTAACTTAGGTGAGAGGGAGGCCATGTAGATCTGACACTGGAAGAACAAAATCACTGTTTTTCTAATCTCCCCATCAGCCTCCACCGGCTTCAAACCAGTGAGGGATCCAGTTCTGAAAATAATAGGGAAGGGGTGGATGATGGGACATGGAATAGCAGGCCAGATTTTTTTTTAATCCTTAAAGTGTTGCGTATGGTACTTTTACATTTCCCCCTGAAGTAAAATGTATGGCATTATTTTAATTCCAAGAAATGAAAGGCATGCAGGCTGGGCCGTTGTTTGAGTCAACTGGTTAGGGTGCGAAACATTGCAGAATAATGCCTGACCGCCCTATCTTTCCCTACCTTACCTCAAAAGAAACTTGCTGGAGGCCAGTAGCTTGAATCATGTCAACTGGATTTCTATTTTCTCAGTGGAAACGTTTCGCTCCTTATCCAAGGAGCTTCTTCAGTCTGAGCAAAGTTAGTAAGGGAATCCTTAAATATGTTTCTAGGGTGGCTGTGTGACCTTGCACCTGGGGCTAGGTCATGGTTTTTTTGAGATGTTTATTTCTAAGTCCCTTTATCATCCAAAGGAGGATCGTTAAGATTACCATGCTGCTGTTGAGCTTGCGAAATGGTCTTAATCTTCCTAGGCACAGAAGACAAAGCAGGGAGGAAGATGGGGGAAAGATTGTGCCTGAGGCCCCCACCTCTATTCAAGGAAGGATTTTCCAAGTTGGCATAAATGGATTCCTTGACCCCTCTCTCAAACCACCTATCTTCTCTGTCTAAAATGTGAACATTAATGTCCTCAAATGAGTGTCCTTTTTCCTTTAGATGAAGGTAAACTGCTGACTCTGGTCCTGTGGTGTTACTCCTCCTGTACAAAGGTTGTTTGGTTTCTCCAATGTAGAGTTGCTGGAGGCCACAACCACAGGAACCAAGCCCTGCCCCTTGTTTACATGTTGTGCAACATCTTCTTTGGATAGCCACCATGGTTTAGAGGTTGGAGGACTATCCAATGGTCACAGTTCCTCAGCTTGGTCAGCCTTACTGAGCAATCGGGAACAAGAAGATGTATGTTGTAAAGGCAGGAAGGAAATGCATGGATTGGTCCTGGTGGGACTTCCATGACAAGGAGCGGGGTAATGGGTTATTTGTCCAGATCCTGATAGCTCCCATGATATGCTTACATCTGCTAACTGCTATATTAATTCAGTGTTTCTCAATCTTGGCAGCTTGAAGATGTGTGGACTTCAACTCCCAGAATTCCCCAGCCAGCCATGCTGGCTGGGGAATTCTGGGAGTTGAAGTCCACACACCTTAAAGTTGCCCGGTTCGAAAAACACTGTTGTAAAGCAAACAAGAAGAGCTCTGAGACTGTTCGTCTACAAGCCCAACTCATCTTGAAGGTTGGGGACAAGACTCTCATGGTCTCCTCAAACCTTCAGGCAGATAGATAAAGAATAAATCTTCTTTCTTTCTCAGAAACCTAGCCCTGTACATGTCTTCGAATCTACAGAGCCTTTTTTTTCTTAACAGGATTCCCTTTCAGCTCTTCTCCTCCACTGAAGCCACCTCATTTCTGTAACTTCATGTGTGTATTTTCTTAAATTGATTCTGGATGGACTTAAGTGAAGGTCCAACCCGCTTCTCCAGGTATTTAAGGAGTGGAGTGGAACCCCAGCAAAAATATTGTCACACCTGACTAGAACCAGGTCAGGCAAATAACATGCTTCCCGAGCTCCCCAGCTACTTGTTGGCCTCCTCTTTCACTCACACACACACACACACACACACACACACACACACACACACACACTGCTGCTGAATAGTTTAAGTGCTTCAGGCAAGGAAATGAACTGCCAGGTTGAGATAGATGCGATGGATGGAAGACAGAAACGTAAGTTTGGAAAGAGATCTCAGCAGGCCTCAAGAGAACACCATGGCTTGTAATAGGGTAGGTCTATAAAAATCTGCAGTCTTCTCGACTGGCCCTCACAGATCCATTAAGCGTGTGTCATTTTTTTTCAAAGCCCCACCAACCAAGCCAAGACGACTCTAAAACTGAACAACAGCAAGAGCCAAACAGGAAGGCTAAAATTGTCCACACCTGTTCTGCGGCATTTATCAGACAGCTGGAGGCAGAACTGCATCTTACACTCTTACCTTGTGCCAAAAGCACATTACCATCAGATATTATGGGCTGTCACATGTGAGGAATATCACCATGCCGGTCACCCTCCATTTCTCGGTAATTCAGCAGCAGCTCATTACAAGCAGCCCCCAAACCCTGATTTGCTGTGAAAGAGTCCCCCAACACTCACTTCAGGAGAAATGCACGTTTGCACACTTGTTACCTCTCTTTGTTTTTCTATTGTGAAACCCCCTTCCCACCCAACCCAACCAAGGAGTAGGACACAGGGGCCCAACAAGCTGGCTTTGCTTTCTAATGGGGACTGGTTTTGAGCCCAACAACTTGTGGTGCGTCAGAACCTCATAGAGTACAAAAGAAGTTTTAGGACAGCCTTTTTCAATCTGGTCACCCCCCAAATGGGTGGATTTAAACACAAGCCATGGTGACTGGAACCTGAAAACTGAGGACCAGATATCTAGCGGCATCTAGGCTGGGAATGTCTTTTCTGAGAGGTTATTACTCTTGATCTGTGGGTGATCTGCAGAAGGTTCCCTGGCCACAACTATCATGACTTTACAATCCTGTTGTTGTTTTTTTAATTAATGCCAGTCTTGTTTTCATCTCAGGGTTCATTTATTGTTTCGGGTTTTTATGAGAGCATCAGCCAGATCCTTTGAAGATCCTGAATCTGGGACTGTCTATAACAGAGCTTTCCAAACTTTTCATGTTGGTGACACAGTTTTTAGACATGCATCATTTCACGACACACTCTTACAGCAGGGCAGAAGGCAGGCACTAGGACCTGTGCAGAATCACAGCTGGTTTGGAGGCAGCAAGGCACAAGGCAAGCACTAGGACCTGTGCGGAATCCTGGCAGGGCAGGTTTGGAGGCAGCCAGGCACAAGGCAGGCACTAGGACCTGCATGGAATCACAGCAGGTTTGGAGGCAGCAAGGCACAAGGCAGGCACTAGGACCTGCGTGGAATCACAGCAGGTTTGGAGGCAGCAAGGTACAAGGCAGGCACTAGGACCTGCGGGGAATCCTGGCAGGGCTCGGAGGCAGCAGCAGCCGCGACACACCCAGACACTGCAGCCGACACACTAACGTGTCGCGACACACAGTTTGGAAAGCTCTGGTCTATAAGCAAAGGAAGACTTTGGCCACTGCTGGAAATCAGGTGGCCTTATGCTGACTCAGACCTGTGGTCCATCTCGTCATCTTCAGACGCCAGGAATGAAGACAGAGTCTTCTTCCTGCAAAGCGTGGGATTTGCAGTCAAGCCATTAGCCTGTCCTCCCTTACCATATTAAAACGTCCACTTGGGTCTTACTTACTGGAATCTGTTTCTTGGTATCCACCTCCCTGGCCATCTTCCCTTGCTTTTTCCATATCTATCCCCTCTCCTTCAAGAGGAATAATGGGGGGAAAGAGCTGTATCAAAATAATTTCTACTTTATCCTCAATCATTGGCGTAGCTGGCTCACGGAGGCTTGCTCCAAATGGCAGAAGCAATTTCTACAGGAAATCTAAAATGGTATAAAGAAGTTTGCTGCATACACCCCATTTCATTCCCTCTATTACGTGTGTTTTTGTAGTACTTCGAGACCTGCTGAGCTCTAATATCCAGAGCCAATGTTGTAATAGGAGCAAGACTGAAAAGGCTTCTTCTCTTATATCAGTTTCACCCTCTGGATAATAACAGCAGTGACATCTGACTCAGGCCCCGAGTCTACCTAGCTATCCTCTGTCTTACCTTACATAGGCTATCCAGGTTCCCTTTAAAGATTTCCAGAGGCTTTTCAAACTGCATCTCTCAGGAACTCGGCTTGCAAAGCAAGTTCTTTACCATTACAACACTTCTCGGCTCTCTTGCACAATCCCGCAATTCCCAGAAACAAACTCCACCCTCCAGCTTCCTGAAGGAGCTCTGATTTATTCTCCCCTTACCACAATCCTCCTCCTCCTCCTCCTCAGCCTGTCTTTTTCTCCTCTTTCTCGGGTAAGCAAGAACAACTAGCAGGAAATGGCTTGTCATCTGCAAGGAAGCCCGTGCCCAAACAGCTAAGAACCAGAGCTACTGGCTTATGGCAGGAGAGAGAATAAAAATGACATTAGGACGTAATTCTCTTGGTCCTGATTCTGAGAACCTTCCCAGGTTCTTGGAACGAAAAAGGTGCCCTGCGTAGAGCCCTCGATCTGCTGGTGACGTCTTTGTCAGCAGCGTGCCTTCTGACAAGCAGATGTCAAAGTTCAGCCCAAGACACGCTTGCTGAAATTGACTGCAGAGGACGTCATACGGAGGAATGGAGGGAAGCCTAATTCAACGGCAGAGAGAAAGACTTCTCCAAGATAGCAAGGAGACAAATCCAGAAGTGACTCTGGACCAGTGTTTCTCAACCTTGGCCACTTTCAGATGTGTGGACTTCAACTCCCAGGATTCCCCAGCCAGCATGAAACACCGCTTTGGGCTATTCCTTTCCCCTCCCTTCACTATTGTTGTGAGTTCTGCAGGGCCAAATACATCATCCATTGCTAGTAAATTAGATAGCCAGCTCAAGTGAGGCGGTCGTTAAGGGAATCATGCCCAATTTTACGACCTTTTTGCTGTGGTCATTAAGCAAATCACTGCGGTTGTTAAGTGGATCATGTGGTCGTTAAGTGAATCTGGCTTCCCCCACTGACTTTGCTGGTCAGAAGCCGGCTGGGAAAGTTGCAAATGGTGATCACATGACCCCAGGACGCTGCAACCATCATAAATACATGCCAGTTGCCAAGCGCCTGAATTTTGATCATGTGACCGCAGGGACGCTGCGATGGTTGTAAGTGTAAGGACTGGTCATAAGTCACTTTTTTCAATGCCGTCATAACTTCGAATGGTCACTAAACGAATGGTCATAGGTTGAGGACAACCTGTACAGCTATCAGGACCAAGGACAGCTCTCAGGCAGCGGACACTTTGCTCCAGTGGATTGTGGAACACATTTAAGATACTTCTGTCCTCTCCCATTTCAGAACTGTCTCCTCTCTGAGATGTGACAGTCTTCAAGGAGAAACATCCTAGGCTGGGCTGCCGAACCATCACAGATTGGTGAACCCACTGTTAGTAGAAATCTGTGTATTGACAATTAAATACTTACTACTATTAATATATTTGGCAAGATATGAAAAATGACCTTGAACCTTCATGTACGCAGCAGAGATTGTCAACAAGACCCTCAGAGAACATCAAAGTATCTGCTGGATTCCCCAAATTGCTGAACAATTGCAAGATAGCATGAAAAAATGCTGCCATCTCATGCAATGTTATGAATCTCCGGCACAATCTCATGAGATTTCGGCCATCAAGGTCTGACAAAATCTTCCATGTCTCGTAGAGGCATTGATCTAACTCCATAGTGTCAACACTGACTGGCAGAAGCAATTTAGAGATTTTATTTTCTCTCCCAGCCATATCTGGAGATTCCGGGGATTGAATTTCAGACCCTATTCTGCCATATTTTTTTGCTAATGGTCCCCCCTTTCTTTACTCCATTTACAGAATCAAAGACAAACATAGATGGTGGGGGGAAGGATGCAGGAAATGGGAAAGAGCCTGGGAATATTAATTCTCTTCTCAAAACCATCTGTGGAAATGCCTTCCCATGCTGAATTGCACTTTTAAATAAATGGAGCTAATTAAGTAATTGCCAACGTTATTAAGACTACTTTTGCTCTTACAAGAGAAATTTGCATTGTTGCTAATTTCTTTGGTGTTTGAGTAGAGGACTGGCAATGAAGGTTGGATGACCTATAAACAAGCCCGTCAAATTCAGAGAAAGGGAAATGTAGGACAGGAGAGGCGAGGATAATGTTGAGATTGCCTCGACAGAAGCTTTCTCAGCTGCAGAAATACCTGCAATTAAAACCGTTTATTTCGCTTTTCAAAGAGCCAATAGACGTGCCTGGCAGATCAGCAGGATTCAGTTTTTGCAGGCAGTACCGGTTCAGGTTGTAGACTGGGAATCGTGGGCCATTATGAGAACTGCCCAGAGTCACAGGAGTTGGGCAGCATATAAATTTAATAATAATAATAATAATAATAATAATAATAATAATAATAAAAAAAATAAAAATAAAAATAAATTATAGAGCTGCCCAACTCAACCAACTCTGGGCACCTTGCAATAAAAACAGCCAATGCAAAATCCCCAGTAAGATACAAAGACTAGATAACAATGACACAAACCACAATTGGGACTGGAACTTCCTTCGCTAAGTAAGGCGCTCGTTAAGGAAGTCATGCCCAATTTTATGACCTTTTTGCCGTGGTTATTAAATGTATCACCGCAGTCGTTAAGTGAATCATGTGAATCTTGTTAAGCGAATCCGGCTTCCCCCATTGACTTTGAAAACAGAACCAGGCCCTGATCAATAAAATACCTGCAATTGAAACCCTCATCCTAGATTCTGGGGAAAATGTCAGGTCTACAAGGCTCTCTGAAGGACAGAAGGGTTGGGGAAACCCAAATCTCTCGAGGGAGGCCATTCCAGAGAGCAGACGCCATGGCAAAGAAGGCATCTAGACGACAACCATCTCAAAGACCAGAGGCCTTCTCATGGCTGTGTCGCTTTTTTTGTGCTAGTCAGCCTTGTACAGCTGGCCACACCTTGGAACTTCACGGCTTTTTATGACCACAGCAATGGGGGAAATACAATTGTTCTAGTCAAAAGATCGTGTAAGAGCACTTCTTAGAACTAGTCACAATTATCTGTCTTTGGAGGAAATCGATCTTTTGGAAGAAAAATGATTTCTCAGCCCTGCTTGGGTGATGGAGCCTCCCGCTTGCTGCGTGCAAAGTTCCAAACTCGGATCAAAATTCCAACTGCCTGCTATGCATAACCCTGCTCCCCAACATATTGTGTATTTCTCTGACATTCAGAGAAGATTTGAACGATTTCCTTTGCTGCTGTCCACAAGGCAGAGGAATATCCAAAACTCTGTATTAGTGCTTGGCAGAAAACCTGTGGAGTCCTTGGTGCTCTCTGAGCTTGGTGTCTTGCTTGCAGACGTTTCAGTACCCAGCTAGGGAACATCATCCAAAGTCAGCCATCAAGAGACACATAGAGATAAATCGCATTTGCACACCATTCAAAAGAGACAATAAAAAAGCCAAGAAGGAAACGAGAAGACTAGAACACACCCCCTCCAGCAGCCAACACTCAGATAAGCAGGAATCAGCACCAGACAAACAATCAGACAGAAAACAATACCCTAATCAAGGAACTACCAAGCAGACAGACAATCAAGCAGACAAACAATCAAGCAGAAAACAATACCTTAATCAAGGAACTGCCAAGGAGAAAACACATCCCCACCAACACTGTCAGAGCAAGCTACTGTATATAAACAGGGAGGAAACCCCACACTCACCAGCACTGATGATGTTCCCTAGTTGGGTAATGAAACGTCGGCAAGCCAACCACCCAGCTCAGAGAGCACCAAGGACTCCACCGTTCAACCCTGAGCTACAGAGATTCTCTTCTATTGGAAGAAAACCCGTCTTAAGCCAAATGTGTTTTTCCCTGCTTCCTTGGGGAGTGAGGTGGCAGGCAGCTCAGCTCTTGGATATTTGGCTTCAGAGGCAACGGATGAGGATAAGCTGCCAGATCATCACCAATTCCAGCTATTACAACCAGCGAAAGTATCCAAAATGCGATGGGCCGTATGAACGCACCAACTGACAGGCAGTGATATTTGGAGCCAGGATTGCAAACCGACATGCCACCTGGACGCCTGGGTACACTCCAACTTGTTGGAATATTTCACGGGCATATTTGAGAGACGAAGCCGCAGTCTTGAAGCACAGCCACATGAGCAGTAGTGCGCGAGGACAGAAACAGCCTCGTGCCAAGAAAACAAACAAGGGTGCTGTTAATTTGCCATTCTCTCAACTAAGATTCCCCCGTGCCCACTTAATCAACTAAGGCTTGGGTTGATTAATCTCCTTACGGCAGCTGCTCAAGTAGAAATACTGTTTAAAATGGCAAAATGAACGGGATGTCTGCAAAGCTGCAGTCCAGGGAAAGCATTCCAAAGCTGTGGGCTCGAGGGGGGCAACCGTTTGCTGAGAAAGCGGGCGTTTCAATCACTGGGCACCCCAGCGTGCAATATGCTTCCTGCTACATGGGGGAGAGCTTAAAACATTCCCAGAGGAACAAGGGAACATCCAAGGAACCCCTCTGCCCTGAAGGCTGTGGAAACCATAGAATGTGACCACAGGGCCCGGCTATTCGTTTGCACCCATGCAAATTGCACATCTGCGTGCATAAACCCCTCCTGAGAAGCATGTGCTTGTCGCAGAGAGTTGGCCTGCTGTGCTCAACTGCGGAGCTTCTCCAGACAGCCCTCCTGCTCCACTCCGCCCCGAGATGTCAGCCACTTTTTAATTAGGAGCCATATTCTGATCCCCTCTTCCTCTCTGCAGGCTTCCAACAGACTGCCCAGCACTAGCAAAAAACGAACAAAAACAAAACAGAAACAGGGCTCAGGATCAATTTATCGTCTGCCATTCTCAAGTGTGGTCGCACATCCGATTCAATTTCAAGGGTGGCCATTTTTCTGCACATTGACACAGACAGAACTGGTCTGCCACAGACCTTTATGCAGGCCCTTCCCTTGATTGCAAGAAGGGACCTTAGCAACTAGGCAGATACTTCTTGGAGGGGATTTAGCTCCTCCAGGTCCATTCCCTCCCAGCACCACATTTGATCTTCTGGCCTGGTGTCATCCTTCCTTCCTTCCTTCCTTCCTTCCTTCCTTCCTTCCTTCCTTCCTTCCTTCCTTCCTTCCTTCCTTCCTTCCCATCCTTCTTCCAGGAACTTGAGGTGGTCTCCTCCTCTGAATTTATTCTCACAGCAAAAACCTTATAACATAGGTTGTCTTAATGTTAGAAGCACCAATTCTATTCTCTTCTGTCTCCAGAAGAGAGATGGCATCCAGATCCAGTGCCGGGCACCAACCATGAGTGATTCAGAGAACCTGGAGGAGTTCCAGAAGAAGGCAAGAAGATGCTCAGGAGGCCAGAATCCCAAGTCTAGGAGGAGAGATGGAAGGAACTGGAAATATGGAACCTTGTGGAGAAAAAGATGGGAGAGGAAAGATGGTAGCTCCCTCTGGCTGAGAGAGCCCCATGTGTGGAAGTAGATCAGGTAAAGCCCTTGTAGGTGCATTGGTATGACTTGCTAAGATAGGTTCATTTTAACCTTGGTTTTTTTTCCCTCTGGCTTAGGCTGTTTGGTAAGTTATGGTTCAATGTCTTGCCTGCACTCGGAAAAATTCATGGATGAGAGTGGCACCAATCCAACCTATGATTTTTGGCTTCATTGTCTCCCGGTCCTTTCAGCAAGTAGAGCTGCATAGACACAAGAAAATCTGTAGGAGACATGAAAATTACACCGTGGTATAAGGGCTGTTCTGGGGCGTGGTGGCTCAGCGGGTAAGGCGCCAGGCTTGTCGATCGGAAGATCGCAATCCAGAGGTTCGAATCCCTAGCCCCGCGTGACGGAGTGAGCTCCCGCACTCGCCCCAGCTCTTGCCAACAGAGCAATTTGAAAGCATGCAAATGCAAGTAGATGAATAGGTACCACTTCAGTGGGAAGGTAACAGCGTTCCGTGTGCGTCATGCCAGCCACATGACCGCGGAAGCGTCTTCGGACAACGCTGGCTCTTCAGCTAACAAACGGAGATGAGCACTGGCCCCTAGAGTCGGACACGACTGCACAAATGTGCGGGGGGGGGAACCTTTACCTTTTTAATAAGGGCTGTTCTAATAGTGGGGGTGTCAGTGCATGAATCTGATTCTCTTAACATTGAGCATTTCAGGGCTCCAACGTTTCCTTTCAGGTTCAATGGGATGCATGCCTTTCCTTCTACTTTTTTCTTCCACCCAGGCTGAAGCTATCTCAAGACACCCGGCTCTGGGGCCACCTTGCACCACACGTTATTCCATTTAAGAGGAAGCACATCATCTTTCCTTATGATTGTTGGGTCTCTTTAGCTTTGTCGTCTTCTTTCGGATCAGAATTGACCAGGCATGGGCAGGACACACCCCACCTGCTTGCACCACACGTTATTCCATTTAAGAGGAAGCACATCATCTTTCCTTAAGATTGTTGGGTCTCTAGCTTTGTCGTCTTCTTTCGGATCAGAATTGACCAGGCATGGGCAGGACACACCCCACCTGCCAAATCTCATGCCGCAGCCCCATTCCCATCACTTTCTTGTCTCAGTCACAGGAAGCTTCCTGAAAAACGCTAAGTTTCATGGGACTGTTTTGTGGATTCAGAAGGGAGGGTGCCAAAAGGAGCCGGGCCTTCCTGCAATTCCCTCTGGGTTAGCAATGAAGTGGAAGATTTAAGAGGCTTGTTAGGACTGTAAAAATATAGCCAGCTGATGACAGCATGAAAGCTGCTTTTAGTACGTGCCAGCAGCAAAGGATGCATGCAAGGCCTGGAGTGGGGGTGGGAAATGCCGCAAACAGGGGAACGAGTTAAGATATCCCACCAAGGGTATCAAAGGTCTCTGCTGGAATTAGCCTGCTAGATGCCAGACCGGCGTTTCTCAACCTTGGCAACTTTAAGATGTGTGGACTTCAACTCCCAGAATTCCCCATCCAGCATGTTGGGGAACCTTAAGATGTGTGGTCTTCAACTCCCAGAATTCCCTGCTGGCTGGGGAATTTTGGGAGTTGAAGTCCACACATCTTAAAGTTGCTCAGGTTGAGGAACACTGGGCTAGACTGAGAAGGGGAGGGATGGGTTTGTCTCGTATTAACGTTGGAATAAGAGAACCTCTTCTGGAGAAACAGAAATGGATAGGAGACGAGGATGGATGCAAAGGTTCAGCTGTTGTGCACCATAGCAGCTGTGACAGTGGACGATCTAAGTGTTTAAGCCCCATCCCACACATTTGCCCTTTAATGAAGCACAATACATAAGCACATATCGACAGGGGCGGCTTCTGGTCTCAAGGCAGTTCCAAGCTGCGGTGCCTTGCTGTCTTCTTCTAGCCTGACTTTGGGGTTGGGGACGTTTTGAGTCAGCATAAACCAAACAAAACTTGGGTAGTTCTGCCAGTGCCAAGAGAGATCGAACTCCCCTGAAATCTGCACCACCACATTGACCCAGTATGTGTGTCCATGCTAGGAGCTTCCTGTATCTTGGGACTGGACTGCTAGAACAGCCAAGCAGGCTATAAATCAGAGGTCTAAATCCTTGGATTCTTCACCAAGAATTAGCCAGGGATCCCAACTTCCTCCTAACTAGGAGTTTCATGTATCTTGGGACTGGACTGCTAGAACAGCCAAGCAGGCTATAAATCAGAGGTCTAAATCCTTGGATTCTTCACCAAGAATTATCCAGGGATCCCAACTTCCTCCTAACTAGGAGTTTCATGTATCTTGGGACTGGACTGCTAGAACAGCCAAGCAGGCCATAAATCAGAGGTCTAAATCCTTGGATTCTTCACCAAGAATTAGCCAGGGATTAGCCAGGGACCCCAGCTTCATAATCTCAGGTTTCAACTCAATTTGTCCTTCCCAAATCATGCTGTGGATCTCCTTCCCTGGGCATCTCTTCCTCCTTCCTCCCTTTCAGTGCTGATCCCTCTCTCTTCCTTTCATAGCTGGGGCCGGCTACTGATTTGCGCTTGCTTCGTTCCCTCATTCATTCATTCATTCATCGAATAAAGGCATCATCACAATTATTATTCTTATTATCCCTGCCGTCGCTCCACTCATCACACATTATGCTATTTGCATTGCAGCGCGGAGGGTTTCAGGTTGAGGCAGGAAATTTGTGTCCGCTGTTATTACGGCAATCCGACCAAGTGAGAATTGGATTGGTGCGGGGTTGGCAGGGGGTAGGAATATCTCTCGGAGTAGGGAAGCTGAGCAAGCCCTCTCCAACAGCCCACCCCAAGCAAGCCCTGCTGTCTATGGGGACCCCCTTGAAAATATAAAGGAGTGTCCACATTGATGCATGGCGTGCATTAGTGTGCAAACCCCCCCAAAAGAGGAAGGAAATCAGATCTCCTGCCATGCAAAGGATAAATAAGGACTCCTAAGATACACAACACCATGCAATTCAAATTAACAGCACTCCAGATTTTGCCTGCCTGCCTTCCTCTTCTTTTCTTATTCTCTAAATCAGTGTTTCTCAACCTTGGCAGCTTGAAGATGTGTGGACTTCAACTCGCAGGATTCCCCAGGCAGCCAGGCTGGCTGGGGAATTCTGGGAGTTGAAGTCCACACATCTTCAAGCTGCCAAGGTTGAGAAACACTGCTCTAAATGGAAGTGTCCAAACACTGACATTCACAGTGTAATCCAGTGGGTGGGAACTGTCTACTGCCTCTTTAGAAGAATTCAGTGAACTGTGAAGCAACTGAGAAATCTCTAGGAGAGATTCCTAAATCCATCAAGCTTCTCCGAAAGCACAGAACTACTACAGATGAGTTTAAGCAAAGAGATGCTCTTGAAGCAGGCAAGTCCTTCAGGTTTACTCAAACGAGTCTAGAAAAATTACACAAAGGATTCTCTTGCATGAGCCTGTTGTGGAAGTTGGCCCCTATTGTGTGACAGTACTACATTCCCTGATGCTGGGAAAGACTGAAGGCAAAAGGAGAAGGGGACGGCAGAGGATGAGATGGTTAGATAGCATCACAGATGTAATGAACATGAATTTGAGTAAACTCCGGGAGGCAGTGGAAGACAGGAAGGCCTGGCGTGCTATGGTCCATCAGGTCACGAAGAGTCGGACACGACTAAACGACTGAACAACAAACTACATTTCCCTCCGAAATCTTGCCCGCTTCCTAAATGGAGATTGTGAGAGCTTCATAACATTTCAGTTTATGGTGCAGATGTTCAGAGTAAGCAAAATATATCTATTACTTATTTATTAAAATGTTCCCAACTTGCCCTGCATTAAAGATGTAGGAATGGGTACAGTAGAAGAAGAATTCAATAACCACAAGAGCTACGTAAGAAGCAACATCAGTATAAAACAGAACTATGAAACATTAACGCATGTGTTACATTCAGTAAGTCTTCAGCAATTATGCTGGCCCTGAAATGAACATTATGTAGGTACTAGCCCCAAATCCAAAATTGCATAGTTGAGGTGCCACAACTGAAAAGGTTACCTGAAAAATGCACAATTCCCAAGAATGGGGGACAGAGAAAAGTCCCTCACCAAAACACCCACATGCAGGCAAACACATGTGCACTTGTTCTGTTTGAATGGCCTTTTTAATCGTTCAGAAACCACTCTGAATATGCAATCAAACAAGACTGAATGGAATCAGTCCAGACATACAACCATCAATCATTAATTTAGTATGAAGAAGCTTCCCATGTCCATGGAAGACCACTGTCTTCTACTTTGCTCACTGTAGACCTGATTTGATCCAAAGTACCCTGAACATCGCGGTGGCTCAGCAGGTAAGACGCCAGGCTTGTCGATCGGAAGGTCGCAAGTTCGGAGGTCCGAATCCCTAGCCCCGCGTGACGGAGTGAGCTCCCGCACTCGCCCCAGCTCTTGCCAACCTAGCAATTCGAAAGCATGCCAATGCAAGTAGATGAATAGGTACCACTTCGGTGGGTAGGTAACAGTGTTCCGCATGTGTCATGCGGCCACATGACCGCGGAAGCGTCTTCGGACAACGCTGGCTCTTCAGCTAACAAGCGGAGATGAGCACCGGCCCCTAGAGTTGGACACGACTGCACAAATGTGCGGGGGGAACCTTTACCTTTTACCCTGAACATCTGTAAAAGATCGCTGTACTTCTACTTTTGTGAGTCAGCTGCAGGGAGCATCTGGACTGCTTCTGATGCTGGAGTAGCACATGAGTGGGATTCAGGTGAGAGCATGAATCCTTGGTACTCACCACATGCGCTGGCAAATCTCCCCAGAAGCAGTGATGCTTATAATTCAAAAGATGTAGCTGGTGATTAAAAGGAAGTCTATCTGATGGGGCTTGAGGTCTTGGTGAAGTTGGACACTCTGGCTCTAAGCATCTTAACATCTCCTGAGTCCCATGGCGGGTCAGAAGGAAAAG
The DNA here is from genome assembly GCA_023362775.1 of Charina bottae. Lineage (NCBI taxonomy): Eukaryota > Metazoa > Chordata > Lepidosauria > Squamata > Charinaidae > Charina > Charina bottae. The sequence goes on along the minus strand of JALMGJ010000010.1, from coordinate 24,813,165 downwards.
CCTGTGGGAACCAAGTTGGGCTCTGTTGTTTAATCCATGAAGACTCAACAACAACGAAGGCTTGCCGTGGAAATGGAAGGGGAGAAGGTCTAGTTAAGAGGAGAACTTTGGCAGATTGCTTCCCGATGGAGCTGGGAGGGCAGAGCTTGCCTCAGCCAGCAGGCTTTATTAGAGGATCAGAGGGATTTAATGATGTCAGACAATCTGTCACCAAGGAGCTGCTTGACATATGGGTGCCTGTTCCTCCCGAGAACTCCCTGCACCAATGCTGGCCACCAAAAATGCGCCTTCCTTCTCCAGCAACATAAAGGCGTGGCTGTGCGACTCACGTCAGGCTACGGGCCTGAGTTATGTTTTGCTAAGGGACATTATGACATGAAATGCAGAGCAGCCTTTTTGCTACGGTTTCCCCACTCCCCTCCCTTGTCTTCTAATCTGTGCACTTCTTTTTCTCTTGCATGCTTGTTGCACCACTATTGATCCCCATTGACCTTCTTGTTTGATTTGGAAAAGTCCATTCAAATCAGAGGTTGAATTGCTTTGCATTGATTCAAACTCCCAATTGGATTTCTGCCCAACCCTTCCCCGTCTCCTCCTTCCTCCTCCCCCTCCCACTCCCCCTTTCCTTTCCTCCAATTTCTTCGTTTTGCTACATTACTTTCCCTCTCAGCTTGATTGCGGTTCCTGAGCTCAGTATGTAAGACTTCTGGCCTCTCAGACATCACACAGTGAGAGAGACACATAAGCGGTCAAGCTCCATAGTTAGTGCCACATCAACACAAGTTTGGGGTCATCTGGATAAACAGGAGAGCCCTCCCCCATCAAAAGTGGCTTCCTGCATAACATGTGTTACCATCAAATGTGGAGGGAAGAGCTTAAGAAAACGGAGTCCACACTGGCTGAGAATTATAGGATTTAGACAGGTTTACACTTCGCAAGAAGGGGCGTGGTGGCTCAGCGGGTAAGACGCCAGGCTTGTCGATCGGAAGGTCGCAAGTTCGGAGGTTCGAGACCCTAGCCCTGCGTGATGGAGTGAGCTCCCGCACTCGCCCCAGCTCTTGCCAACCTAGCAATTCGAAAGCATGCAAATGCAAGTAGGTGAATAGGTACCACTTCCGTGGGTAGGTAGCATTGTTCCACGTGCGTCATGCCGGCCACACGACCGTGGAAGCGTCTTCGGACAACGCTGGCTCTTCGGCTAACAAACGGAGATGAGCACCGGCCCCTAGAGTCGGACACGACTGCACAAATGTGCGGGGGGTACCTTTATCTTTTTTTACCTTTACACTTCGCAAGGGTTAAGGAACCGGTGGTCCTCCAGGTGCTGGGGAACGATAATTCCCTCTTTGGTCCTGTTAACTTGGTTGCTAGGAGTTGTGGTTAGCAACATCTGCAGAACCAGAGGGTCTCTACCTCTGTGTTTGCAGCCACCAGCTCAGTGACAACACAAGCTGGAAGCTTCCGAAATTATTTGTGGTCTCTTCTATGGTTCCTGTGGGCTTTGAAACTGCACAAGCCCCAAATCCTGTCCTTGCCCATTCATTCATTCATTCATTCATTCATTCATTCATTCATTCATTCATTCAACAGATTTATAAAACCGCCCAACTCGGTGACTCCGTGACTTCATCCATCTCTTGGCTTAGGTGAAACCTCAGTTCAAGCCCTTACAATGGCTTGTTTAAAAATAAAGTGCCTTTCAAATAACCCTGGCTTCAGTAGAGCTGGCGAGCTGATCTGCATGCACCACTGCCCCAAGCACCAAAGCCTTAGGGATGCAACGAAGGGGGGCACCTGCATGGACCTGGCTACACGGAGCCTCCTTTTCAGATGCCAATCTGAGAAGAACGACCCTCCAACCCCCTGTGAGATTAGTGATTCTTACTTCTGAAGCCAACAGCAGAGGCTGTGGAATCATCAGAATGCCTTCATTTCCTTCTTGCTCTCTCTGCTCGGAGATTTTCCTAAACAAGCCCACCAGTCCTTTTCATTCAGCCAAACTTGAACATTTCAGCTTCTGGTTAATGCAATAAAATGTGCTTCTTGCCATTTGCAGAGAAAACGGAGAACAAATGCCAAAGAGGAGAACAACACCTCCACCAACACAGGCAGGACAAGCCAGGGTATATAAACAGAGAGCAAGTCCCACTCCCTTTTTGCACTGAAGATGTTGCCTAGCCTGGCAATGAAACGTCTGCAAGAAAACAACAAGGCTCAGAGAGCACCAAGGACTCCACAGTTCAACCCTGAGCTACAAATATTATCTTTGATTGGTAACAAATACCAAGCAGATTTCTCTGAGACAAACTGAACGATGGAAGGATCTGGCTTCTTCCAAAAGTGAGGCAATGGATGATCATCTCAGGAGAAAGGAAAGCCAGAGGTAATATATTCACACAACAAGCTTCACCACGTTACTGAAGAAACATTTTTGTTCAGAGTTCACATAAAACTCTGAGACCGCACAGCATCCTAAGCCATGAAAAACAAACCACAGTTGACGTCCACTAAGTTTAACATGGTAGAGTGGGTCGTTCACTGTCTTGGTGGATTGTGGAGGATGGAGGATGCCTTAGGGATTGAGCAAAAGGAGGAAAAAACAAAGAAGGAGAAAGGAAAAGAGCGAGGAACCCAACTTGTGGGTCAAAGTGAGTTCAGAATAGAGAATCATGATAGAGAAGTACGTCTCATCTCCCTAAACCAGGGTTTCTCCACCAGGGTTCCGTGGCACCCTCGGGTTCCACAAGAGGTCCCTAGGGGTTCCCTGGGAGATCACCATTTATTTAAAAAAGTATTTCAAATTCAGGCAACTTCCCATGAAAGAGCTGTTTCATTCTTTATTTTTAGTTGAAGAACACTGTTAGCGCATATATACAGGCCTACGCATGAAACGAATATAATAATTTTGTAACTTCTGGCCTAGATTTGCGCCTGAATGTGCAGGGGTTCCCCGAGGCCTGGAAGATATTTCAAGGGTTCCTCCAGGGTCAAAGGGTTGAGAAAGGCTGCCCTAAACTCATAACGTCCTGATCCCCTAAGCTGATATTCTCAGGTATGCTAGACCATAACGCCCATTATCCCAACTGGTATGCTTATTGGCCATGCAACCAGGGAAGAAATAAATGTATGCCATGTATCTGGAGATCCCCAGGGGAAGGAATACTGTCCTACGAACACTGTACTTTGTCCACGCAACACTCTAAGCCATACACCATGATTTGGAACCAATGATCATGATTTGCCAATAACAAGATGGACCAGCACCCTACCTGAACCTCTCCATGTATGCCATAGCGCTTAATCTCACTATGAGCTGAGAGTTGTTTTATAATCGCTTGAGATTATGCTGCTGAAGCTTGATGGAGTAACCGCCTAGCCCATATGCTATAGCCTTGTCTGTTTGAAGCAAATTCAGTCATTCCAATCTACTTTTCTAGGAAGACACAGTTCCTTTTCCTTCCAAGAACATACATAAAAAAAAGTATCCTACATTTTGGGTGGGGCTTCTTTTCCAGACCCCATCCTTCCCACCCTACATTTCACAGCTTCCCAACAGCCATTTCTGCTCTGGCAGCACAGGGAAAGAAATTGCTGAGTTCACAGTCATTTCAACTTCTACAGAACACTGCAGTGGCATGAAGGGGCATGTCTAACTTGCCGGAAATCGCCTGGAAAATAAAAAAGTGTTGCCGGTAGAGAGCTAATGATACATGGGCTCGTGGAGAGAAAGGACTAAGGCTGATCTAACAGCAGGAAACTCTTCTGATAGAAGTCCAGGAGTTCTTCCAGTCATGATAATCGGTAATCAACCTGCTTAAGATTCCCGAGGGTCCTCCAGGCATTGAAAGGGGCTTTTGTATAACTAGACCCTGGAATAACCTTGACATTTCTGGAAGGCCCTTGAAAAATGGAACTGGATGGGATGCAGGATGTAGTTACAGCAGTGGGAAAGTATCGCTCCTAGGATCTGAAGCCGGTGGGATGTCATAAACTGGCTTGCTTTAAGCACTGGGGGCTTTAAAAAACCTCTTATGCGACTGTGTGGATCTGGTCACCATAGAAGTTAATCACACTGGCATTAACATTGCATTAAACTTTGATGGACAGCATCTTAACAGCAGTTACCAGGTTTCCAGACACTATGGGGATCACATTCCAATAACCTTGGCTACAAAGCTAGCAATCCTGTAGATGAACATTCAAGCAATGCTGCAGGTCTTGAATATTTTGTTGTTGTTGTTGTTGTTCAGTCGTTTAGTCGTGTCTGACTCTTCGTGACCTCATGGACCATAGCACCTCTGCTATAAAATTGCCCAACATCCACTGCTCAGAGTAACATCTAGAAATGCAGGGAACCATAGGAAATGCATTTTCCATGGCTCCAAAAATCATTGGATACTGCAGCATTTGAGGATCCTAGCTACAACATTGCATACACCGATGTTGACATCTATTTCTTGGCCAAAGAGCCATCAACAGTTCCAAATTGCTGAAAAGCCCATTTCTTTCTATCATATGTAGGCTAAGAATCCTAAAAATTGCCATGCTTGTACATGTAAAGAGTATAAAACTGGAGAGAGGTGAGGGAGAATGATTCTGCTGAGTGCTCTTCTTGGAAAAGACCAGCTAGCATCCTTTGAGGGATCTCAGGATCTTCATGAGCTGTCGCCTAGACAACACTACAAAAAAAACAGCTCAAGGAGCATCCTGCTAAACTAGCTACTTGGGTTGACCAGTCATTGACTGGTAAGGATATTCACAGCTGATTTATTTTATAGTACTATCAACCTATGGAGGTTTACATCTCTCATTCATCATCCATACAGCTTTCCTTACCCTCTCATGGAAAACAGACCATGATAAATCATTTCTTTATACAGTCTCCAGCTCCTATGCTTACTTACCACCCAAACATACATGCATAAACTGTAGCAGGTAAAACTCCAGATCTGGATTTATGAGGATATAATCCTCAAGCTGAGATTTTTACATACACCAGCCTTCTCCAACTTGTTGGACTTGAAGCTAAAATATTCCTCAGTCGGCATTGCCAAAGGGGAAGCTAGATTTCAGCCAACAGAGATCAAATAACCCAAAAATGCCATAAACCTTTGGAGGGCATTAGATTAGTGATAAGCAAAGAAATTCTCTTGCATTATGTTCCTAGTAAAGGTAAAGGTCCGTCCCCCCCCCCCCCATTTCTGCAGTCATGTCTGACTCTAGGGGCTGGTGCTCATCTCCTGTTTCTTAGCTGAAGAGCCAGTGCTGTCTGAAGACACTTCCGCAGTCATGTGGCCGGCATGACGCATGCGGAACGCTGTTACCTACCCACCGAAGTGGTACCTATTCATCTATTTGCATTTGCATGCTTTCGAATTGCTAGGTTGGCAAGAGCTGGGGCGAGTGCGGGAGCTCACTCCATCACGCGGGGCTAGGGATTCGAACCTCCGAACTTGCGACCAACAAGCCTGGCGTCTTACCCACTGAGCCACCACGCCCCGCTCATTATGTTCCTACCAGCTCCCAACAGCTGAGATGAAAAAGAAACTGCTTTCAAAACTTTCTTCCAAAGGAGAAGAGCATTTGGGCAGGATTCCCCTTGGTAAACAGGGTGTCCTTGCATTTTGGTATTCTAACCTCACTAAAGGGGAATCCTGCCTGGGAGAAATGGTTGGAGAATTTCTCCATTCCTTGCAGAAATCCCCCCCCCCAAGCTTCCTTTCGGTTTCTTACTACACACACACACACACACACACACACACACACACACACACACACACGATGGACTACTCAAAAGGTTCAGCTTGTGGGAACTGGAGGTGTGAACATTCCTAGGTTATCTGGAAGGGGGCGGGGTAATAAAATGAACAGGAGATGGCTTTGTTTAAACCAAAGAGAGTAAGAGGTGAGACGATTCTCAGGCTATCTGAGAACAAGGGGGTGTTTAGGCAGGAAGGAGATAAAGATAAGAAAAGCAGCAAACTGAACTTCTGAACTCATGTATTCACTACGCTTGCTCAGTAGGGTTATGAATATTGTTTGACACGCCTTGCATAGCTAATGAGCTCATTATAATGCACATGCGATGTATGAAGGAGGAGTGACCGACAGGTATGTAGGAGGCGGACGGGAAGCACGTGACTCCACGGTACCACAGCCAATGGGGAACTGGAGAGGGATGGCGAACGGGAAAAGGGTTGTATAAAAATGTCTTGTTTTGTTGTGTAGCTTTGCGGGGGACTAGGAGTAATCACTCAGGAGAGAGATACCTGGTGTGATCGTCTTACCTCCCGCTTATTGCAATAAACGTAATCCAAAGCCACTCACTGGGTTTCCACTTTGCCTTATTGGTTTTGGGGACTGTTGTCTCTCTGACGAAGGAAAGTCAGAGCCGAGCCATGAACAAGCTCATCTTTGTATAACCCTTGGCTGCAGCCAGCTATCCCCTCCAACCTGAGTAATTTGCCACTCTCGAGACTCACAACCTCAACAGAAGCTACCTGCCTCCTGCTTTCTAAGGAAGCTATTTGATTGCTGAAGGCCTGTTCTGTGGTTAGCTGTGTTGTTGCTAAAAGACACACAATTGGGTGTAAGAAAACATTCCAGGACCAGCTCTTCGCCGAGAAGCAATCTCAGCAAGAAATCATTTTTCAGCCGTTAGGAAGAAGCTCCCTAATTCTTTCCTCCTGCGGCTCCCTCCCCCCTAACTATTTTCGCCCCCTTCTCTTTCAACCCATCTATATAACCTTCCAAAAGATAGCCTGACATCTCCCAGGGAAGATCAAACAGCTCGGGAAAGTTTAGAGCGGAAAAGCAGGGCACGGTTTCCTCCCGTTGCGTCTTTCCGGACAAGCCAATCGGGGATCCTGGGACCAGCTTGCAGCTTTTGTCCACAGCTCGGCCCACGTGCAAAGGCCTATTTCTGTGGAAAACACTGGCCATCACAAGGGAGGCAAGGGTTATACACGGAGTAGCCTTGGCAAAGCCTTCTGCGCCACCGATTGTGCTAAAACGGATTCTCTGCACCAAGCTTGCTTGTCCCATCTAGCACAACTCTCACTTGCCCACTTTCCATCGGGGGTGTGGGGGGAGGGAGCTATGATTTCTCATTAAGTAAAGGACATTGCAAGCTACAGCAGTCAACTGAACTTCTAGAACAGTGTTTCTCAACCGTGGCCGCTTTAAGATGGGTGGACTTCAACTTCCAGAATTCCCCAGCCAGCATGGCTGGCTGGGGAATTCTGGGAGTTGAAGTCCACCCATCTTAAAGAGGCCACGGTTGAGAAACACTGTTCTAGACCCCCGTTTTGTACAGCCCAAAGCATGAAATATTGATGGCAGTCCCTGCAACATGGCAACAGAGGAATTGGTATGTCTCTTTGCCATGTTATAATCCAAAGGCTGCCCCAGATCTTCTGAGTACCCCTTACTACAGAAGCTGCTCAGAAGTTACAACCGGAGATCCACAAGATGGGGTATTTGCTGGCGTGCTTTTCGCTCTCCCCCCACACACACACACGCACACTATTAGTACTGCTTTTCATCTGAGACTCACATGGGTATTTGAAATACTGCTTTTTATTTCTATCTCTGGAATATATAAAATAAATCAGATTGCTCCGCACAGTTTCGGCTCCCTCTCTACGGCCAGCTAAAGGAGCTACATAAATATCCATTTTATTGGATTCTCTCTCTTACGTTAGGGATTGTATCATTCCAGATGTCTCACTTAATTTGTGTTACTTGGCCACTAGATTTTATCCTTTCACTCTTGATTTGTTTTGAAGTGTGAAATGAAGTCGTGTCCTAATGCTATTTTCATACTGGCTAGAAAGTGATAGACTCCTCCATGACATGTTAGAGGAGATTATAACACAACTACCAGTGAAATCAGGCCTCTTCTTCAATTTACAGCAATATCCAAAAGCTGAGAGATACATTTCCAGAAAGAAATCTAATGGCAACAAGGGCACGCTTACGATGCAAAATTCAGCATCCAGTGTGCAATTCAGCTTAGACTCTCAAGGTTCATTTAAAAAATACTAGTCACGTTTTTAGACCTTAGAAACTGCCTGGTGAAATATTGGCAAGGGCGGGTAGGCTGGTTTCAAAGTGAGGTTGCATAAGATTAAATGCAATAAAGTTAGATTTAATACAAGAAAATACATATTTCTTGGATAAATCAGCGTCTAAAGCCAGGCTCTATACTCAGAGCCGAGTCAGATGAGAGAAGAGATTACCGTACAAATCCTGTGAAGTCTTTGCATCAAGTTCATGGATGTACTTGAGAAAAGCATGCAGTCTAAGTCATCAGAGTCATCAGGAAGAAATGAACGCCTGTATTAGGACAATGCATACACCTTCCTTGAGAAGATAAAAATAACTAGTCGGAGATGCTCGGGGGATGAACAGAATGCAAACATGATCGTAAATGAAATATCGTCCCATATAATCAGCAGCTAGCATTTTCACAAAAAGGTTCGAAATCTGGGGTGGGGAAATCTCACCCTCCCCTTCAATTTTCAAAATACAGTTGTACCCTTGGAGGATAAACTTTAGCTCAATGTGGAACCCGATCTTTTCAGATTTAAGAGCATTGGTTCATGATCTGGATTTCGCTGGATTTTGCTAGATGTTCAGTATGAGATTCCAAGGTACCCCTTTGCAAAACCATGCATTGTTGTTGCTGTCGATTTCTTCCCTTTTCCAACATTTAAAATTGCCATCACTAGCCTTCCTTTTAATTGTTTTCACTATCAACATCTCGCCCAACATAGTTCTTCACCATTTCACGCTACATCTGATGCATGGGTATTTTAAAGACAGCTTTAGTAGGAAAAGTCAAAGGGGACAATAAAATAAACCCCCAACTTTTCTCAGCCTTCTTCCCAAGGAACAGCATCATTCTTCCCAAAGGCTACTATTTTTAATTCCAGGATCATGGAATGACCACGAATGTCGGAGCTTAAATCCCATCACTTAAGCCTTTCTCCTCAAGCGCAGGGTTGCAACGGACATCCCAGCTGTTTATCAAGTCAGCATTGCAACTGTGGCTTTATGATTTCACTGCAAGATTAGCACGGAAAAGGAGGCAAGCAACATCTTGTTGAAAGACAAATATGCAAAACTAGCATGGAAAAATTATGATCACATAGGAGATGGGAACATTCATTTATCCAAGGGTGCTCCCCAGAGAGGAAAAAAGCTCTATTTATATGGCTGTTTCATTCTTCAGTAAACTGAAATCCAAATACTGTAAAACCAAGTAACAATTTGCTATATTGGCATAATAATTTGCTTTATTAGCCATTTCTTTGGGTAATGTAGAAGATTATTAGAAAAGCGCAATTCAACATTTGAGGAATCTTTAGTCTTGCTTGTCTGTTAGTGTTTGGAATTGAAATTCAAGACTCAACTTTTTGCTTCCTTTCTTAAAAAGTTCTCAAGTCACAGTCACATCCTTGGGTGACCAAGTCACCCAACTTAGAGCCAAAGGATCAAAACTGGAGGAGGCCTATTTTTCTGACATCTGAAGCCACAACCAGAGGCCAGGGCATCCACAGGGGCAGGGGAGGGAGGAGAAAAGGTGTAAAAACTTCTCAAGGTGTTGTGTCACACGCACAACACATGTGAAAAACACTGGCATGGCATAGATCACAGCTGCCCTCTTGACTTTTCTGCAGATGCCCCTGGCCAGAAGTGAGAAAATTTAAATTGCACAGAGGAAACGGTGGCTATGTTTCCCATCTCATTCATTAAGACATTTTTGCATTTTGGTAAATTCTTATTGGAAACCTGGACTGACCAAAAGTCTCACTTCTCTTTCTCATGCTCCCTTAACTTCCTGAGAAAGCCCACATACTACATAAATCTCCCAAAGATGGATGGATTCTAATGTGTTTTTTTCCTAGGTCCCTGTTTCCCTCTAGAAGGGAATTTGAACTTTGCATTTTAATATTCTTCTTCTCTCTTCCTTTTGCAAATTGCAATTACCTTGAGGGGCTGTGAATTCCTGCAGCAGCCATTCACACAGAAAGTGAGCAGGAAGTTTACTCCTCTTCCCAAACACCTGGATCCACTAGCAGAATCTCCAAATAGCAACACAAATTTTGGAACATGTTCCATTTCCCTTGCATAATGTTCATTTGGGTGTGCTGGGCACTGGTTTTCTTAAACTGCGCTTGGGAGTGATCATAGATATGTCGTTGCAATAAATTCCCCATTCTCACACTAAGAATAATGTCCTGAGTTCCCTAAATCACAGACATGCATGCATATGCAAAGCACTGGAAAAAAATAATCCCAGCTGGTGCGCATTAAATTGACCATAAAGTTCATTTTTTAAAAAAAAGAGAGAGAATAACTATGATGCTGTAAACAGAATGCTCAGTCCCAGGATGAATTTCATTCCATAATGTGCCCAATGTTTCTCCAGAAAGAATAGGTTGTTTTGCCCTAAGCTGTTTCAGACCTGTTGGGGAATTTTGATTCTATCATCCCAACCTAGAAAACATTTAGGGAAACACCCATTCCCTTTTACCATCTGGTAAGAGCAGCATTTGGGATGAACCTGGGATGCATTTTCGAAAATATTAAATACGATTGAAGGAAGCCATTGATCTGTTGCTGGGTTCTTTCTTATCTGCCCTTTCCTTGATTCATCAGTAGGAACTGGCAGTGGACTTTCATTCAGCACAGATGAGCCACAAAATTACTCCCTCAAAAGTTTTGTATTTCTGTATCACCTCTAGCCTCATCCCCCCAAACGGTCTACCACCAGCTTAACAAAACTCCCAAATGAAACATGATTTCTTTACCTAAAAAGAAAAAAAAAGAGATGATCAATGGCACATTCTCAAAAACTCAATGTAACTTACGAGAGATAAAAGATCCCTTGAAGCAGAAAAATGAAAGCCCGGTCAAAATCAATAACATACATTGGACCACACCTGCGAGAGAGGAAAGAATTCAACGACCAAGGCTCCCTTGCAACCTGCGCGCACTTGGCTCTCAGCTGTAGAAATTTCTTTCATCATTGTCAAAGAATTAGAAAGAAAGATTTCTTCCAAGCACCCTTTTGGTAGGAAAAGGGATCATCAGACCCCTGAGGACCTAACATGCTTGTAATGGTAGGTGACACCATCTCCATGTTCAGCTGATTCTATTTTTCATCCTCATCCGTGAATCTGTAGCTAAATTGTTGGATGGAACCTTGTATCCCAGGCCCTATTAGATGGAAAGGAACTTCATCATTTTAGCATGGCTGAACCAGTCAGTGACATTAATCCTTTGTTTTTCTTCCTCCTCCCTCCTTCCCCCCCTTTGCAGATATATCAACATCAACGTCTTGCTATACATAGCTCCTTGGATAAGGAGCGAAACGTTTCCACTGAGAAAATACATGATTCAAGCTACAGACAATTCCACCTGGATGACTGAGAACCTTCATAGACGTCTTGCTATACAGTTCAAAGAAAAGCTGGAATAGCATCTAGTACTTTCACTGGATAAATACTTTGGAGATGATAGATTGTGGGTAGAAAAAACCCACTTTTTTTAAGATGGGAGAGAGGTGGCTTGAGTGGAGAATAAAATAAAATAATTCTGTTCATTTTATGAGGGGAAAAGTTGATTGATTGATTGATTGATTGATTGATTGATTGATTACGTGCCACCAAGTTGTTGTTGACTCTTCGTGACCACATAGATAGATTTTCTCCATGAAAAGTAGATTGGGGAAATAATTTGAAAGGAGGGAAGACCTACACACTTTTTTCTGGAGACACTCACTTCTGATTTTGTGGATGTCCTCTACCTGCTGCCTGTCTCCATGTTGTCCCCAACATATTCCAAAGTCCAAAAGTGGTTTTGGAGCCAGAAGTTGCAGATCAAGAATTTAAACTATCACGTTCCATACTCAGAATCACCAGTTACTGCTTTGGTCAAATTGCTTCCCTGTTTCATTTAGCACTGGCATCCAGCCAGAGGCCATTAACACTGCCAGCATCACCACTAAAAAGGTTGCGGCAACATAAATTACAAAGCAAAAAAAAAAGGTGGAGAAAGCAGCAAAGCAGCAAAGTCACCAACAATAAGTGTTCCAAAATTCCATCCAATTTTACAACCCTCCCCTTCAAATAGCCTCCTCGTTGATTTGTACCATCAAACAAATATTGCATAACTTTGAATTTCTAGTTTAATTAATCTCTATACACTACCTTCCCGCTATAAACTGAGGCAACATCAAGAGTTCTTTTGTAAAACCTAAACATCATAAATTTTTTAAAAAGAGGAAAAACTAGGAAAGGAGCATACAAGATAGAATAATTATCTGCAAAATGCTCTCTTCCCCCCCCCCCCTTCTAACTTTACAATCTATAAAAAGAATACAGCGTCATCAAAAAAATATTGATTCCTTGCATTATAAATGCATGGAAATCGCCGACGGTATTTCTTGCTGTCAGACATTCTCAACTGGACTGGCATCGTTCCAGAATAAGATCAATGTTGTCCTCGATCCAACAGGGATCCTGCAGGACACTTCATTTTGGTCATTCCCAGAAATGACCAAGAGAGAGGCCAGTCTAGCAAAATGCTCTTTCACAGAGGCAGTTTTTGGGGTATCAACATTGTACTAAGATGCTGCCCTGTGCCAAGAACCCCATGTATTTTGTATAGAAACTTTACTTTTTGATGTGAACATTCAGCCTTCAAATCCTTCCCAAAGCTTCTCTCCCAACGTGCCTCAGCTAGTAGATAGGTACTTGAATGCAATACCATCCCCCTCCACTAGGACAGTGATTGGAAGAGGAATTTATTTATTTATTTATTTATTTATTTATTTATTTATTTATTTATCTATCAAATTTCTCTGCCGCCCATCTCATACACGACGACTCTGTGTGTCCTCTGTGGGTCATTTACACACCCTCTCAGCAGCTATAAACACCAGCAGGAACACACTCCCTCCACTTGGGCACAGAGAGAATCTTCTAGCTGTGCTCCTGTCCTCTGAAGATGCCAGCCACAGCGACTGGCAAAACGTTAGGAACCAAAACTGCCAGAACACGGCCACACAGCCCGGAAAACCCACAACAACCATCGGATTCTGGCCGTGAAAGCCTTTGAATATACAATGAGCAGGGAACCTTTACCTTTTTTACCTCAAAAAGGCTAAATAAAGGAGTAATAACCCTTCCTATTAGAAAACACCAGAGGGGAAAAATAGTGTTTGGAGTCATCCCCAGGAAAAGGAAAAGCAGTACTGAAAAAGGAATCTTCCAGAATCTATGGTTCCTTACTTGTCTGAGTGACGGTTTTTTCTGTTCATGGTATGAAATCATGATTGAACTGGACCATCTCAGGTATGATGGCTGGCTGACCAACGGACAATTCCTTAGTCTATGTAAACCTTCGCTGCGCTTCCTCAGCCCATGTATCTTCAATCTTTCTCTCTCACAAACACAATCTTCCTCTACTCACTGTCTCTTTCTTGCCCAATAACTGGGGTGGTTTGTTAAACAAGCCATAATTGACTGGACTCATACAACACACTAAGCTATAAAGAATGGTTTGCAGAGCACGGTGCTTGGGATCAGATACTAAGCTGAAAGCCCAACATCTCAGATGATGGATTGGAGCGATGCATGAACCCAGCCATGGATCTACCTGTGCAAACATACATATACATGAACACATACAACAATCCCCTTTCAACTCAATGGGTTGCAAGGAGAAGGCATGTTATGAGACCATAAAGGCTTTTCCATGGTCCTCTTCCTTCCCCACTGTCCATCTGACCTACGGATACACTCCTGGATAGTTCCCAGATCCCCTGAACAGCTCAAAGGCCAACTAAATATTACATGACTGCTCTAAGCAGGTAAGCCATATATGACCTTGAGAAAAATGATGACTCTTTGGAGGCTGTCCCAATTTCTGAGGTCAAACCTATGACAGTGCATATGTAACCTGCTCGGACAATTAGCCAAGGAGCAGATGAGGCTCCAGCAAAGGATTTCTCAGGATGGATTGACTGATCCTACTTAAAACATCTGTCTCTACAACCCTGCCTGGCTAGGACGTGATCAACCACACAATTTGTAAGCGCTACTTTTCAAAACCTTTATGTAACAGTGGAAATTAAAGACCCAAGTATTAGAATCAGAGCATAGCCATCCACATAAGAAAATCGATTTGGTGATGCAAGTCCATGACATTCACAACAGGATCCCTAACTGGTTGCAATCTCGTCATGAAAAAGCCGGTCAAAGAGAAGAAAAGTTGCTAGGGAATAACAACAGCAAACAAGCCCCTAAATTGTCCCTAAGGATCCTTCTCATGAACACTTTTATACTTTCTGGAATGGCAGCATTTACAATGAAAACCAAATGGCCCGGAACATCTGCCTCTCATTTTAATGTCCAGACCTTCTCTTTCAGAGATTCAGGAAGGACAATTTAGCATCATCTCCTTTGCTTGCCCTCTGGCCTTAAATCTGGGCACTGCATATTACACTGAATAGCCTCTTGACAACTTAGGGCCTTCCACGAGCCACAGAAGAGCCACGTTTGCCACAATGTTCTGTGTTTAGTGCCCTATCACAGCAGCTACCTCTCCCGATTAGCCTGCTACATCTTTCTGAATAGTCTGACCTTGGGCCAGTCCCTGTCTCTCAGCCCTAGCAAACCAGGAGACTGTGAGTTCTAGTCCCACCTTAGGCACGAAAGCCGGCTGGGTGACCTTGGGCCAGTCCCTGTCTCTCAGCCCTAGGAAGGAGCCAATGGCAAACCAGGAGACTGAGAGTTCTAGTCCCGCCTTAGGCGTGAAAGCCAGCTGGGTGACCTTGGGCCAGTCACCCTCTCTCAGCCCAACTCACCTCACAGGGTTGCTGTTGTGGGGAAAATAGGAGGAAGGAGTATTAGATACGTTCCCTGCCTTGAGTTATTTATAAAAATAATAAAGGCGGAATAAAAATTAAATGAATAAAACAAACAAATAAATAAATGACAAGGCTGCTTTAAAAGATGTCTGGGACCCCACTTAACTTTCTCTTGGGGTGAAGACTGCAGTGGGCAGAATAGGACATTGTGCAAGGTAGACGGGGCATCACAAAATGGAACGGATGAGGGGTTTTTCAGGCTTTTCCTTTGTATTTTAAACTATATTAAGCTTGAGGGCTCTTACACGATAGCTTCTGTGTGGGTTTCCCACTTCTTATTATGCCTGGAGCCTGAGCTGGTGGTGACCTCCAAGAGGGGCGAGAAAGCTATTCAACGGCTGCATGCAATCCAAGGACCACGGGGTTGCTCATCCGTCTTTTTCAACATAGCAGGAACAAATGCTGTCCTCTTCTTTCCTCCTTCCAGTTTCTGTTTTTGAGATCAAAGAGTCCTCTTGGCACCCCTATATTTTTCTTTCTTTTAATCGCTCTCTGATTTTTAAAAAGGAAGAAATCACTCCATTACCAAGTGCTGGCTCTTCAAAACCAAATGGGGAGATTTAAAAAGGAAAGTAGCAGTGGGTGGGAAATGATATAAGTCAGCTAGTCGGGTGGGGGGAAGGAAGAGAATGGTCCCACATCACACCATGACTTAATGAGTTTCATGTTAAAAAATATGAACCTTTTTGCTTATCCAATTCACTACCTAATTGCAAACTCCAGATTCTACTCCAGTAGAAGTGCAGCTCCCCGGCCAGAAGTAAGATTGTATTGGGCTCCTGAGGGATCTATTCTACTTACAAAAAACTCTCCAGGCATCTTCATTGTCTTAACTTATTACTTAAGGAGTGAATAAACAACTTGAGTAGGATTGTTTTCTGTTTCTCTCTCCTTTCCACCACCACCAACATAGGTAACATCAGTCAGAAGGAGGCATTATTCATAAAAAATCTAGCATATGAGTTTACTTCTACTCAAGCTCTTTGGATCGGTTTTCAGCCAAGGAACGTTCCCAAAACGTCTTCCTGGGGGGAGGATATAAAATGCTTTTCACTTTTCTCAAGATGGAGAATTAATCTTCATATCTGCAAGAAGATCGTGTGGGTGGAGGAATCTACACCCAGTTTAGAAATGGATCCATCAACAATTCTCTTCTGATGACTCTTTGACCTATGGTGAGAAGTTGTAGGGGACAATCTGGTTAGGGTTTGAAGTTTTAATGGGGGACAGGGGCTAGTCTGGGTTCTATTTTTTTTGTTCACTATTTAGGGCAGAGTTTCTCCACCAGGGTTCCGCAAGAGGTCACTAGGGGTTCCCTGGGAGATCACGATTTATTTAAAGGATTATTTCAAATTTGGGTAACTTCACATTAAAGAGGTAAGTTTCATTCTTTATTTTTAGGTTAAGAACACTGTTAATGCAGTAGTCCTCGCTTAACAACCATTCATTTAGTGATGGTTCAGACTTACAACGGTGCTGGGGAAACCAACTTACGACCAGTCCTCACACTTACAACCATTGCAGTGTCCCTGCAGTCACGGGATCACGATTTGGGAACTTGCCAACTGCTTCTGGCAAGCAAAATCAATGGGGAACCACGTGATTCACTTAACAACCACAGCGTTCACTTAATGTCCATGGTGATTTGCTTAACAGCCACCACAACAAAGATCATAAAATTGGGTCAGACTTGCTTAATGACTTCACTTAGCAACTGAAATTCCAGTCCCAACTGTGGTTGTTAAGCAAGAACTACCTGTATATACAGGCCTACCCAAGAAAAGAATAGAATAATTTTGTCACTTCTGGCCTATCTTTGAGCCTGAATGTGCAGGGGTTCCCTGAGGCCTGAAAAATATTTCAAGGGTTCCTCCAGGGTCAGAAGGTTGAGAAAGGCTGACCTAAGGCCTGAATGGATTGGGGCAGTACATAAGTCCCATAAAATAAATACATTAAATAAATAAATAAACCTGCTCTAATTTATGCCCCCCAAGGTTCATGGTTTTGCCTAGCTTGGCCATAAATGCTCTTTGCCTTGCACTCCAGAAGAAGGGGGCGAGCTTCCCTTTTGGCAGTATGAAACACAGACACACACAGAGAGAGACCGAAAAATCCATGTTGCAGCCTTTGATGTGCTGACATCTTCCCTGGGGGATCGATTTACCTCAATATCCCCTTGTGTGCTCCAGCAGTGCTAGGACAGAAGAGAAAGACCGCTGTATCTTTCGCTACCTGCCCATTGGAGGCTATGGATCCATGGAAGGATCCATGGAAGGATTTTTGGAATCTGAAAAAAGGGAGACCCTCAAATGCTTGGTGTCGCCTTGGCAGTAAATAGCCAGCACTTGTATCCAAGAAGGCAGAGGGCTGGTTGATAACACGGTCGAGACATTTTTATTTAGAAGTCCCACAAATTGCTGTATTATCAGGGGAATCCTCTTGGCCACAAGCTCTGGGAGAGAAAAGCTCTGCCCCTTGTCTTTTCCTTGCAGCCCCAAACTTGCATTAAGTTAATGAAAATGGCCCGGCTTCCTTTCCTCACCCCATGATAAGATTTTATTTATTTATTTATAATTCGATTTATATCACCGCTCCATCTCCCCTTAGGGCAAGGCTTTCCAAAGTTTTACCGCCGTTGGTGTGTCGCCGCGGGAAAACCCGGAAGCGCTGATGATGATCAGCGCTTCTTGGTTGTGTGGCGACACACCAGACTGTGTGTGGCGACACACTTTTGTGTCGCGACACACAGTTTGGAAAGCTCTGCCTTAGGGGGACTCTGAGATGCTTGGGTAACCCCAATGGTGGGTGAGTAAGGCTTGTTTCTCTTTGGTTTTTTAGCGCCGGCCTGAAGAGCTCTCCAGAGCCACTTGGGAAGTTAAACAAAAACACCCTTAAAACATACAACTGAGCAAAAGATAAGTACCTTCAAGTGCTATTGAAATCAAGAGAAATAAAAACCTGACATGTGTTCCTCTTGAAATCAGTGGGGCTTTAAAAAAAAGCGGGTTTCACTTTGATTGAATAGTTCCTAACTCAGCAACCGGAAAATCCAGACTTATTATTTTGAGACTTGAGGACACTTGGCACCACACGGAATCAAGAAGGGAAATCAAGAACCAAGGACCCAGTGGCAACTTTGTTCTCCTTCTAGGCCTGTTCCGAGACAAAAGACCGCAATCCACACAACCTGAGAGAGGTTTCAGGGAAGGCCCAGCAGTTGCAGAAGTGCAAAAGGAGGGCCTTAAAGGAGAAGAAACAAAAATTGTCCCGCATGCTCCCTGAATGTTGAATTGTGAGGTATGACCGATCAAGATTGAGGAAAAGAAGATTGAAGTTTCCAAAGATAGGATCAGGCCATTTCAGCAACAGCATAGTATATTGCAACACTAATTTCTACCTACATGTCAAATAATGCATTAGAGCAGTGTTTCTCAACCTTGGCAACTTTAAGATGTGTGGACTTCAACTCCGAGAATTCTGGGAGTTGAAGTCCAACCATGTTAACTGGGGAATTCTGGGAGTTGAAGTCTACAAATGCTGTCTGGGGAATTCTGGGAGTTGAAGTCCACCTAACTTAAAGTTGCCAAGGTTGAGAAACACTGCATTAGAGACTTGAATTGAAAATAGAAATCCAGTTGACATGATTCAAGCCACAGACTGTTCCACCTGGATGACTGAGAACCTTCATCAACATACTGCATTAGAGATTATTAGTTTTTTCTCCAAACCTGCCTTTCCCAACCCAGCATTTCCCAGATGTACTGGCTTACATCTCCCATCATCCCATCCATGGAAAATGCCAGCTGCGACTTGTTCCATGCGAGTCATTGACTGTTCCTTGAGATTCATCCGTTCTCTGACCCCTTTGTAGATAACAATATGTTTCATGTATTTTGCCCAGGCAGCTGATCAGGAGCGTCCTCGGGGTATGGTAGAATAAGTGAATAATGCAGTTGAAGTTCTGCCCATTTTTTATGTGCATTGCAAACCAATATACAGTTGTGGTTGCCAACTGTGATTTATTTAGGAAACGGTGGTAAAATAAACCACAGCTTAGCATGATGCATGAGTCCAATCTCAGATGACTTCCTGTTAAGGATTTACCTTGTTAATTATAGTTTTGGTCTCTTGCTGTGGTGTCCACAATCCCACCATTTTATGCACAGGAACTGAAGAGAAGATCTCTTCCTGGCCTACTTCCCTCACTCGGAATAGGCTTTTAGGGCGAGAACAGCCAGCCGTGTGGAGAAAAACATTTTGGTGCTCACCACTTAAGGCAGCAAAAAATGTAAAAGGGTAAAACAGTGCCAGGTGGAAAAAAAACAATATACCAAATTTTAGTTTGACACCTTTTGTAACAGCTAAGCTGTTATTTTTAAGAGCACATAAAGGGGATCATGGATGTTGAGGGTAATCAAATGCAGAGCACCACTTCCAGAGGTTTGCTAGTTAGAAGAAAAAAAATTAAAAAGCCCAAAGGATACTGGGTAAGAACAGCCAGCATCCTTCGTCACTGGCCTTGCTGGCTGGGGATGATGGACATTTTTGTCCAATATCCTTTGGAGGCACAAGGTATCTTCCACCTAGTAAGACCAGGTGATCAGGGAAACCAGCTGGAGGCCTGATGGCTCTGCGCAGGGACTGCTCCATGGTCGAATATTTTAGCTTCCATACTTGGGAGAAATTGCTGACATGACCTTCTCTTCTTGCCCGTTTCTTCTGGAAAATGGCCCCCACCAGCCTATCTCTGACTTTTGGTTCCTGCTCCAGAACCAGGTACCTCATTCTTTTGGGCTCTCATGTGCCCTTGCTAGCCAAGGCCTGCCTGGTCCTTACTTCTGGAGCTCATTGCTATGGTCAGCTGAGCTCTTGATGGCTGGACTCCAAATACAAGGTTCTTGGGTCAATTTGGAAAGCACCTGGCATGTTTGGAGAACATTTTCTAAACCACCTGAGCAAAGTATCAACTCAATTCAAATCCCATGCTAAGCTGTGGCTCCTTTCACCATGATTTGTTGAGTAAGCCACAACAGGCTTGGTTCACACAATACAGTAAAGCATAATCCATGGGTTCACGCCACACACTGAGACAGAATTGAAGACGCCACCTGATGGCTTAATGCATTGTTTGAACTCTGTCCCAAACAACGGTTTCATTGAATCTACCCAGGTCAATTATGGTCCTGTCAGACCAAGGTATCTTCGTCATTGGTTATACAGTATATGGAGTCTGTGACAGCAACTAATATTCTACCTTCTTCTGGCTGCTATCAGTTTATCCTCTCTTTCAAATTGTCATTTTTCACCACCATTTGGGATTTTGCCCTCAGACATCAGTCTGTTCACTCCTCTCAGATACATTTCCCATTTCAACCAATTTAAAACTGATTATCTACCTCCCCCCGACTCCTAGGCCCAAGAAAGATTTCACAAGACATACCATGAAGTGCCTTTCTAAAAAAAAGAAGATAAAAACCATATACGCACAATAGCAATTACCCAGTAAAAAGCAACATTCCTGTGCAGGAACAATGGAGGACCAGCAATCCTGATTTCTGATAACTTTAGAATAAAATGTGCACCTAGAAATCAGATCTCATTTAGGAGTGGCCACGTGATTCCCAAAGTCATCATCCCTTCCTCACCAGATTCTTTGCCTCATCCTACTCAAAAGAGGAGCAGAGCGAAGCACCAGCTTCTAGCATTATAGGAACAATTCCAGGTGAACCCAGGTCCATCTGGAATGGCAGTGAGCATCTCATGAGGGTTGGGGTAATGTGATTCTTGCAGCAAGGAAGCGAAAAGCCCCCCACCCCCGCCCAGGCGAAGCCTAAATTGGATACTCTTGATTCTACCAGCAAGAAACTGTTGTCCTCATCAATAGCTCATTATTTTGAGTACAGGGAAGATGTGAACACTTCAGATATTTGGATGCGCCATCACTCTTCACAGAAATATAATCTACACTTACACGTTGGAATCAGCCAAGCACGCCCGGTATGTTAGGGGCCAAATGCAAAAGAGAACTGGATTCTGAATTTTTTAAGAGCTATGTTAACTATTCCAAGCCACACTAGCTGAAATTCCTTTTCCTGCACAATTATTATCCCCTTTGGGCTAAACAACGTAATGCAGGGGGCAGAAAGAGGGTAGTTAATTGTACAATGTGTAATTAAATTGTGCAACAGATAATACATTTTTTGTTGTTGTTTATTCGTTCAGTCGTTTCCGACTCTTCGTGACTTCATGGACCAGTCCACGCCAGAGCTTCCTGTCGGCCGTCGCCATCCCCAGCTCCCCCACGGTCGAGTCCGTCACCTCCAGAATATCATCCATCCATCTTGCCCTTGGTCGGCCCCTCTTCCTTTGGCCTTCCACTTTCCCCAGCATCAGCATCTTCTCCAGGGTATCCTGTCTTCTCATTATGTGGCCAAAGTCCTTCAGTTTTGCCTTTAATATCATTCCCTCAAGTGAGCAGTCTGGCTTTATTTCCTGGAGGATGGACTGGTTTGATCTTCTTGCAGTCCAAGGCACTCTCAGAATTTTCCTCCAGCACCACAGTTCAAAAGCATCTATCTTTTACTTACCACATTTTTTGTTGTTTATTCGTTCAGTCGTTTCCGACTCTTCGTGACTTCATGGACCAGTCCACGCCAGAGCTTTCTGTCGGCCGTCACCATCCCCAGCTCCCCAATGGTTGAGTCCGTCACCTCCAGAATACCATCCATCCATCTTGCCCTTGGTCGGCCCCTCTTCCTTTTGCCTTCCACTTTCCCTAGCATCAGCTTCTTCTCCAGGGTATCCTGTCTTCTCATTATGTGGCCAAAGTACTTCAGTTTTGCCTTTAAGATCATTCCCTCAAGTGAGCAGTCTGGCTTTATTTCCTGGAGGATGGACTGGTTTGATCTTCTTGCAGTCCAAGGCACTCTCAGAATTTTCCTCCAACACCACAGTTCAAAAGCATCTATCTTCCTTCGCTCAGCCTTCCTTATGGTCCAGCTCTCGCAGCCATAGGTTACTACAGGGAATACCATTGCTTTAACTATGCGGACCTTTGTTGTCAGTGTGATGTCTCTGCTCTTAACTATTTTATCAAGATTTGCCATTGCTCTCCTCCCAAGAAGTAGACGTCTTCTGATTTCCTGGCTGCAGTCAGCGTCTGCAGTAATCTTTGCGCCTAGAAATACAAAGTCTGTCACTGCCTCCACTTTTTCTCCCTCTATTTGCCAGTCATCAATCAAGCTCGTTGCCATAATCTTGGTTTTTTTGAGGTTTAACTGCAACCCAGCTTTTGCACTTTCTTCTTTCACCTTCGTCATAAGGCTCCTCAACTCCTCCTCGCTTTCAGCCATCAAAGTGGTATCATCCGCATATCTGAGATTGTTAATGTTTCTTCCAGCGATTTTAACTCCAGCCTTGGATTCATCAAGCCCAGCATGTCGCATGATGTGTTCTGCGTACAGGTTGAATAGGTAGGGTGAGAGTATACAACCCTGCCGTACTCCTTTCCCAATCTTAAACCAGTCCGTTGTTCCGTGCTCTGTTCTTACCGTTGCTACTTGGTCGTTATACAGATTCCTCAGGAGGCAGACAAGATGACTTGGTATCCCCATACCACCAAGAACTTGCCACAATTTGTTATGATCCACACAGTCAAAGGCTTTAGAATAGTCAATAAAACAGAAATAGGTGTTTTTCTGAAATTCCCTGGCTTTCTCCATTATCCAGCGGATATTGGCAATTTGGTCTCTAGTTCCTCTGCCTTTTCTAAACCCAGCTTGTACATCTGGCAATTCTCGCTCCATGAATTGCTGGAGTCTACCTTGCAAGATCTTGAGCATTACCTTACTGGCATGTGAAATAAGTGCCACTGTTTGATAGTTTGAACATTCTTTAGTGCTTCCCTTTTTTGGTATGGGGATATAAGTTGATTTTTTCCAATCTGATGGCCATTCTTGTGTTTTCCAAATTTGCTGGCATATGGCATACATCACCTTGACAGCATCATCTTCCAAGATTTTAAATAGTTCAGCTGGGATACCGTCGTCTCCTGCTGCCTTGTTATTAGCAATGCTTCTTAAGGCCCATTCAACCTCACTCTTCAGGATGTCTGGCTCTAACTCACTGACCACACCGTCAAAGCTATCTCCAATATTATTATCCTTCCTATACAGATCTTCCGTATATTCTTGATCTCTTCTGCTTCTGTTAGGTCCTTACCATCTTTGTTTTTGATCATACCCATTTTTGCCTGGAATTTACCTCCGATGTTTCTAATTTTCTGGAAGAGGTCTCTTGTCCTTCCTATTCTATTGTCTTCTTCCACTTCCGCACATTGCTTGTTTAAAAATAATTCCTTATCTCTTCTGGCTAACCTCTGGAATTTTGCATTTAATTGGGTATATCTCCCCCTATCACTGTTGCCTTTTGCTTTCCTTCTTTCCTGGGCTATTTCCAGTGTCTCAGCAGACAGCCATCTTGCCTTCTTGGTTTTCTTTTTCTTTGGGACGTTTTTTGTTGCCGCCTCCTGAACAATGTTGCGAACTTCTGTCCATAGTTCTTTCGGGACCCTATCTACTAAATCTAGTCCCTTAAATCTATTCTTCACCTCCACTGCATATTCATTAGGAATATTAGTGAGCTCATATCTAACTGATCTGTGGGTCTTCCCTATTCTCTTTAGTCTGATTCTAAATTTTGCAATAAGAAGTTCGTGATCTGAACTACAGTCAGCTCCAGGTCTTGTTTTTACCGACTGTATAGATGTCCGCCACCTTTGGCTGCAAAGGATGTAGTCAATCTGATTTCGGTGTCGACCATCTGGTGAAGTCCATGTATAAAGTCGTCTTTTAGGTTGTTGGAAGAGAGTGTTTGTTATGCACAGTGAGTTGTCTTGGCAAAATTCTATCAGCCTATGTCCTGCTTCATTTTGTTCTCCCAGACCATGCTTGCCTGTAATTCCAGGTGTCGTCTGACTACCCACCTTAGCATTCCAGTCTCCTGTAATGAAAATAACATCTCTTTTTGGTGTATTATCCAGTAGGTGCTGCAGATCCTCATAGAACTGATCTACTTCTGCTTCTTCAGCATCTGTGGTTGGGGCGTATATTTGGATCACTGTGATGTTAAATGGTTTCCCCTGAATTCGAATTGAGATCATTCTATCGTTTTTTGGATTGTATCCAAGCACTGCTTTAGCCACTTTATTATTAATGATGAATCATTATTATATATATATATATATATATATATATATATATATATATATATATTATTATTATTGATGGTAATCATTATTATTAATAATGATTACCACATTTACCACATTTATTATTATTATTATTATTATTATTATTATTATTATTCATTTATTATTATTTATTTAATTTATTCCCCGCCCATCTCCCATACAAGGGACTCTGGGCGGGTTACAATAATTTACTTAATTGCATATCTATCTATCATCTATCTACCTACCTACCATCTCCCCATGGATCTTCCTTGGGAAGCTTTTGGGTTTATTAATTAATTTATTTTTGTTTCACAGTAATGGCAACTGCCCAATTCCAAAAGATTCTGGGCAGTATACATAATAAAAAAAACTCAAAAAAACCCACAAATAAGTAAATTAGAACAATATCAAAATCAAAAAGTATCACAGAAAGCAAACTTCCAACATTTAGGCAGTTTGGTATTTTCCTATCCAGAAGGGAATCCTCTTGGCTTGTTAACACTAAGAGTTGGAACCCTGTATGTTCTCCAGCTTTGGAGACGTTTGGGCTAATCTAGGACAACAATGACCCCAAATCTCCTTCACCGTAGACCTTGGGAACTCTTTTGACCAGAATTGCCAAAAATTAATAGCATGGTTTTCTACCATTTTGAGTCAAGAAGAGACCAAAATTGTCGTGCAAATCCTAAAATAGACTTACTTTACAACAACAACAACAAGAAAATTCCCAGAACAAATCCCCAAATCCTAAAGAAAAGTGGAAAATCTGGCCCTACTCATCATGAATGTCACCCCTGCTTAACAACTGTTCAGCCATAAAAGGTCACCCAGACCATGACTGGTGTATCCTACTGCTTTGTTGGAATCTAGTATCTGTTCCAACGATGGATCAATTTTCCCCCTTTTATTTTCTTAATCCATTTCATTTGTCTCCCAAAGCAAAATCAACTGCCAGCCGTAGCCTTCGGTTACGTGGCAAGAGGACATGCCGAGATCTATCGTTCATGACCTGCGGATCACATTTTCAAAGAAACCGTTCAAGAATCCGTTTTGCTTCAGATCCCTTCTCTGCGCCCCTCGCAGACAATTTAACCAATGGGACAATTAATCCCTTTTATCCATCAACTAATGTGGTCAAACGAGATTTTCTAGGTTGCAGGGGGATTAAATGTCGCTTCGGTTGGGGTTGATACACACTGGATTGTTTTGTGAAATATCATCTTACGATTTAATCATTAGCAACGGATCTTACCCCAGAGAACTATAAACAATGCAAGACGCTGTTGGGAATAAGACTTCTCTTTGCAATCCTAAGGCCAGCTTCTTGCAAGCGAGGGGCAACCGCATGCATTTGGCACATTGCTCCTCCACCCCATCCATCTCAGCCTGCAATTTGCAAATCGGGTTTTAAAAATGTCACCTTTGCTGAAAAATTGTCCGCGGTTTTAACACGCCGTTAACTGCACCCTATTCAGAAACAACCTGTCCCTTCTTTAAATTTTTCGACCCCCCTGCATGAAAAGGGCCTAATCAATTTTGTGCTCTTTCCCTTAATATGCACCCTAATTTATTTATTTACCTAATTTGTATGCTGCATGAATCGTAAACCGTAGGAGAATACAATCATCGATAATTATGAAACTTGCAGATCAGTCATCACGATCAAAAAGGGTAACGGTTTTCCCCAAAACCTATCATAAAAAGTGTCTAAATAACACAACCCTAACTCAGGCATAACAACAGCATTTAAACCGCTGCAGAAAAACAGCATTTTAAGCGCCCTCCTGAATATTAACAGGGAGAGAGTCTTCTCAATTTTGGGGGACACAGTGTTCCAGAGAATAGGGGCCAGCACAGAGAAGGGCTATTTCCAACCCCCCCACACACACACCATCTCCTGAAAAGTGGGAATTTGCAGCCTGCCCAAACTCCTAGTCCCTGCTCCAAATGGGACAGGCAGATGTTACATGGACAAGATACTTATGCATTTAGTTGAATTGAAGAGTTGATGTTCACAGACTCTAAACTGTGTTTGGGGACATTTGTAGATTCAGGAGGGATACACTGAATAAATTTGTATGAAGATTGGGGCAGAATGGAGTTCTCCTCTAACATTAAAACCTTAAAAGCAACTGTATTGGTTCAGGCCAATCAAATGCTAGTTTAGTTCTGCATTCCTCTGCTATAGTACGCAGCCTCCACAAGCTTTAAGTTTCCCATTGAAGCAGATCAGGTTGATGACCAACACTGCATCTTCGGTAGTGAATCTCAGAGGTCAAATGTCCCCCAGGTGAAGATGGAAATATCATAAGCCTCCATGGGGCAAGGTGGATCACAGCTCGCACCTTGTGCTCACAAACAGCCAATGGACAAGGTCAACCTGTCTAAACAATACCACTATTAGATGTGAAAATCTTAAGGATCCTGCACAAGTCCTAATGATGTCAATGTGCATCAAAAGGTCATCATGCGGACAACGCACATTCTGTCATTTGCACAATGACTTAATGGGGCATTCGCCATCCCTTCGCCTGAAAAAGGAGCTGATAGCGGGCAGCAATGGAGAGATCAAATGAAGAGAGATAATGAAGACCTCTTCTTCTCCTGTCTCAACAATTATAATTAATTCAATGGAATCAATTAGCTATAGCATATATGACTCCCAGTAAGACTGACAATATTCTCCTCTTCCACGTAGCTGCAAAAACATTAGCACCTACAATATGGGAAATAGAGTAGGTGAGTGGGTCACTGCTCTGGCCTTGTCTCCACCCAAACAGTCTGGAATGAGTAGACAACACCTCACTGGTCCACAGGTACCAGAAGAATCCCATGGCCTACAGATTAGGTTGCCCACAGCATCTCTGAATATTTTTCTGCTAGAGGACTCAACTCCATCCAATCAGTCTGCAGGACAATGCTCATAGATTATTCTGGTGCATCTCATCTTTCTTTTCTTAATCCCCAGAGTCAAAATTCCCTCCAGGGAAAGTTCCATGCAACAACTCGGTCTGTTGCTTCCCCAAATAATAACAACAACCACAACAGCTCCGTCAAATCAACTAACTCCTGTGGACGAGAGAAAGCTGTCTTCTAAAACGGCAGAGAATATTTGATCCAATGGAAGCTTTTGGAAAGCAGTAAATGAAGCCTAGGTTTCCATCCAATTATTTCGTTTTTCCTAAGTATTATTTCCCACCTGTCTTCCAGTTTTCTGAATGAGCTATAGGTACCACCAATGTTCTTCATTCACTTCATGTCCCTCATTAACAGGCGAGGCCTGATTTGTACAATTGTCCCATTCCTATCAGAAAAAGAAGAGTTATTTCCCCTGGAGAAATCCCATTAAACGACTCCCTCAAATAAATCTGCTTGAACACTTGGATGTGTCAGAGCGGAGGTGTGCTGTGGATTTTTTTTTTCTTTCCTTTAACACAAACAGCTGCTTCTAGTGTGAAATCTATTTGGCACACAGGTTTCTGACTGTCCAACAGGTGGTTCAGATCCATATCTTGACATTTGCAGCTGGAGGAAGGCTTTTAGCAAACTTCACAGGGGAGGGCAAAATTACTTTTCAGCTGCCATCAATCTGGAAAAATATATTCATGAATTTCTACTCTGGTGTAATGATATAGGCTTCTAAGTGTTCCTGAGGCTCTCAGCAGAAACCCAGCATCCACATGTGATAAGCTTAGCCTGTCTGCTGCCTAGAATCCAACACATCTGTCCAAGTAAACAGAATTTGGGCTTCTTTTAAGAAATGCCTTAATTAAATAATGCTAAATAATGCCCAGGCAACACTTTCCACAACTGAAAGAGAAGGCAAAATGATGAGGATCATGATCATCATCATGATCATTATTATTATTATTATTATTATTATTATTATTATTATTATTATTCCTGCATTTCAAGCTATCCACTTATTTCAAGCTTTGAAGCATGCATAAAAATGGCCAGCAAAGGTTTGTCTTGCAAATAACTACAGAAAGGAAGGTTCTGGCAAACTGACGTCTAATAATTACCAAAATCAAATCTGCTTCCCTTTTATGTTGTTAGAATTACCCCGATAGTGTTCAACTGTCATGCAGATGGCTCTCTTTCCAAACCCACAGTCGCCTTCTTTATTTTTAAAGGATGCTTTTTCATATTTGGAAGACATGAACATCTTCAATCTCCCCAACAGCCTGGAATTATTTATGCTATTCCAAGGCAATACAGAACCTCAGAAAAGATAACTCAAGCTCTCATCTGAGAATATTGATAAGAAAGATAGTTTCTGACTTAAGTCCAGAAATGCCCACTGAATATGTATCACAAGCACTCAGTGATAAAATATCAATATACATATACAAGAGTTTGGCCTCTGTCTAATCACACTATGGACATGTCCCAGTAACCATCTTTTTAATACCCTGCCCTCATGACATTGCCTTCATCTCACGCACAGCCCAGAGTGAGAGCAACTTAGAGTCAACTTTAGCTGTTCTAGTTTTCAAGTAGTGTTTTCCTTCTCCTGAAGCATAGCTTTCCAAACTGTGCGTCGCGACATGTTAGTGTGTCGGCTGCAGTGTCTGGGTGTGTCGCCGCTGCTGCTGCCTCCGAGCCCTGCCAGGATTCCGTGCAGGTCCTAGTGCCTGCCTTGTGCCTGGCTGCCTCAAACCTGCTGTGATTCCGCGCAGGTCCTGGTGCCTGCCTTGTGCCCTGCTGTAAGAGTGTGTCACGAAATGATGCATGTCTAAAATGTCTGTAGCTTGAATCATGTCAACTGGATTTCTATTTTCTCAGTGGAAACATTTCGCTCCTTATCCAAGAAGCTTCTTCAGTCTGAGTAAAGTTTGTAAGGGAATCCTTAAATATGTTTCTATGGTGGCTGTGTGACCTTGCACCTGGGGCTAGGTCATGGTTATTTGAGATGTTTCTAAGTCCCTTTATCATCCAAAGGAGGATCGTTAAGATTATAAAGGGACTTAGAAACATCTCAAATAACCATGACCTAGCCCCAGGTGCAAGGTCACACAGCCACCCTAGAAACATATTTAAGGATTCCCTTACAAACTTTACTCAGACTGAAGAAACTTCTTGGATAAGGAGCGAAATGTTTCCACTGAGAAAATAGAAATCCAGTTGACATGATTCAAGCTACAGACAATTCCACCTGGATGACTGAGAACCTTCATAGTCCAGTTGACATGATTCAAGCTACAGACAATTCCACCTGGATGACTGAGAACCTTCATAGACATGTCTAAAAAGTGTGTCACCAACATGAAAAGTTTGGAAAGCTCTGTCCTGAAGGAAGAAAAGCTCTAACGTGCTTCATTAATGATTGGTTGCTGGTCAGGGCAGAGGTGGAATCTGCCCAGCTCCTACTGGTACTGCCCTCCTGTTACTGGGTAACCCCCTCCATGGCCATTTTGGATCGTGATGTGCAGGACAGACCAGACAACTGGCTTTCTTAAAAGCACCTGCTTTTTTTAAACCCTAACTGGTACTTTTTGAAGTACTCTGGAAGACCATGCTGTCCAAGCAAGGTTCGATTGCGAAAGAAAGCCCTTTTATACTCCTTTCTGCTTAGCCTGGGTGGGTGGAGCTAATTCAAACATTTAGAAGACTGCCACCTGAAGTTCAAAGACTGAACTGCACTCGTGTCCACTAGCTCCTAACTGTGGTCAATCATCTCAAGATGTTCCCACTCCACTTCTCTGGCACTGCCTCCATTTTGCCAGTGTTCCTTGTGATTCTGTAGGATAAGCCATCTCCAGATTGTGGCGAACTACAACTCCCAGCAGCTCCAAATAGCATAGGTAGTGGTGATGGATCTGTAGTCCAACAGTATCTGTTGGCCCCTGGTTCCTCAGCCCTGCAACATGATTATGGGATGCAAGCTGTTCCCTAGGGACCTGATGTGGGTGCAATGGACTTTGGACTGCTCATGCTCTGCTTTCATCCATGCTCAGTCTATTTTTAAAAAATACTTTGGCAAATACATCTCAGGAACATCTCAGCTCTTGGAGTGATAGAACAAGCAGTAACAACGGCTAATTACAAAGGATATTGTTCCAAAGTGTTTTTTACTAGAAGAAATTATCTGTTCTTGATTGATTACTGTGATTGCTCAGGTTGAGGGAAGTTGCCTTAAATGATTCTTCAAGGACCTTTGGGAGGAAATAAAGATGGGGCTATAAACATTTTGAATAAATCCTAGTCATACCTAAGTTTGCCCCATGGAGCTTTTAGGGGAGTCAAATTATTTCCCGACATGCTCGGACCCATCAAGCCCTCTGCAATTGAAGGTTGATTCACAGCCTGAAGCTCATATGTGCCTTGGGAAGCGGTGGGCTGGGGGTGGGGACCTTCAAAAGGGAAAAAAATACAGGTGCAGGAAGGACAGAATCAGTGGCTTTCACTGTTTGGAGAGTATATTTTGGATCATTTCCCAGGCTGGACAATTGAGACACAACGTGTGGGCTACAAAGGGCAACACTCTTATTAAGATGGAAACCAACCATTATTCTCTTGAGGTCTTTGGATGCTGCACTCCCTGATTGTGGATTGACGTATTGACATTTGATGAATGAGAAGAAAGAAAGAAAGAAAGAAAGAAAGAAAGAAAGAAAGAAAGAAAGAAAGAAAGAAAGAAAGAAAGGGAGGGAGGGAGGGAGGGAGGGAGGGAGGGAGGGAGGGAGGGGAAGGAAGGAAGGAAGGAAGGAAGGGAGGGAGGGAGGGAGGGAGGGAGGGAGGGAGGGAGGGAGGGAGGGAGGGGAAGGAAGGGAGGGAGGGAGGGAGGGAGGGAGGGACTCCCAAATTCATGGGCTTCTTATCCAGATATAAGTTGGACCTGTTCTTATCTTCTCCCACCAAATCACTCAGGAAAACAAGCATGCATCCCTCTCTCTCTCTCTCTCTCTGTCTCTATCTATATCATCTCTTTCTATCTCTCTATCATCTATCCATCCATCCATCCATCCATCCATCTACAGATGCACATTTAGAAATAATCAAGAACCTGCCTGCTCTGTCTTCAATCCAGGTGCCAACCCCCATCTTCTAAATACCACTTAAAAGCCTTGCAAGGTGCAAAGGAGCTGCCTGCAATGTCCCTGCATGATCCCCTCTGCAAAAACAATTCCAGAACAATCTGTTCCCACTGAGCTTAAGTAACTCTTCCCACAATCAGCGCTGGGCATGGCTGGTGTACTCGGCCACTCCTGATGAAGAGATAACTCAGATTGATGTGTCCACAGAGAAGGTTCTCTGGTCACTAAAGGTCATCCCCTGAACTGTGTAGGGGAGTTAATGGAACCCCCCCAAAATAATGTTAAGGTGCTTACAACTTAGACTGAAAGCATGGCATGCAAGAAACAGGGCAGTGGGAGAAGGAATAAATTCCCTACTGCTAATGATACCCCCAAACCAACATGGTGCCATTGCAGCTATTTTTTTTAAAAAAAAAAAAGCTGAAAGATACAAGCACAAATCTCTCGTGTCAACGTCAGCTTGCATACATTTGTGAAAAGTAACCAATCCTCTTTCAGGGAAGTGCAATGAATGGCCACTTAACCTTTCATCCCTCCTGGACCACCACTGCTGAAAACTGATCACACATTTTCCTGCCCCTATTGATGGAAGAAACCCACAACGTATGGGGTATCTGCAAGGGATGGTCAAAGAAGTCAAGAAGCCACCGCAACCGTGTGATCAAAGCTCAAAGAAGTCAAGATGGCAGCCAACTCTGGAGCTCCGATCACACCATCATGTGGTCATCTTCATGTTTTTGACCGCATCCTGGAGACGCCCCTGCCCAGTGCCTAAAATAGGTTTAACCAAGTTTTCAAATGAAAGGACCCTCCCAACCCAATCCAGAAAAACGGAATCACACTCCTTTCCGTGGGAGGGCCGAGATCCCACCTAATTGACAAGATGGAACCCCCCTGGGAACCCCCATATATGGAGGTTTGCCACCCCCACGCTTCTTTCCCCCAAATGGGGGCGCTCTAGATGGGTTGGTGCACAACACCCATCAGGAATATCCAACTTGGCCTTGAGTCACCATTGGGGGGAAAGGCTGCTGCGGCCACTCGATATTTCCCTTTGGGTGGCTAAAGCCGCTGGTCCCCGATGAGAAGGAATATTTCCTGATGGGAAATCGTCCTTTGCCCTTTGGGGAAGTGCCTGCAACTTCCTGGTGGAGACTTCACCGCCAAGAGTACAAGTGTGTTGCGTCTCGCTCTGATTCATCCCGAACTAATTAAAATGAAAAAGTGCATTATATCATTTCCGTGCAACAACCTGCCCCCCCTCCTCCAGCAAATTAGATTTATAACCCACCAGAGAGTACAGCACCCAAAACAACTAAAGGGTATGTACACTGTTCATTATTTCACAGCCTGTGCCTGTTATTAAAACAATGGTAGCTGGTGAAAAATGAGGCTGGGTAACATTAATTTCTTTTCAAAAGAAACGGGCTTGGAATAACGGGGGGGGGGGGGGAGGAACGGAGCATAGCACAAAAGAGGGCCATGTTGGCTTGCACACACACACATGCACATGCACGCACACTTGTGCCATGGAGGAGAGCCATTAAACATTATTTCGCAGGCTGCAATCTTTGGGGCTCAACCAAAACAGGTCAGTCTGGATCAAGGCAGATGTGTTGGGATTACAACTCCCATAATCCTCTGCCCACATGGCCAAAAGCAGGCTGGGCAGTTGGAGAGGTAGAGTCCCCTCGTAGATCTGGAGGGAAACTCCAAGCCTTTCAGATTTGAGTGCCCCCCCCTCCAATTTTCTTCTCCTTCCATCCTTCATTCGTGACTTTCTCCTCCTGTTCTTTCAGGAGCCTTTAAGTCGAGGGGGGTCAACCCAATGCTTTGAAAGAAGGACTTCATTGGGGCTTTGTGCTTTCAATCAGGGTTTCTCAACCTTGGCAACATGAAGATGTGTGGACTTCAATTCCCAGAATTCCCCAACCAGCAGACTGGCTTGAATGAACGTTCTTGATCTATAAATCATGCCAAACCCTGGACCATACTTTGGACACCACCACCCCCATGTGCCTGGGCTCAGGGCAATGGCCCCCAGTGAGCTCCTTCTAAAATAGTCTCTGACAGTATGGGACTGAAGAAGAGATTTGGGGCTAGCCAAAATTGTATCTGTGGTAAGGAGGGCAGTTTTGGTGCGTTACGCATAGAGACGAACATAGAACGACCTATACTCTGATTCGGCTCCTGTAGAGAAGCGGTGTGCCATTGCCTTATTCTAGGACACTTTGTTGATTTCTCAACCTAGTAACAGTCTGGGATATTTCCTTGTGGTCTCCCATCCAAATACTGACCAAGTCCAGCCATGCCTAGGTCTTTCAAGGTTAACCATCGCAGTTGGACAAAAGCCAAGATCACTTTGGCTCAGATTCCAATTTTTCTGTCCATTTAACGTGGGTTCTTGTTGACGTTCTGCAGGAAAATGCATGCAAGTTTTCATGACCATTTTTTTTCCGTAATGTATTCATTTCCTAGAGTATGTTTATCCAGTGTTTTTCTAACCCTTTCTTCCAGTTGCAAATAGCATCACAAAATCAGATATTGCCTTTCAGGCATGGATCTGGGAAGGGCCAATTGGAAGGAAATGTATCAAAGGAATTTCTCCCCCACACCGAAATGGAAATTTACGGATTTTCCCGATTGAAAAGACCAGGTATCCAACAATACCATTGTTCTGGTTGGAATAAAATATTGATTGGATTAAACAAATGTTGGAGTGATTATAAGCTACCGGTCAGACAATTCTTTCTCAGATTACAATGAGCATGCAGACAGTAGACAAACCTGGGGAATTGTACGAAAGTAAAACAGGAGTTAGGATTTAAAATTAAAATAAAATAAAAATCTGTTGCCCTTGGCCCCCAAAGCAATCTCTTGCTTTAAGGATGGCATATTCTCCTTGGAAATTCTCATCTCACCCCGGTCAAATATTCCTTATTCTCTCCTCCTCCTTCCCCACGAACTCTTCACACTTTAAATATAATTCTGCTATGCAAATCTGATTCTCCCGTCTCTGCCGCTTTTGGAATTAAGAGGGCCTTCAGAAGGGGAAGATTTATGGATGACCGGGATCGTTTGTCACTGGTTAAAATGCTCTCTTGACTTCATAAAGGCTGAATTTCCACAAGGCCCGAAAACATTTTAAAAGACCGAAGCGAAAACAAGATTTAGATCCAGGTGAGAGAACTTAAATGCCTGTTTCTGCACCAGAAAGGGGACCTCTGGGGGGGAGATTGGAAGGGGGATGCAGGAAGATTGCTTTTGTCCGGCTTGACCCCACTCAGGTGGGGGTAGGGCTAAAATTCCCATTTTTCACAGCTAGCATACTCCTTGGCCGTGCTGGCAGAGGATGATGGGGTCTGTAGTCCCTCCTGCCTAAAAGCCACCAGCTTTGGCAAAGCTAAGCTAGAAGTGGAAAAGAAGCGCTGATTTACAGTGACATTTCAAGCCAGGCCAGAGCTTAAGGAAAGGAAAAGGCAGATATTCTTTCAAGAGAGGCAACAAGTCAAGGCCACCCATCATGTCTGAGGGCAGTAGGTGACCTTCTGAAGGCAAACTCTTGGATCCATCTAGCGTGGGTGGCTGCGGGCATCTCTCTGGAATTTCCTCCAACCACCTTTCCTGTTGGAGATGCCAGGGATTGCTGTGGACCCCACCAAGAGTTGTGTGGTTGCAGTGGTTGGGAAAGCAAATCCATGAGTCCATCCATAAGCTGGCATCTTTTGACGGTAAAGCAAGCATCTTGCCACCACCAGATGCACCTCAAGGGTGGGGGGGCAAAGAAGTGAAGGTGGCAGCCACAACTGCCTGATGAAAACCGCGTGTAAAAATGGGACGGAGCCACGCGGTCATGGCGGCCATCTAGACTTTCTTGGCCCTCCCCACGGACGCCCCTGCAGCACTCAGCGTCAGCTTGAGTTCATTTCCCCCCACTGCTAAGTCCTTCAACAGAACTCCTTAAGCAGACGCTCAGTAGTAAAACCTGGAGCAAACATTGAAGTGGAAATCAAGTACCATACAAGGAAACCTTCAGGCTAACCAACGGAGGTTGCGGCCAGGCCGTTTAGCGTTTTATAGACTGGACCGAATTCAAGGTTGTAAGGGAAACGCTTGGCTCATGCAGAGAGGACAGAGGACAGTCCTCTAGTAGAATCCGTGGCTGGCCCGGAGGCTGTGCTGTCCAAGAGGGGCTTAAACATAAGGGCACTGAGAGAGGGATTAGGAAGTGGGGTCCTACATTTTCATTTCCTCCCCAGAAGGCTGAGAAGGCACACAGCCCGTCTGGAGCCCACCTTCTACTGGGGGGGGGGGGGGGGGGGAGATGGATCGCGTTTTTGGATGGTTGCATCTGAGAGCGTTTGGCCCCGTGCTGAGCCTACGCCATCTGCTTCACACATCCCACGGACCCCTGGTGTGGTCTTTTAGTTTGGGCTAAGACTGGATTCAGACATCACAGA
This sequence comes from Charina bottae, assembly GCA_023362775.1. Classification (NCBI taxonomy): domain Eukaryota; kingdom Metazoa; phylum Chordata; class Lepidosauria; order Squamata; family Charinaidae; genus Charina; species Charina bottae. The sequence goes on along the minus strand of JALMGJ010000010.1, from coordinate 24,777,492 downwards.
AAACCATGGGTCCTTTAACCATACGTTACTGAACCAACCACAATGGGTTGGGTTCACGCAACACACCAAGCACAGGATGGTTTCGTGGGGTGCCTGAAGCAAGCCGACTGTGTGGGGTGAAACCACCCATTCTGCTTACAAACCGCCGTTTATGGAGTCACGTCGTGTGTGAATCCGGCCACCTTCTAGTCCCGCAGTGCGCCAAGCGCCTCCCAAGAATTGTGCTGAGCGCCCTTTAACGCCCAATGAGGTAGAACCCAGGTTTGCAGAATGATTGCTGCTTGCCAGACCCCTTAATGGAGTGGAGAGCTATCCAGCAGCACAACAGAAACACCGCCGGCATGATGGCGATGACACTTTGCCGGTGTCAGCGTTTGTTCTGATGACTTCATTTCCATGATGCCAGATGATTAATGATTAAGCCGGCTGCCATGCATTTTGATGGATTCCCAAGCTGTGGAGTGACATTTGCAAGGCAGAACGTTCTTAAAAAGCTTCCCTGATTAGACTAGAGAGCTTGCCTTCAGCAATCCAACCCCCCGGTGAAGCCGCCACCGGCCCTGGGGTCTCAGGGCATTCAGGGAAAGATCCTCCCCAAGAGAAACTGAAGAGGAGGAGGAGGGCGGTCCTGAGAAATGCAGCCTTCCCCATCCGGATGTTCTCCAAAAGTCTTGGATAGTGATTTATTTATTATTTAAATTTGTATTACCGCCCATCTCCTCCAGCCCGAGGACTCTGGCTGCAGTGATGCTCCAGGGAAGCTGAAAGGCAACACAATTGCAGGGCCCCAAATTAGGTAAAGGTAAAGGTTCCCCCCCCCCCGCACATTGGTGCAGTCGTGTCCGACTCTAGGGGCCGGTGCTCATCTCCGTTTGTTAGCCGAAGAGCCAGCGTTGTCCGAAGACGCTTCCACGGTCATGTGGCCGCATGACACGCGTGGAACGCTGTTACCTTCCCACCAAAGTGGTACCTATTCATCTACTTGCATTTGCATGCTTTCGAATTGCTAGGTTGGCAAGAGCTGGGGCGAGTGCGGGAGCTCACTCTGTCATGCGGGGCTGGGGATTCGAACCTCCAAACTTGCGATCTTCCGATCGACAAGCCTGGCGTCTTATCCGCCGAGCCACCACGCCCCAGATTGGAAAAGGCCAATTTCTAGCTTTTTCCTTCCTTTAAAGTCTGAAGATCTGAAATGACTTGACATTTGCAAGGGTCCTAAAGAAACAGCCCACCCGGGTCTGTTCTACTGCAAAAAACCCTTTGCTATGTTTCGGTATTCTCAGATTCTCGTGATTTATCATAAGATGGGAGCGAATGAGTCGAATTGGCCCCTGTGCTAGTTTGATTTTGTCAGATGCCTGGAGCAAGTTGGTGGAAATAAATAGCAAGTCATGTATCAGTTATGCATTCCCAGGAAGCGCAGCTCTTGAAAAACACAAAGAGAAGGGAGAAGAAAGGTGTTTTGGAATTCAGCTGTTTCATGCTTCTTAACGGGAGCCACAGCAACGGATGCTTTCAAAACATTTGGGTTGGGTGTGGATTTTGCCATGGTTTTTCCAAATAAACTTTAGAAAACAGGAGGAGAAGCCAGGCTGTCTAAGAGCTGAATTGGCATGTAATTGCTTGGATATGTGAATAGTAATCATAAAATGAAATATAATGGTATTAATTGCAGCACTACCAGTGCTCATAAGAAGAGTTAACGAAGAGGGTAGGGGCGCCACAGGGAGTGGTCAAACACAGTCAAGTTGGAAGCCAGAGCAGTACAACTGGAACTCCATTAATGGGCAGTGGCCACCATCTTGACTCTTTTGACCATTCCCAGTGGACACCCTTGGAAAAGGGGTCTAAGAGAACTACCAAGAAGAGCACATTTTCATAGCTCAGGGCCCAAAACAGCTCCTATTGAGTTCAATGGGACTCCCCATGGATAAGCCACCTCTTGTCTCAAGTCTCCAGGGACACACACACACACACACACACACACGATATAACAGTCTCCCCATCAAACATGGCTTTGCCAACTTTATTAACTGATTGGCTAATTAAGTAGTGCAAGATGCTTGGCTGCCCCTGGGCACAGACAGATAAATGGCTTCACACCGGCACACCCAACTAATTCCATCTCTCCTGACAACAGAGCTTCCCTCCCGTCAAGTGCTTAATATTTAAGTGCCTCTTGACTTAAGGAGCCCAGTTGAGCTAAGATGGATCTCAGAAAGCTAAGGAGGCACAGATCTTGGACGGGGAAACTGTTAAGTGGTCCAAGAATTCCAAGGAAGTTGGAAAACTATTCCAGGAGCCGAAAGCCAATGGCAAAACATTTGAAGAAAGCTACGTGGACTTGACTCTTGGTGAACTGAGGGTGCCTTTACCGTTTTTGATGTGAGGATGTGGACTCAGATCCAGGGCCATGCCCAACTCTGAACTATTTTCTCAATGTACCATAATTCAGGTCTCAAACTCTTAACCCAGCAAGCCCAACATCCCTTTGTGATCTCAAGATGCATCCTTATGTAGTCTAGATCAGTGTTTCTCAACCTTGGCAATTTTAAGATGTGTGGACTTCAACTCCCAGAATTCCCTGGCCACTTCTGAGAGACAGATGAAGGACACAAGTGGTTTCCATTCCTTTGTAGGGCAAAGGAAGCTTTGCCATCCACCTGAAGATGCTGGCGAAGGGTCAACCCATCACGTTCCACCCTTCCAGGGTTTTCAAAGGGGGCATTTGTCCCCAGTCCACATATAAAGGGAGCCCCCTTCAGGTATCATGCAGTCTCATGAACGATCCAAAAGTTTCATCGGAGACTAAAAGACAAATCTGTGAAAGATAAAGTGAAGAGCTCTTTCAGCTTTCCCATCCAGATTCCTGGACTAACATGTATTTACTTTCTACTTTTTATCATCAGCTTGAAGAATATAAAATGACTAATAAACTTAAAAAGAACAGATTCCTGCACTATTGACCTCATGAAGAACCCATGGAAGAGAACATCATGTTGATTTAGGATGAGTGAGAAGTAGTAGGCGTGGAGGGGTCAAATGTGCAGTACATTCGGCCCCCGGACCCCTGAAAACGGATCTGTCCCCACACAGGAACAATGGTGTCAGTAGTAAAGTAGTAGTAAAGTAGTAGTAAAGTAGTATCCTCCCCTAAATGGTTTTGCAACGTGCAAGTTTCTTCTCCAAGTACTTGTTCTTGGTATAACAGTCACATTCTCTCAGCTTGTTCCAAATAGATTCTCTCACACGCACACATACACAAACACACACACACAAAGCTCATTCAGGCTGTCTGGCACATCACCTTTAATGCCTTTAATACACCTTTAATTTCCAACCAGGATTGAGAAAACAAGGCACCGTCTGTGGGCCCAACATGCCCCCCTCTTTGCAATCTTCCGCAGGACTAAATAGGATTTTCAATCCAGCTAAGGGCCAGATCTGAGAGACAGGAGAACAAGGCTACTCCCTGGAGCATGCTGGGTTGGGGCCCATGGAAGGAGACCAAGGACCCACCTCCCTTTTGCTCCTCTTTCACCCTTCCAGCGGCTCAGCTCTTAATCCCAGCAGTTAATCTCCTCTGATCAAGCAGCCAGACCCACTTGGGTGGCCGGTGAAAACATTTCTTTAAGCAACCGAGCAGCCACTACGGGGATAAAACCGCACCGGGCCAAGGTGACAAAGAGGCTGCAAAGCCGATGTTGGGAAGTAATAATGCCGCAAAATTCCAGATAACTGCACTGAAGGCACCAAAGATGCTCCTCGCCTGGGGTTGGCAGGGAGCCATTTCATGGAGGGGAAACCTGGCCAGCAACCCTATGATGGCCTCCGTTCCTATCGTACAAAAGTGACCTCGGCGTCGCTGGATTTGCAACAGGCAGATCCTTGATAATATCATCTTTCTTATGGCTGCCCACCAGTGTTTTGTACCATTTTTGTCAGAGATTGCAAGGCTCAAATTCAAATGCACACACATTTTCTGGATGTTCCAGAGAAGGAAATAAAATGGTTCAGACTGCTAACGGCTGCAAATACCAGAAGTAAAATCCTAAAAAAAAATATTCCAAGTACTTAAAATATGAATTGTTTTAATTATGAAAACTCTTTGTGAATAACTTACGGAAATGTGAACATACTGTGTGTGTGTGTGTAGAGAGAGAGAGCTCTCCCAGATGCCAGGGCAACACATTCTATCAAAAAGCTGCAGGAATGTAACCGAAACACCAGCAGGGTCTGGTCAAAAAAGTCAAAATGGCAGCCACGTTGGTGCGATTGGAGCTCCACCTGTTTATGTGCAAAGCAGGGGTAGTTGCGATCACATCATCATGGCCACCATCTTGACTTTTTTGACCACACCCTGTAGACAACCCTGCAAAATACTGAAGGTCTCCCCACCCCCCACCCCTTTCTCATCTCTCTGCATCTTTGGCATCGCCTTGCAAAGACTTTTGGAGCTACATGACCCTACAGCTAACACCCAGCATCCAAAAAGGCCAGCAAACAAAGCCCAATGTTGTTTAGGGTATACAGATGGATCTCCTTCCTTCCTTCCTCCCTCCCTCCCTCCCTCCCTCCCTCCCTCCCGTTTCTTCCCTTTCTTCCCATTTCCTTCCTTCCTTCCTTCCTTCCTTCCTTCCTTCTCCTCCCTCCCTCCCTCCGTTTCCTTCGGTCCTTCTTTCTCTCCCCTTCCTTCCTCCCTCCCTCCCTCCTTCCCTCCCTCCCTCCCTCCTTCCTTCCTTCCTTCCTCTCTCCTTCCTTCCTTCCTTCCTTCCTCCCTCCCTCCTTCCCTCCCTCCTTCCTTCCTTCCTTCCTTCCTTCCTTTCCTTCCTTCCTTCCTTCCTTCCTTCCTTCCTCTCTCCTTCCTTCCTTCCTTCCTTCCTTCCTTCCTTCCTTCCTTCCTTCATGTTTATTCCCTCCCTCCGTTTCCTTCTGTCCTTCCTTCCTTCCTTCCTTCCCTCCCTCCCTCCCTCCCTCCTTCCCTGTTTCCTTCCTTCCTTCCTTCCTTCCTTCCTTCTTTCTCTCCCCTTCCTTCCTTCTTTTTGTAATATCACAGCTGCACACTAAGGAGCTGACTAAAAAAACATGGAAAATCCAAGCTGAAATCACCCCAAGGAAAAAACCACCCAAGCCCAGTAATAAAACATAAAAGGGACCCAGGAATGTCATAACAGCCGTAAAATTTAATTAATAATGCCGTTCCAGTTTGAACAAACAACACTATTAAAGAATGCACAATTGAGTTAATTGGTTTATCATCACAAGCCAAACCAATAGCACATCTGGAATAAGTACATAAAGACGCATGAGAATTCCAGCCGCATCCTAAATACGTCCTGATCACCAATCCCAGCTTTCAATCACAGTTAAAATTTTGCTTTTATGCCTTGTATTTCTACGTTCTTTGTTAAACTCGACATCCAAGGCATAAATCTGTTCTCCACAATTTCACATGGATAACGTAGAGAAGGAGGGGGAAGGCACTTGTGCGAAGTTGCCGCGCTGTGTTTTAAGACTGAAAGCAAAAAAAAAGATAACTCGTTTTTCCTAGTCATTAATCATAGGAAAAACAGATGCCCTAGGTATCTCTTCAATGACAAGAGGAAGTCACTCTGCACATGCTCGGGAGAACTCCGGGCTCGGCGCAAACATTCAAGGGCTAAGCGGTGTCACTCCAGCATGGCAGAAACCCAAATTTTGCTGGGCAACTTTTTCAACGGACAACTCACTGTAGTCTAAATCCTGGCATTGTTGAAGGGGTTTCTTTGGCTAAGTTTTGTAAGCATGGCCTTGCCGTTCCTTTTTTCTGTGGTTACAGGGTTGTTCGTGAAGGGTGGGGGTCCAAAAAGTCAAAATGGAGGCCATAAAGCACACGATTGAAGCCCTGTTCCCTTTTTATGTGTGTCGACATACCACAAAAGGGACCAGGCTTTGATTGTGTGGTTGTAGCCTTCATCTACCTCTTGGGAAAGACGGAAGGCAAAAGGAGAAGGGGACGGCAGAGGATGAGATGGTAAGATAGCATCACCGATGCAATGAACATGAACTTGAGCACGACTTAACGACTGAACAACAACAAGCCTTCACCTTGACTTTTTTCACTCCCCTGCAGATACCCTCGATCCACCCCTATATTCTATCAAAACCATTCTTAAAAACTGGAAAACAAAGACATTTTAAAAAGACGTGCTCCTTAAATGAAGATCCCCTGGGGATTGGGGCTGCCATCTTAAGGACACCTATGCCAGATGAAACCTCCTTAAAGCCGGTGGGATTTACTCCCTGCCCAGAATGGCTGCATTCCTCCTGGACATCCACTCTGAGCTTGCAGAAGTCCAGGTTCTGTTTTCCAAGGTGGGTCCAACAAGCTTGCTTCCTTCATTTCTCCTTCTTGCCAAACCTAGGGTTAAGCGACTAGTCTTCCTGAAAGAATTGCTGATTTCTTGTCCAGTGACATCTATCAAGATTGTTCAAGAAGAATAAAGTCGAGGTAAAGCCATGTCTTTGCTGTTGCAAAATTAAGTTCCTCCTGCCTCGCTTTTCTCTCCCTGACATCTTAAATATACCTCAATTCCCTGTGTCATTCAACGTCCAAGGGATATCTAAGTTCCTGTCATTTCTCCCACCAACCTCCCCATTCCCCAGACTCAAAGCCTGGAGAATGAACCTCTCATCTTCACTCACATGATAGCCCACCCGCCATGAAAGGGATTTATGTTTCAGAATATCCTTAGATCTGGCTTTTGCAGATCTGGCTTTTGCCTTGGTCAAAGCTCCTGATGATGCCTGGGTCCGTAGAGGCGGAAAGAAGCAAACTATGATGCTTTTTGTATTGCACATATGGATGGATGCATGCTGAAAAATGGAGACTCGAGGTGTAAAAGAAATCAGTCAAGATTCACTGCTGCAATGTGAGCTAATGGTTAGAGGTCGTGGAAGGATCAAGACTGCCAAAAGATCAACCTGAAAGGGCTACAACCCAACATCCACAGTCTCCATTCCAAAATTAATCACCTGTACCTAGCCCCGCGTGACGGAGTGATCTCCCGCACCAGCCCCAGCTCTTGCCAACCGAGCAATTTGAAAGCATGCAAATGCAAGTAGATGAAGAGGTACCACTTCGGTGGGAAGGTAACAGCGTTCCGCACGCGTCATGCCGGCCACATGACTGTGGAAGAGTCTTCAGACAATGCTGGCTCTTCGGCTAACAAACGGAGATGAGCACCGGCCCCTAGAGTTGGACACGACTGCACAAATGTGCGGGGGGAACCTTTACCTTTACCATCTTCCACATTCACACAAATCTGACCTTTCAGAATCCACTGTCCCTCAGGGGAGATCTCAGACCTTGTTCCTTCTACACAAACAATGGGGGACTGTAAGCCAGATCTCCCTCTCAGCCTTCCTGCCCATTTTTTTTTAAAGATTCTTCTCAACGTGTCTCCTTCCTTTTTCCCCCAGCAGTATCTCTAAATCAGAGCCAGAGGCTTAATCCAGGTGAATCTCAAAGGAAGATAACTACAGGCTGGGAAGAAACAAATCCAAGTTTTAATTCAATCGAAGACTCTCAGTAGGATAAGGGCAGGCATGTAATTTGGTTAAATTCAAAGAGAGAAGAATTCTGGGACTGGAACAAAGAATCAGATGAAACCGTTTCTCCTTCCTCGGTCTGGTGCCCTTGGTGCCCAGCCTGGCTGGGGAGGATGGGAGTTGTCATGCATCCTTTGGAAAGAGTCCCAAGCTGAAGGAGGAGGATTAATGCAAGAGGGAGATCTCTGAAGAGGACCACATTTTGGACTGCATTCACAAGTTGCGCTAACCCAAAGCTGCTGTTACCATGGTGTTTTGCTTCCGTCCCAGTGGCCGTGTTCACATGGCACACTAATCCAAACACGCATTTAGGGGGTTGTATGAACTATTAAAGGCAAAACTGAAGACCTTTGGCCACATCATGAGAAGACAGGATACCCTGGAGAAGATGCTGATGCTGGGGAAAGTGGAAGGCCAAAGGAAGAGGGGCCGACCGAGGGCAAGATGGACGGATGATATTCTGGAGGAGACGGACTCGACCGTGGGGGAGCTGGGGGTGGCGACGGCCGGCAGGAAGCCCTGGCGACTGAACGAATAAACGAATAAACAACAAAATACATGTACATGTACATATACATAGCTTCTGATCTTCCTCTCGGCAGTTATACATACAATTTATAATCCAATTTATCTCTTTCTCTAAGAAATAAAACAAAAGAAAACTCTCTTCACTTATAAACAAATCCTTAAAGCCTCATCGTAGTCCTGATCAAGGAAAAAAAACAACTACCAGAAACTACAAAATATAAAATTTAACCCTGATCAAATAGATTCATTTTATAGAGCTTCTGTTTGCTTTTATAAAGCTTAATCTTTAACCCTTAATCTTTAACAGATGATATTCTGGAGGTGACGGACTCGACCTTGGAGCTGGGGATGGTGACGGCGGACAGGAAGCTCTGGCGTGGGCTGGTCCATGAGGTCACAAAGAGTCGGAAGCGACGGAACGACTCAACAACAAATGAACTATGCCTTCCTCTTTCCCCAGCCTTACCCTGTGAAGAAAAATGTGGTAGAATCATCTAAAGGGGGATTTTCCTTTCTGTTTTTCCTCCAGGGAGAACTCTGCAGTTGAGAGGGTTATCCTGCGAGGTTGGTGAGGCTGTGAGACCCCACGGTCACGCCACAAGAAAAAGGCCTTTTAGGTCTGCTTCCCATTCCACCCTTCATGGAGAATGTCCTTTTTTTTTAATCTGGCAAGGGTTGCATTCTGATAAGCATACTTGCCACGAATGAGGCAGGAGACTGGGGAAAATCAGACTTCTCTCTCTGATACCCCCCCCCCTCTCTCTCTCTCTCTCTCTCTCTCTCTCTCTCACCCCCTACTGCCTTCTCTCACAGACACCCACCTTTCATCCTTTTTTCACAACCCCCTTCTTTTCCCACACATTAGACCCTTTTCTCCCGCAGAAATGTATTTTGCTCTCTTTGCATGCCTGTGTTCCTTTCCTATTACACATGCATAGACACACACACCCCTTCCTTCATGTCCAGGTAACTAATGGGATCGCTGATTTGAAATCTTCTGAACTTAACCAGGCTAATATTGATGGGATGGATGGATGGATGGAATACGTTTCTACCCTGAATGTCCTTGCACGAGACTCCAGGATGGGGCACCGTATAAACATGATAAATTATATAAAGATCTAACCGAGAGCAATAAAACTCATATCAAGCAGCCAGAATGAGAGCAAGCAATAAAATCTAAATTATAGTTTCAATCACAAGAGGCGGTAGAAATTAGAGATTGTTTCAAAGCCAAGGGTGAGGTTTTTTTTCAATTTGATGGGAAGCTTCTGCAGATAAAAGCTACGTCTACGGCAGAGGTGGGCAGCCTGCTGATGGCCGGAACATCTCATCTGCTGCCCCCAGAACCCCCCCTCCGCTAGACCAAGGCCCTCAGCATCAAGCCACCAACCCCACAGGTTGAAACATGATGGAGAAATGGCAAACCGAGGCCCCAGCTCTGAGCAGACTGGAAACCGACACACGTTTTTACATATCGTGTGAGCTGTCTTGGATTATTATTATTATTATTATTATTATTATTATTATTATTATTATTATTTTGAAAAAGGGAAACATGGGGTATAAATGTGAAAGGCAGACAGTATCTTAGAAGATAAAAACCTTGGCTTGAGTGGGCTATAAGAACGTTCTTTTCAAGGGAGGGATGAGATGAAAAGCTAAAATCCCTTGTATTGTCGAAGGCTTTTTTTTTTAAATCCCTTGTTCCCTGCTCTGGACTGTGTAGAGCAATTTTTCTTTTTGCAGCCCAAGTCTCGTGCGGGAGTAAGATCTCTGCCTAGAGAAACGGGGCTTCTGATTAACAAGCTAACCGCATTATCAACCAACATCAACCAGCCTTCTCAATCAAGAATGACGTCCATTGCCCTCCAAGGCAAGGTTCCTCAACCTCCGCCACTTGTAGAGGTGTGGGATATCAACTCCCAGAACCCCCCAACCAGCTGGGAGTTGAAGTCCACACATTCAGGCTGGGGAATTCTGGGAGTTGAAGTCCATACCACTTAAAGTTGCCAAGGTTGAGAAACACTGAAATAAGAGCCATTCCGTTCAGGAAATAGAACCAAATAATCTGAAATTCCAAGATCTAGGGATTTACTTCCTTTTACTGACAGCACCCAGCCAAGGAGGAGCTAATGTCCCCCAGATTTAGGCAGCCTGACCTGCTGCCCCATTTAAGCCTCTTGGCCATCTCCTCACCCACCCACCTGCACAGGGGTGTCCGCAGGGGTGGTCAAAAAAGTCAAGATGGCGCAGCGCAATCGGACACCCCGGCACCTGCTTACCTCTCTGGCTGGCCTGTTTGTTGCAATCTTGAAGGTAAGCTTAATACATCTGCAAACAAGATTACATGATAGGCTCATTTTTGCAACTCAGAATTTTATTGCCTTGCTGCTCCTCTGCAGGGGAGCCATCGCGGCTCTACCGCTTGTAACTTGTACAACTCTTTTAATCAACCCAGCAGGTGCTTAAAGGGGCAACGGGTAGGGGAAGAACGGGGGCGGGGGGGGGGGGAGTTTGATCCCTGGTTAACTGTCCTACATTGCAGCACGAGAAGGTGCTTCAGAGATGACGGGGTCCCTCGGGGTCTGCTCGGCTTCCTTTCATCCCATAGGCAGCCTTAGATTTCCGATGGATTCGAAGCCTCCGTCTAAACGCCCCCCAAGCAACAGAGGGGGAGGGAAGACGCCCCCGACCCTTGAAAGGGATTCGGGGGACAAAGCGGGCTTCTCTGCAACGATCCCCGTCCTATTCCCCACCAGCTTCTTCTCGGCAATGAAAACTCCCCCCCGCCTCTTTCTCAGCCCTCTTTGGAGGGGTTAGGAAGAAACCAGCAGCGCCGAGCACCAGGCACTAACCCCAGCTGCACTTCCATGTTTTCACTGTAATTAGCGTTTCGCAGGTCGGGGGGCAGGGCCTAGAGGGGCGTGGGCGGAGCTTTCCCTGGTTTGGTCGGGAAAGATGGGGACTGCCACCTAGACCGGGGGGCGGGTGGGGGGACGAGGCAGAACCTTCAGGCCCCGCAGGAGACGCGGCTTCCCGAACCCCACTCACTCAGCCAAGAAAAGGAACCCCACTTATTTTCCCCTCGTGTCTGCTCCCCGAAGACGGAAGGAAAAGCGTGCTCCTGAGCATGTGAGAAATTGGGAATAGAAACTCGGCCAGACCCGAGGGAGGGAGGGGCGACTGGGCGGCGTGGCAACTCTGATCCTCCCACCGGCCATTCCTCTGATCCTCCCGGCCTCCGAAAATACGAGTTTGTACCTTTCCTGGCGGGGGTGAATCCAAGGCAAGCGGGACGCGCGTCTGGCTCTGTCCGCGTCCACCCTCCCCACGTTCCCAAAACCCGCGTCGGCCGAGAAGGAAACGCGCCGGGCAGAGCATCCCCACGCAGTTCCTCCGCGCTGCTCCCCCGCCGCTTCGTTTCCTCCCCACTTTGCTCTGGGTGGAGTCTTACCCCAAGTCGGGGCGGCGGAGGCAGCACCACTCCAGCAGGCCCGGGGCCCCTGAGCAAGGCACGCCGGGCCCCCAGGAGCCCCCTACACGCGCACACGAACCCTTTCCTCTGAAGTCTCCCTCGCGCCTACCAGCCAGGTTAAGGAACGGAAAGCGCCCGCGTTCTCAGCCGACCCGCCGCCCGACACGGAGATGCTTGGCTCGGAGTGCAGGGGGGGGCCCTCTACCTTGGTCTCTAAGACACCCCGGCCCCCCGGCGCTGAAGAGCCTTTGGAACGAGGCCTCCGCCGGGGGGGCCCATTGACCATCTTTCAGCCCCGTTCTGGACTTTTCTAGGCAACCCAAGGCGGGGGAGGAGGCCGCGGCCACGGGGTTTTCCCAGGGGGTGGGGGGAGGATCGGCAACCTCGAGGAGGATCCGCTCCCAGCCCTCCCCGCTCAGCTTCTTCCATCGCACAGGCTGGGAGTGATGGGGACAGGACCCCGTCGACCAGAGGATGCTCCGCTTTTTCTCAAAAAAGGGGAGGTGGGCTATCGTACTTGGATGGGAGACCACAAGGAAATCCCAGGGCCGTAGGCTAGGCGGGAGGACCGAACAATCATCTAGGGGGAAAGCAACGGCAAACGGGGTATACATTCTTTCGAGGAAGGCGACAAGGACGACGGTCCTGCTCGACCGAGACCCCTAATCCTTTAGGTGAGCGACCCTCTCTCTCATTTCGAGGTTCCGGGCCAGTGCCTATAAGCGGGCTCTTGTCCCTGACAGTCTGCAAGACGCCGGGGGGCGGGGGGGCGGACGGCGTCAACCTTTCCTCCCACCTATATGGAATTTCCCACCGGGGGCCAGGAGCCCAGGCTGGCAGGCCCCGGGGTTTCGCGCGCTCGCTCCCGCCCCCTTCGCGCGCCCTGGAGGCAGCTCGGAGCAGGCGACCGGCCCGGAGTCACCCCTCGCCCGGAGGGGGCTGGGAAGGAGCAGAGACCCGGGGCCGCGGCGCGAGGCTTGGAGGCGCCCTCCGCTCACCGGGACACACGCCCGGGCTGCGGCGCCCTCCCTAGTAGGACCTGTTGGAAGAGAGCCCGCCGCGCTCGGGGGGTGGCCGGGGGTCGCCGCGTGTTCTTTGAGCCGTCCGCCAAGCAGAAGGCTGGGATCCCCCAGCCCGCTCAACCTGGGGGTGGTTACTTCGGCCTGGCTGAAGCGTCCGTCCGGCCCCCGCGCCCTCTGTCCCGCGGGCGGGGCGGGGCGGGGAGCCCCTTCCTGGGTCGCCCCCTCCCTTAGCCCCTCCTGCGCGCTCCGGCTCTCGCTGGCTGGCTGGCTGGCTGGCTGGCTCGCTCGCTCGCAGCTGGCCCATTCAGGCAGCAGATCGAGACGCGGAGTCCAGACCAGAGGCTGCGAAGAGGCGGGGGGGGGGAGCTCTCTCCAAAGCTGAGGGTAGAGCTAGAAAGAGGCAGGGATGGTGCAGGGGAAGCGGCCCAGGCACGCGAGTTGGGTATAAACTCTCCGAAAAAATCCACAGCCTCCGAGTGGCAGACCTATATTATTATTATTATTATTATTATTATTATTATTATTATTATTATTATTATTATATTATGCAGTCAATTGCACAAGGAACAGCTTTCATCCTGCGAGAGCCAGTCTGGTATAGTGGTTAAGGTAACGGGCTAGAAACCAGGAGGCTGTGAGTTCTAGTCACGCCGGCTGGGTGACCTTGGACCAGTCCCTGTCTCTCAGGCCTAGGAAGGAGCCAATGGCAAACCAGGAGACAGAGTTCTAGTCCCACCTCAGGCATGAAAGCCGGCTGGGGGACCTTGGGCCAGTCCCTGTCTCTCAGCCCTAGGAAGGAGCCAATGGCAAACCAGGAGACTGAGAGTTCCAGTCCCGCCTGAGGCATGAATGGCGGCTGGGTGACCTTGGGCCAGTCCCTCTCTCTCAGCCCTAGGAAGGAGCCAATGGCAAACCAGGAGACAGAGAGTTCTAGTCCCGCCTTAGGCATGAAAGCCGGCTGGGTGACCTTGGGCCAGTCCCTCTCTCTCAGCCCAACTCACCTCACAGGGCTGCTGTTGTGGGGAAAATAGGAGGAGGAAGGAGTAGTAGGTATGTTTGCTGCCTTGAGTTATTTATAAAAATAATAAAGGCGGGATAGAAAATAAATAAATAAATAAATAAATAAATAAATAAATAAATAAATAAAACCTTTAACATCACCAAACAACATCAGCCTATCCCAGGTCCTTGGGAAGGGCTCGATCGGTGGACAAAAATGCCAAATCCAGTCTAAAAAAACATCTGGCTGACTGTGGGACCAACCATAATAATAGACAACGAGGAAGCCAAAGTGCTCTGGGACGTTAGAATTCAGACCGGCGAGCACCTGCCACACCACAGCCCAGACTTAACAATTGTTGATGAGAAAGGCAAAAAAGTCTGGAGAGTGGATACTGCAATACTTGGCGGTGGCAGACTAGAAGAGAAAGAAATGGGGAAAATCACAAAATACAAAGACCTGCAAACAGAAGTAGAACGACGGTGGCAAAAGAAAGCAGAGGTAGTACCCATAGACATAGGCACCTTGGGTGCAATCCCAAAACACCTGGAGCACCCCGGGAACCCCGTCGGCATTGACAAATTCACCACCAGGCCATTGCAAAAGGCAGCTTTGCTTGGAACAGCTTCCATCCTGCGACGATACCTTTAATATGATTAAACAACAGCATCTGCCTATCCCAGGTCCTTGGGAAGGACTTGCTAGGTGGACAAAAGTGCCAAATCCAGTCTAAAAACATCTGGCTGACTGTGCGACCGACCATAATATCTAATGTCATTTCCACCATTCTCTGTCATGCGAATGGAAAGGAAGCAGCCTCGGCGATAAAATGCTTTCAGGTGGCCAAGGAACGTCCCTCCCAATCCTCAGATGGGCTACAATTTTGCCATCTGCACCTTCAGGAGCATTTAAACAAAGCAAGTTTGAAAAGGAACAAGCATACATACGAGGAGGAAGGGGTAGACTGGAGGGAACAGACACCCTTAGATTTCCTTTGCCTAATGCAAGCTTTACAGTAGCACAGAACTCTGCCTGAAGAAGAGACCTGTGTAAATTGAAACCTTTCATCCTTGGCCTGTCTAAATAACCTGCTTTGATATTCTCCCAAGCAACTGAGCTCCTAACTATATGGAATTGAGTGCGTGTTGTTTCTTAAGCTTTAATGCTTTAACCTTGACGCCTATCATGAAATCTGACATGACACGCTGAGTAATGGTTCATTAAATAAACCATAGTTGTCTGGGTCTGCAGAACATGCAAAGACATCAGTCATTTACAAACTGCTGGGATCACACACTGCAAAAAGCTGCAGTCAAACCATTAAGGTTTAGGGTGATATTTGAACCTAAGCCCAAGACTCTTGTGATATCTTTAAGAGTCATATTTTGACATTATCCACAATCCCGTTTACACACAGGATAAACCATAATTGGCTGGGTTCATGCAACACATTAAGCTTGAAACCAGGTTTACAAATCATGCTAGATGAAGGAGGCCTAAAAGAAGCTGTCAACTGTGACCCATGAGATTTCCTAGAAAGACCGTCTGTTCACCTTCCATTTGCAAGGAATATCTGTTAAATTGAACAGAAGTCCCCTTTGGAAAGGATGCTAATGGGCTTGACTGAACATGTGATTAGGACTCTGCTTACTCAAAAGTGAATAGTCAATTGTAAGAAAAGACTTTGCCACCAAGGCAAAGCTGTAAATAGTGCCACCGCCATCCTTAATTCTACTGAGGGGCTGAGTTCATATATTGCGATATTCCAGACCTTCTTTCAGATGTATACTTATTAGATTTTATACCACCTTGATTTCTGGTCAGCTCAAAGTGGTGCACATACTTAATATTCCTGCCTTCTACATCCCCAACAACCACCACCCTATGATGTGGGTTAGGCTCAGAGGATGTTCCTGGCCCAAAGTCACCCACCCAGTCATGGTTTCCTGGTTTCTAGCCCAGCCCCTTCGCCACTGCACCAAACTAGCTCCATTCAGCAACCTGGTTTGCTGAATAAGCTGTGGTCCACACATAACCCCACAGTTCACAATGCAGGTTGGCTAAGTTCACATAGCACCCTAAACCCAAAATAAAGAGACCATACAAAGATATCCCAGGCCGTAAGAAATGTGCTCACAATTCATCATGAATCATTTGTCCCCGCCTCCTGATCTGGTCTTGCCATTATAAGCCAAAACAGAAACTAAACACTGGCGGTTCTTGTTTCTCACTCCTTCCTCAAGGGCCTTGAGACCCGCCTTTCTGTTTTCACAATGTCGGCAGAGCCATTTTGTCTCTCCTACCCCATAACCGTACGAATTTGCCAAACATTTGGGAGGGGTGGGAGGTTGACTCTACAGAGTTACGTCTTGGTGACATTAAGGGAGGTTGGAGAACTGCTAACAGGTGGAAGCCTATGTGGTGTAGCAGTGAGGGTGTTGGGCTAACTCTTGAGTTCAAATCCATGTTCAGCCCTTGAAGATCGTGGCAGAGGGCACTCCCTGGCACCCAGCTGCTGAATTCACACATTCTTCTGGGTCCCCAAACGATGAGCATCTCCAGGCAGGGGAAAAGCAAGTGTGTCTTGTGACATCATTGGGCAAATGATATGGTAATAAATGGTCATTTGTGGGATGATATCATGACGCATGCGACATCACTGTGGCTCGTACTGTACACAGACACGGAACACACCAGACCATAAGTTAACCACCTCTATGGATTCATACAGGCAGCGCTAGGCAGAAAGCGTGTTTGGGGCCCAGTAACTCCTTTTTGAACTGTGGTGTTGGAGGAGAATTCTGAGAGTGCCTTGGACTGCAAGAAGATCAAACCAGTCGGTACTCCAGGAAATCAAGCCAGACTGCTGGCTTGAGGGAATGATATTAAAGGCAAAACTGAAGTACTTTGGCCACAGAATGAGAAGACAGGATACCCTGGAGAAGATGCTGATGCTGGGGAAAGCGGAAGGCCAAAGGAAGAGGGGCCGACCGAGGGCAAGATGGACGGATGATATTCTGGAGGAGACGGACTCGACCGTGGGGGAGCTGGGGACGGCGACGGCCGACAGGAAGCTCTGGCGTGGGCTGGTCCACGAAGTCACGAAGAGTCGGAAGCGACTGAACGAATAAACAACAACAAACTCCTTTCACAACCTTCCTCCTGAATTAGTCCATTTCTTTGGCTTGCACCACACTAACCGCATGAGCTCGACTCATACCACACCCGAAGCCCCCTTGCCAACAAAACCAAGTTTAAAAGTCACCCACCTTAGCAGGTTATGCAAATCTGACTGCGCTAAGAGAAGCTCGCGGCGGCATTCACACGCCATCTCCAGCGGACCGAGACAGCGGACGGTTGTGTGAAGGCAGCCCCCGTGGGATTTCTTAAAGAGGCCACGGTTGTTGAGCTGGCTTTTATTAATTTTTTGAAGGGTTTGAAGAGTTGCGATGTTGTTTGAACTCTTGGCTGTATGCCGCCCAGAGTCACGTTGGGCGGCCATATAAATGTGTTTCACTAATTAATTCATTTTAATTAATTAATTAAACAGACCGTGATTGCCGGCTCTGTGGGATCCAGCTTGTGGGGAGGGTCTCGGTGTTCGCGCTCGATTCCCAAAGAGAGGGGGCGGCTTTCCATAATGGAAACACTAACACCCATCCCTCTGGAGTCTTTGAACAGATGCCATTTCTACCCAGCGAGGTTAAGTCCATTCCCGGCTTCGAAACATTGGAATCCATTTATATTAATGACCCTTTTATTCAGCACTGCAAACTTCTGAATATTTAATAGGGTGCAAACGGGCCGCGAAATGCATCAAGCCCGCAGAAGGAGGCTCAAATGGACGTTTTTGCCCTAGGAAGGCGGACACGAAACTGGGGAGGGGGGAGAGGAGGAGGGGGTGGAGGGAACCGCTGGACTCTGGTGGGAACTTAAAGTCACCCCGCCGCCTGGGCTGCGCACCCCAGCTTTCTCACCTCCGAGCACTGACACCGCCGTGCTCCAGCACAGGAGTACAGCTTTCTCCCTTTCTGCACGCCTCGTGCTTGAATCCAGCCTACAAAGGGTTAGATCCCGTTTACACGAGTCAGGCCAACACTTGAGGGTTTGCAGTACCACCTGATATCCGTAGAAATAAGCCTAGGTGGGTGGATCGAACCCCACAGCCGGCCTTTCTTAATCCCCTTGGTCCTTTTATGTTGCAGGCTGGGAGGGGGGGGGGCGTCAGGACTCTGCCAAAAAGCAAGCGTCTGGCTCCATTCACACAACCCGTTTAACAGGCAGAGTGAGCGGCTGCGTTCGCCTTGCGTGTTAAGCTCGGTCGCTGCCAACCTCAGTGAAGCCTTGTCTTTCGCAGCTGAGCAGCGAGGGCGTGCGAACCCAGCCCGCGTGGTGTTCAAGAGGTTGTGGGAACTCCGGAAACCGGTGAACTCAGCGAGTGGGTTAGGCACGCGTGGACCAGCCCTGGGTTAAGCCTGCTTGCTCCCCTCCTCATTCTGGGGGAAGGGCTCCTTCGGGGAATGGGGTCGTTGGCTGCTACAGGCGCCCCCTCGCTCGGCGTCCCTTGTCCCTTGTGTTCTCCCCAGGGATCCGTCTCTGCGTGGGGAAGGAAAGGGTCAGGCGCCTGCTCGGGGCGGTCGCCCGGAAAGCTGGCGCAGACCCTCCGGGCCGGAAACCCCAAAGAAAGCGGCTCTGCTTTCTTCCTAGCCTGGTGGAACCGGAGGCTTCGCCAAAGGGGCGCCTCTCTTCGCGTCTCCCCTCCCCTCCCCTCCCCTCCCCCCTCTGCAGCCCCTTGGGCGAACTGGAGCGGAGCCGAAGCGAGCCGGCGTGCAAAATGCAGCTGGTTTCTCTCTCTCCCCTCCCGCGCCCGCGGGAGCCAAGGGGGCCGTGGCGGGGAGACCCGGGACGTCAGCGAGGAGCGGCCTCTCCGCCCCTGCTCGCTCCTTCCCTCCCTCCTGCCTTCCGTACGACGGACGCTTCCTTGAGCCCCCAGACATTCCCCGGCGCCCAGGACGGCCCTCGGCGCTCCTTTCCGCTCTGGGCGCCTCGACCTTTGCAAAGGCGGAGGGCGAAAGGAAGGGGCGGGGGCGACCCAGCCTTTCACGCCGGGACGAGGGGGCGCGAGGGAAAGCGAGCGACTCCGAAAGGGCTTCCCTCGCCCGCTCCCTCGCGCTCCAACCGGGTGGAGGAAGAGGCCGCGGACCGGGCGGGAGCGCCGGGGCCCGCACTGAACAGCGAGCAGGCGTCGCGCCAGGCCCCCAGTGACCTTGCCGAGGGCTGGGGACGGCTTGACCCGAAGCCCCACAGAGACCTAACCTCCCCTTCGCAATCTCTGCGCCGTTAACGGTGGGGGGGGGGGCGTTTCCCAGCTGGGAAATGGGAGTCCTGGGCGTAGATCGGCCCGTCGGGGCGGCGCTTGCGGGAAGGCCAGGAGGCGCAGCGTTAAGGGTGGCGGCGCTAAGCCTGCCTGCGGAGCTCTCAACGGACGGCCCGCCGCTCCCCTTGAAAACCCGATCGGTAGAGGAATGTGGATGACAGGCCTCGGCTGGCGGGGACGAGGCTGCGCCGGAGCGGGGCGCCGCCGTCCAGGACGAGGGGAACCGCCTTGTGTGAGCCGGGCAGAGTCCTCGGCCCCTCGGGCAGAGCTGCGCCGGGCCCTGAGGCTGCAGCGGCGGCGAGTCGCGCGAAAGCCCGGCCTTCATTTCCCACCGATCCGAGCCCCTCGACAGCCCCAAGCCCGCTTACGGCGGAACTCGGTTTCTGCTGGCGCCAGACCTTTCAGGAAGGCGGGGCGACCTTCAAACCCAGCTTTGCCCGTTGTTGCCCGCGTAGCTCGGCGACTGACCTGGCGCTGGGCCTTAGGGGAACCGGGCCACCCGCAGAGTGGCCGGCGGCAGCTTCCAGCCCCGTCCCAGCGTCGCGGAGCCCCGCGCGGGCGTCGTGACTCGCGCGCCTTCTCCTCCGCCGCCTATTCGAGGGAGAGAAGGGGGCCACCCCCCTCCCCGCGCCTTTTCCGCCTCCCGACGGAGCTGGGTGGGGGCTGGGGCGGGAGGGGCGTCGCTTCGGCTCCCCCCAGCGCCGAACAACCCGCAAGGCCTCAGTCCCGCGGAACTCGAGGGCAGCAGCTGTCACTTCAAAGCCCTCGAAAACTCACAGAGGCCGGGAAGAGGCGCCGCTGTCCCGAACTAGGCCAAGAAACTCTAAGCCTCGGCGGCCCGGAGCAAACAGCGCCAGCCCCCAACCTCAGGCTGCCCACTTCGGCCGAAAGGGGAAGTTCGGAGTATGTAGACCACCTTTACAAGGGGTGGGAAGGGGGAGCGGAGGGGGGGGGCGCGCCTGTTAGCTTTAATTAAAACGCAGTATGTGTCAGTCTGGCTGCAAAAATAGATGTTCCGGTTCCTTTTCGGCTACGGGGCGCCTGAGAAGGAAGGGTTGGGAAGACCACTAGCCTCCCAGCGAACGTCCAAAGGGGAATTGAAGCGTGTAGCCCCGCGAAGGAGCGGAGCTGGGGCATCAGAAACCAAGAGGCGGTGCCGGGATCCCTAAGGATGGAATGGGGGCGGGGGGCTTAGCCGGATACACTGTCCGGGGGATAAGCCCAGTGATTTCTGTGCGGCTTCCCCCGGCATAGAATTGCATGGAACCTGAGTTAAGAATTCAGGGCTGTTTCCAGGCCTGTGGGTCAGTGTGGGCCAAGGTGGCCTGGGATTAAAAAGCGGGGCAAAAGCTTCTCTCTAAATCCAGAGCCTCTTCCTTTCCTCCATTCCGCCTCCATTCAAAAGCAGGAGCCACGGGCCCTCCCCCCGCCGCCCCCCCCCGCCGCCCCCCCTGCTCCCGTTAAAAGCAATGATGTAATATTTCCTGTTACATTAAGCAGGGTTTGAAGGTACAGCACAAAGGCCGGCTGAACTCAGAAGTTCGTTAGGCCAAGGAAAGAGCTCCTGTTGAAAACCGTTTTAGCCCCGCTGGTTTAGCGAAGCCTCCATAGGCAGGGGCAGTCTACTTCTGCCGACCACCTAATGGGGGCAAGGGGTGGGTGGGAGGCGCTTGCTGCCTCCGGAATCGGACAGTCGGAAGGAGGGCCAGGCTTCGGTGGGAGGACAGCGAGGCGCCCGGCGGGGCTCGCTTCGCAAGAGAGTGGGACGACCATTAATCATTTCCGACGGGCGCCGCCGCGAGCGGCAGAAACAGCTTGATCGGAAGCGCGACTTAGCCGGTCACGCAGATTTCTCAGGCGACTTTCCCTGGGCCAAAAGCAGACCGACGTTCATTCACGGCTCTTCCTTCCACTCCACACCCTTCGGGTTTTCTATAAGTACCAAGCCCCCCACTCGAGACGCCGGGGTCTCAGTCCGCAGCGCCGGGCGAATGAGCAGCCCCTCGGCTCCCGCTGGCCTAGCGGCGCAACCCTTTCCCTAAGCCGGAATCTCCGGAGCGGCCCCTCGCCCCCTCCCAACCCCTTAGGTGAAAACCAGGCTTGTCTCTCGAGGGGAGATAGCCGGGGGGGGAGGTAACCCACAGCCCCCCCCCCAATCTGCCTTAGGGGAGCAAGTCTCGCTTCCACTCGGTCCGCGACCGCGTCCAACGGCAACAGCCGCTGTCCGGCTTCGAACCCGCTCAAGCTTTACACCACGGAGACAAGACTGCTCGCTGGCCAGGCGGGGAAGCCAGAAACGGCGGGGGGGGGGGGCAATCTTGCCGGGAGGAGATCCTCCGGAGACCCCGCGACGCCCCCTCGGAGCGCCCTTCCGAGCTTCGAGGAGCTGTCCCCGCCCCAGTGGTGCTGAAACCGCTCGGCCTCCCGCCGCCCTCCAGGGCCGGCAGGTCGCGGCTAGCCGGCTCCCTCTCCTCGAGACGTTCTCCCCGGGAGAGCAGAGAGGGGAGTCCGGCTCTCCTCTTAGGGCGTCGGAGCTGCCGGACGCCCACCGGGAAGTACTTACTACTAGCCCAGGGCGAGCCCGGGAAAAGTTTGGCGGCAGTTAGCCGGCACGCTCGGGCGCGGAAAACCGAGACGGGAGAAGCAAGTTTGGACGGAGCCGCGAGCGCGACCTCGAAGGCTTCCCCTCTTTTCATTCTTTCTTTCTTTCTTAAACTCTCCCCTTCCCCACCTTCACTGAGCGTTAGGGAGACTCGGGGTTATAAAGGGGAAGCGGAGCCCCCGGTACGGGGACGGGGAAGGAGGGAAACGGTCCCCAACAAGGAGTGGGAGCTGGCCGGCAGGCTGCATATGAGTGCGGCCGCGTGGGCGCGCTTCCGCCCGCCGAAGGAGTTGGGTGGGCTGGGGTGTCGGGCGCCCCCCGACTGAGCCACGGCACAGGCGCGCGATTTATCCAGCAGAATCGGGGGGAGAGAGAGGCAGGGCGAGCCGCCTTCCGGCTAATAATAATAATAATAATAATAATAATAATAATAATGGTGATAACGATAATGATAGCAGCGATTCTACGGGTCGATCCCTTTCGTCTACGGTTCTGCTCCTGCGGCAGGGGCGGGGATGAGACCTGGAGACCCCCTCCCCTTTTTCCTGCCCACTTGCTCGCTTGAGCTTCCCCTCCCGCACCGCTCACCTACCTGCCTCCGACCTAAAAAGACGAGGAGGGGGCGTCTCGAAGGATCCGATGGGCGGCCAGCCCCGTCTGCGTCTCCTCCCGCTCCTGCCGCCGCCGCCGCCGCCGCCGCCGCCTCTCCGCCTCTCTCTCGCGCGCGCCGCTACCTCTGCCCCCTCCTGCCCCTCCCCCAGCGGCGGTTTCCTCTCCCGGCCGGCCGGCCGGCCAGCCAGCCAGCAGCAGCCTCTCGCCGGCTCGCCCGCACCCACGCCCAGTCGAGAAATCCTTGGGCGGCCTGGAAGGAGGGCGAGCGAGCGCCTCCGCTTCTCCCTCCGGCCACCGTCACTGCGTCAAGCCGGCGGCGAAGGGAGCTCCCGCGATCCGGACTCCGAGAGCGCCGGGGCTCGGCTCGCCTTGAAAGATTCCGGGGAAGCCGAGAGAAAGCGGTGGGCGAGCCGAGCGCGGGCGGGCGGCGACCAGCCTCTCTCTCTCCCTCCGCCTCCTTTTCAGTTCTGATCTCCTCCTCTTTCTCTTCTCCGCTCTTGAAAGGCCCCGAAAGGGGGGCGGCCGGCGGCGGGGCGGCGGTGGGAGGGGAGGAGGCGAGATTTGCCCAAGTAGCCGCCGGGCGAGAGCGCGAGCCAGCCCGAGCTCCCTCCGCGTCCCTCGCGCAATCCCAGGTTTGCTCGTCGAAGAGGGAAAGTGGAAGGGGTGGGGCGGGGGGGGGAGGGAGGGCCTGGAAATGTGCGTCGTGTGTGTGAATGGAGGGAGGGGACGAGGGAGAAGCGCGGCGGATGGAAGGAAGGAAGCAAAGGAAGAGGAAGGAAGGAAGGAAGGAAGGAAGGAAGGAAGGAAGGAAGGAAGGAAGGAAGGAAGGAAGGAAGGAAGGAAGGAGGTGTGTGCTGCAGCGGCTCCGGCGCAGAGCTGGCTTGGAAGCGGGAGCGAAAAGGCGGCAGCGGTGGCGCCTCAGAAAACGGACCTCCGGGCGGCGGCAGAGCCGCAAGCGGGAAGCGGCGGCGGCGGCGGCGGCGGCGGCGGCGGCGAGCGAGTAACCTTCCGCCGGTGAGTCCTGCTCTTCTCTCGGTTCTCCTGCCTGCCGCCCCCGAATAACTCTTCTAAGGAGGAGCCGCTGCAAACTTTCCTTCCTTCCAGGGTCTCTGTCTTCTTCCCCCAGCTGGAAGGGAAGCCCGGAAAGACGGGGGGGGGGGGCTGGGGGGCGGATGCTCGATAATACAATATTCGGTTCCTTCCGCTAGTGGGAGACGCCTCTGTGGACCGAAAGGACTCGGCGCAGAGCCGCGCTCGGCCGTTTGCCCCCCGCGCAGGAGAGTAACCGCCTTTTCATTATCTCAGATAGCGCGGGTCTCCTGCTAGAGCGAATCCTTCCCTTCGGGGTCCTCCCGACTCTGGATCCCAGCCGTTTTCCTTACCCGGCTCTTCTCAGGATGCTGCCCCGGTGATTGCCGCCCTTCTCTGCGGGAAGACCCCGGGCTCAGCCCGAGTTCCCCGGAAACTCGCGGATCGGTCGCCCTGGGCAGCGACGGCCATCTAAGCGAGCAGCAAAAGAGGCGGCAAGAGGTCCCAGGTGTGGATGGTGCCGAAATCCAGGTGAGCGCTGGGGTAAAAAAGGTTCCCCCCCGCACATTTGTGCAGTCGTGTCCGATTCTAGGGGCCGGTGCTCATCTCCGTTTCTTAGCCGAAGAGTCAGCGTTGTCCAAAGACGCTTCCACGGTCATGTGGCCGCATGAGGCGCGTGGAACGCTGTTACCTACCCACCGAAGTGGTACCTATTCATCTACTTGCATTTGCATGCTTTCGAATTGCTAGGTTGGCAAGAGCTGGGGCGAGTGCGGGAGCTCACTCCGCACGGGGGGGGGCTAGGGATTCGAACCTCCGAACTCGCGATCTACAAGCCTGGCGTCTTACCCACTGAGGCACCACGCCCCACCACTGAGCCACCACTGAGCGCTGGGGAAACCGGCCTAAAACACAACAAAACAGATGCCAGGCAAATAAAAACACCCTGCGATGCGGGTGAGCCAATACTGGCCACGTGGGCTGGGAATTGTAACCCGTGGCCCTGTTGGCTGGGAATGATGGGAGCTGCAGTCCAGCATATCCAGACAGAGAGGCTTGGTGCCCAGTGACTCACTGTCCCAGCTGTGCACCACAAGGGCGGAGCCAAGCCAAAAGGGGCCAAGCCGCTGTAACTTACACCCCCTCATTCACACACACTGACATCCTTGGGGTTGCCCCCTAGAAGGCTCGTCTCTGGCTCAAGGCGGAGTAATTGATTGTAGCTGTTCAACCCTAGCCTTCAAGCCATCCAAGCATACTTTTGAATGTTTTAAAAATGTGTCCCATCCAACTTAACACCTCTGTGAAGCTTACAAACAGTATTCTGGGTTAGACTGCTCCACCATGTGGAGGTTCCACAAGGGAAGGCAAGGAATGCCCCACTGGAGCACACTCAATCCTCGCCTTGCCCTCCCCTCCCCAGCAGTGGTGCTTATTGGTTTAAGATTGCTGGGAGTGGGGTGAGCTTCTTTCAAAGTCATAAATTCACTCCGACTTTCATGCAGGCAGGTGCAGATTCAAAGGGCAAACTGCAGTTCAAGGGTCGGTAAGAGAGAGTTGGAGGGGCGTGGTGGCTCAGCGGGTAAGACGCCAAGCTTGTCAATCGATCGGAAGATCGCAAGTTCGGAGGTTCGAGACCCAAGTGCCGCGTGACGGAGTGAGCTCCCGCACTCGCCCCAGCTCTTGCCAACCTAGCAATTCGAAAGCATGCAAATGCAAGTAGATAAGTAGGTACCACTTTGGTGGGTAGGTAACAGCGTTCCGCGTGCATCATGCCGGCCCCATGACCGTGGAAGCGTCTTCGGACAACGCGGAGATGAGCACGGGCGGCCCCTAGAGTCGGACACGACTAGGGGGGAACCTTTACCTCTTTAAGATCCAAAGACTAACCCAGTCAACTCCCAAGGAAGAGATCTTCACAAGTCGGTGCTGCTTCCACAACCTTCTTCAACCGAGGTTCATCCCTGGAGACCAGGAGCCCTGATCCTGCCTAGGCAGAGCTGGTGCCGATCAGACCTGGATTCCTTCAGCAGATTACTCCAGAGGAGACCTGCCAGGTTTCCTGCCTAACCCTAATGCACTCCGCCTTCTCTGCCTTTTGACGCTTTCCCTTCAGATGCCAAGGGATCTGAATTGGAATCTGCTGGATCTAGGGAGGAGTGGTGGAGCTGGTTGCTAACTCGGCATCACAACTAGGCGCAGGATCATCCCTTAGAATGCCTTCCATCCGATGCTCTTCACCATCTGAAGGGCGCCCTTGAGGCCAAACCACTACACCCCATTCTCCCTCAGCCCATATTGGCCAAGTTGCCCTCAGAAGCAACAGTCCTGTTTTTCTGCCTCTGAACTACAGCCTTCATTTAGCAAGCCCAAAACTGGTAAATAATAAATACCAGGGATGTGATTGATGGGGAACAGTGCAGCCTGGCCACTGACCTTTCTAAACACACTTGCTTCACAGTAAGCCTGATTCAATGATGTGCATTATGGGTACAGTCTGATTTTTTTTTTAATCCGTTCAATCATGTCCGATTCTTGGAGACTGCCTGGACAAGTCCCTGCAGTTTTCTTGGCAAGGTTTTTCAGAAGTGGTTGGCCATTGCCTCCTTCCTAGGGCTGAGAGAGAGGGACTGGCCCAAGGTCACCCAGCTGGCTTTCATGCCTAAGGCGAGACTAGAACTCTCAGTCTCCTGGTTTCCTATTGGCTCCTTCCTAGGGCTGAGAGAGAGGGACTGGCCCAAGGTCACCCAGCCGGCTTTCGTGCCTAAGGCAGGACTAGAACTCTCAGTCTCCTGGTTTCCTATTGGCTCCTTCCTAGGGCTGAGAGACAGGGACTGGCCCAAGGTCACCCAGCCGGCTTTCGTGCCTAAGGCGGGACTAGAACTCTCTGTCTCCTGGTTTGCCATTGGCTCTGTGTCTAAGGTGGGACCAGAACTCGAACTCACGGTCTCCCGGTTTCTAGCCTGGTGCCTTCACCATGACACCAAGCTGGCTCTCACAGTTTGACAACCTACACTTACTGACTTAGAGGTAAAACTGCATGGGTGCATCCATGTAGTCACCAGGAGTCAAACTTTAATTTCTTTTTTCAAGAGGGGGCCCATTACTCCTCAGTAAGCTCGCTTCCATTCTTAAGGAGAGCCAAGCATTTACTGAGGACCCTGCAGTCCTGGAGCTCCCAGGATCCTTTACTCCCCTACAAGATGTCCCTGCTGGGAGATTTCGTTCCGTGAGATCTGGAAAGGAGCTAGATTTCCCTTTGAAATAAGAAGTGCACCCAGCAAGGGTAATTGTGAGTCAGGATTCAGCACCTCTCGGGTAGCGTCTCTCAATCTGTACAACCACCCTGCAAGGTAGGCTGAGTTTTAGGCTGAGGTATGATGGCATTGAGGAGGCCTGATCCAAACTTCCTGATTCATAGGCCAGCTTCTTACAATACAGCCTTATGAGCTTCTACTCAAAAAGCCCATGCAATTCAATGGAGCTTACTCCCCAGTAGATACTATAGGTTTTAGAAGACTTATCCACTGTAACAGCTTGATCTTGGATGTAAAGGAAGTTCTGATCTGGCCTGGTGGACTCTGTTGTTGGTTGTTGTTGTTTGCGTGTGTGTGTGTTTGTGTGTGTGGGGGGGGGTCTTTTCTCAATCACAATTCTCTGCCATAAGAAATATGTTTCCTTGGATTTGGAATATGGCTTTATTTCAATGCCATAGACTCCTTTCTTCACTTTGAACAGGGACGTTGAATATCTGAAGACAGTATCTCCAGCTTGCTCATTTTAAAGAAGTAATGATTTCAGTGTCCTCTGCTGACCCCTATCTGAGTGGGGGGGGGGTGTTCGCACAATCTTGTACATGCAAGGAACCATTTGCAGCCGAGAGGAGCTCCAGAAAGCAAAACTGGAAGCAAAAATCAGGGAAGTTGGAAGTGAGGGCAATAATTTCCTCGAAGATAACATCTCTTCAGCTCTGCTTGAGAGAGAATAAATATGTTTTCTGGGGTTTTGGTGTAAAATTTAAGAGCTGCAATTTGCCAGCCGGGAAGGGGTGGCGGTGAAACCCGTTTAAGAAGTGGGCCGTTCAAGAGGGATTTGCTCTCTCCCTCCACTTCCCACGTTATCCTTACCTTCCTCACTTTCAGAGATGGATTTCTGGGGGGGAAGACGTCCAAAAGACCATCATTTCTGGGTGAGGGCAAACGGTACTCACAGGTAAGCGATCAGCACTTTTTCCTGGACAGCTCCCGCCATCTGAGTACTGTATTGGGGTCCATATCTTGCGCTATCAAATCACAAGGTCTTTATAAGCCCACAGAATACTAATAAATTCCAGGATGGAGCCAACGTCTTCAGCTTTTGGTGTGGAAACACATTTTCTAAAGTTCTCTTCTGTTCAAAACTCCAGGGATAGGAAAGCGAGCAACATGTAGGAAAAACTTCCAATTCAACCCCATAAAAATCCAACTTCACTGGGTTTTTAATCTACGGAACTTCTTTTAAACAAGAATGGAACATTCAAAAAGTTATTCTCACCACACTCGTGGACACACAGACCATGGGCAACAAAAGACTATTCCATCCAAACAGGGGTGTCTGGGAGGTGTGGTCAAAAAAGTCAAGATGATGGCTGTGATGGTGTGATCCCAGTGTATCACACACATGACCCACATAAAAAACAGGTGGAGGTTTTATTGCACCATCACAACCATCCTCTTGATTTCTTCAACCCTGCATCCAGGCGACAGAGTGGAATGATTAAAAAAGATCTGGGAATCAAACTCTTCATCAGGAACAGAACATTTGAGATACACGTGTGCACAGCTGCTGTAAAGTTTGATGTGCCTATAGGAGATTCAGATTTTGAAAGCTTAATGGCATTCAGAAACAGACTTCCCTTCTTACTGTTAGACACAGCCTGTTGCAAAAATCAGACTATGTCTAAGCAGACTGTAAGCATGAAAAGAACTGCGTATAAGCATTTGTTCAAATGCTTGCTTTCTTCTGCATGAAAAGTAAATCCCGAACAAATAAGGTCACGTGGGAAGTTGGCCTGGACTTTCTCCTTTTCTGTATTCTGGCTGATGCAAATTGATATCTTTGATACCCACCTAACTAGGAAGAAAGCTGGAATGAGTTGAGAAAAACATCCAGGAAATAATTGCTCCGTTCTCCTGATCAGACATGCTGTATTTTCGTTGTTCGTTAAGTTTCTATCTCCTGTGTTCTCCAGGATCATAAGACACACTACATGAGGATCTTCCTTCATTTTATCCTCCTAGCAACAACCCTGTGAAGTAAATAGGTCTAAGAAAGAGTCATCCAGTGAGTTTCCATGGTTTTCTGCTTATGATTGTCTTTCAATGTAATGGAGAGACTGATCAATATTGTTCTGTGGAGTCAAGGTTTAATTATGTGTCTTAAGGTTTGGCTAAATAAGTTTTTATATATAACATAATATTGGTTGTTTCTTTTTTCCTGGTAGTTTTGTGATATTTTCCTCATTTTATTTTGCCTCTTCTTTCTTCACTTTTTTTGGTATCCTAAAGAGATACAGGAAAATAAAGATACTGATTAGCGTGCACAAGATTGTATCACATATATTTTTTGTAAACTTTAATAAATATGGGTTAAAGGATGCAACGTATATTTGCCTCTCCCTGGTTGTAATTCAATACCTTGGTCATGCGCCGTGCTGGGTCTCTCTTGATATATTTATTTTATTTATTATTTAAATTTATATGAAATTTATGTTGCGCACATAAAACGTAAGCAGACATAAAGCTGAGTAAGTGGGCATTTTTATTTAGGAATAAAAGGCTTCTTTTCTCTCCATTACTTGTATCTTTTCAGGAAATTAATGATCCTGAGAAATAAAGAAAAATCTGGAAAAACTGGGAGACATCGTGAGAGTAAATCACGATGGTGGCGCTTGTGCAAATGACAGCTGGCAGCCCATATCTTTACTTATTTACCTTGATAACGCAGGCCTGGGAAGGACACTTCCATATGGCTGAAATGAATGACCTAAGAGTCACAGGGCGGCGACCGGCAGACTGGAAGGATGTGAGTTTCGGTCCAATCGTGAAATCTAGTTGGGCTTGTGGGCAGGAGAGAAGCTGGCGGTTAGTAGCAGAAGCATGTGATCAAAGAACAGCAAGTTGGATGGAAAGAAGCAAGAGACTTCAGGCAGATATGGGGATCCATGAACATGCCAGACCAGTTAAGGTGGTCTGAGCTGGGAATTTGCTTGAACTGAAGTCTCCCTGATACTCCAAGCTCCATTGTCTCTCTGTAGAAGAGAATCTCTGTAGCTCAGGGTTGAACTGTGGAGTCCTTGGTGCTCTCTGAGCTTGGTTGTCTACTTGTAGATGTTTCATTACCCAACTAGGGAACATCTTCAGTGCACATCTGATGATGTTACCTAGCTGGGTCATGAAATGTCTGCAAGCAGACAACCAAGCTCAGAGAGCACCAAGGACTCCATCCTCTCTGCCCAGTGGGGAGCGATTGGAAATACACATACAGTAGTACTTCAATATGGAACTGTGCAGGTCTGTTGTCCTGGGCACTCATATCCACACGCTGCCTGGACTTCTCTCAATGGCTGTGAAATAAATATGGCTCCAGAAAGGCTGTTGTTGCCAAGAACTGGATTATATTTGCAGAGCCATGTTCTCTTAATTATAAATGCAAGTGAAGATGGGAGCCTGCAGATACATGTACTTCATTCCACAAAAGAATAAGAGATTTTCTCTGTTGTTTCTCTAGATCTGTAAATTAGTCTAATGCTTACAGAGTTCTATGAAGGATATGCCTTCCTTCCTTCCTTCCTTCCTTCCTTCCTTCCTTCCTTCCTTCCTTCCTTCCTTCCTTCCTTCCTTCCTTCCTTCCCCAAACAATGACAACAACAACAGTAACAAAGAAGGAGCATCCTAGCACAAGCAATGAAACCGCAACAGCACAAATGAATAAATGCTTTTCAAACTACCTTTCCAAGCACATTCATCTGGAAGGGATACACCCAGAACGGCCTTTGAGCCCTATATTTAGTCAAATCTAAAACAGACATTGATAATTGGGTTAAAGTCAAGAAGGAGTAAAGGAAAAAAAAAGGGGGGGAGGGCAAAAACCAACAGCCCAGATTGATTGGAAGATTCCTTCCCATTAGACTCATTCTCAGAAGATATCTTGAGGTCAGAAGGTCTCAAGCTGACAGCCTTCTTTGTACCGCAGCAGATGCACTGTTGACACAGCAGGTTCAGAGAAGTCTAACAAGGCAAAACAGAAAGAAATCAGTTAATAAAACATTTGCTGTTTCACCCAATTATCTGGAAGCACAGCAGGGAAGTTGGCTGTCAGTGCCCACACTGTCTTCCAGAGGGAGACCAAGTGGGGGGGGGGAGAGAGAGAGAATGAGAGAGAGGAGAGAGAAAAAAGAGAATTAGGTGAACAGAAAAGGCTCAAATGCCAGGAACTTACTTAGATGAAACCTGGGCAGTTTGGCTGGACATCAAGCTGGGGGGCACAGTTTAGCACCCTCTGGGTCACCGAGACTGAAGTCCTGCATTTCCCAATCAATGTGGCAAATAGCAAAGGGGGTTGGAGAAATAGAGTTACAACATCTGCACAGCATCAGTTATGCAACCTTGTTCAACGCCCCGTGCAATTAATGGTTGGCATCCTCCCGTATTATACATCTCACTCAGCCCAGGCCCCTGTGGCTAATCAATTAATGGTGGGGGCTCATAACTTTACGTGGCCTTTGAGTAGCATTCCAGGGTCCACATCCCTCCTCAAAGAGTAGGTAAGGCCAAGACAAATATCACATTTCATTTACATTTATGGCCAATCCCATTTAATTATGGATACAATTGCTCTCGGCCTTGTGTTTAAAATCCCAGGGTAAAAATTACAGTGTACACTTTAGAAAAACCCTTTGGCAGTCTCTGGGGGCCGTGCCAAAAACTCTTGTGGGCTGCATGAAGGGTTTGGTCCTCAGATGACGCATGTCTGGACTATGGGTTTTGGCCATCATTTATTTCCTACACAGGGAATGTTTTCAAATGTTTTCAAACAGTACATCCTTAAAGGTAAAGGTAAAGGTTCCCCCCGCACATTTGTGCAGTCGTGTCCGACTCTAGGGGCCGGTGCTCATCTCCGTTTCTTAGCCGAAGAGCCAGCGTTGTCCGAAGACGCTTCCACGGTCATGTGGCCAGCATGATGTGCGTGGAACGCTGTTACCTACCCACCGAAGTGGCGCCTATTCATCTACTTGCATTTGCATGCTTTCGAATTGCTAGGTTGGCAAGAGCTGGGGCTAGTGCGGGAGCTCACTCCGTCACGCGGGGCTAGGGATTCGAACCTCCGAACTTGCGGTCTTCCGATCACAAGCCTGGCATCTTACCCGCTGAGCCACCACGCCCCTCAGTACATCCTTAAGATGAACCTAATTACATCCAGGAGTGTCCTTGCAGAAGAGACCAGAGATGTGAGAAGTACAGCCCACCTTCTTCCTTTCTCTAGTTGTTCAAAGCATCCCTCAAACGGGCAGAGATTATGTAATTAAGATCATTAATAACGTTATTATTCATATGAATACAATGTCCAAGCAGTGGACTATAAAGAGTAGACTCCATACTGGTGCTGGTTTTGAAATCCCAATAAGTGAATAGGATAAAAGCAACTTGTTCCCTCTTTCTCCAACAGCTACTCATCCAAGGTCAACGGTGCCCTTTAAACGGTAAAGTGGAAAATTGAACACAGCAGCACAATTTGCTCATTAAAATTCTTGAGTGATACCCACAGGTCCAGAAAACAAAGCGAGGCCCATTGACCATGGATCATCTGGCCTCATGAATAAGGTACAAATCGTCCATAATTTAATTCATGAGTAGTGTTTCTTAAAAAGGAAGTGAGGCTCATGAGCCCGGCGTGAAGGGATGGTAAAGCCAGATTGCGTGTCTGTGCACAAGGGGTGAGTCACCAGTGGTTGTGCAGGAAACAAACCAGGAGAAATGATGGAGGAACAAGTCAAGACTGAGAGCCAAGCCAAGGAGCAAGATAGACAATAAGTCAGGATTCAAGATTGGAAGACAATCAAGAAACAGAGCAGAGGATGAATAAAACAGGCAGCTTTTCCAATTATGTCTATCCTGAACAATAAGATAGACATAATTGGAAAAGCTGCCTGTTGAAGGGGCCCAATCATCATCATAGGTAGGCATGTGAGGTTTTATGGATGTAAAGCCACCTGGGTAGATATTGCAGTGTTGGAAAGCTCCATAAAGTCTGAAGGCTCCTAGCTCGAGTTCTTCTGATTTAGTGGACTTTGTCCAACGAGAAACAGGAGCTGAGAATCAGGAAAAGGACCAGAGAGTCAAAGCAGATGGACAAAACTAAGTATTGGAGGCAAGAGATGAAACCAGAGGTCAGAGCTCATGGAGGAAGTCAGGAATGGAGGAAGCTAGGACTCAGAGCCAAAGAACACATAAAAATACACTAGAACCAGGAAGATGGTTGTTACTCAGAAGAAGCTGTAGCCCAAGTAGGAAACTTTTCATCACTCTTCCTGTCCAGGAGAGGTTAACAGCCAGCTTAGCAGTTGAGCTAGTTTGGAGTTTGAAAAGAGTTCACTGCCCAGGAAGATTCTCCACTCTCCAATACAGGTGGGCCACAAGGAGACTGGACTTTGAAGAAGCAGGATAGGAAGCGTATTGATGCTTTTGAACTTTGGTGCTGGAGAAGACTCCTGAAAAGACCGCAGATGGCCAAGAAAACAAACACATGAATCGTCGCACAAATCAACCCAGAGTTCTCACTCAAGGCACAAATGACCAGGCTCAAATGATCCTACTTCAGATACATTATGTGAAGACTCATCTCTCTGGAGAAGGCTCTAATGCTGGGGAAGGTGGAAGGAAAGAGAAGAGGATGACCAGCATCCAGGTGGATGGACTCAGTTGCAGTGGTGATGGGGGCACCGTTGGAAGACCTGAAGGACCAGGTTGGAGACAGAACATCATGGAGAAGGTCAATCTATGTGGTTGCTAAGAGTCAACAATGACTTGATAGCATATAGTCAATCAATCAACATGAAGACCCAGCTGTCTGGAGAAGTCCAGAATGCTGGGAAAGGTGGAAGGAAGGAGAAGAAGAGGATGACCAGCAGCCAGGTGGATGGACTCAGTTACAGTGGCGATGGGTGCACCATTAGAAGACCTGAAAGACCAGGTTAGGGATAGTTAGTCATGGAGAAAATCTATCTATGTGGTCACTAAGAGCTGATCCTGACTTGATGGTACATAATCAATCAATCAATCAATCAATCAATCAACAAGGAGACAGAGCAGTGCCTCCATTCTAGAGTCAGTGGCCTCTGACAAGCTCAAACATGCTCCTTGCTTCAGTGTTTAACTGGGACTCAGAAATTGAATTATATCCACACCCAATAACACAATAGTTGACATTCTATCATGAGTCTGATACAGTCCAGTCCCTCCGGTTTCCACCATGAGTCTCCAGACCATCTCTCATGTTTGGTGTTCTATTACTTGGTGAGAGGGGGGCGCGATGGCTCAGCGGGTAAGACGCCAGGCTTGTTGATCGGAAGGTCGCAAGTTCGGCGGTTCAAGACCCACGGGACGGAGTGAGCTCCCGCACCAGCCCCAGCTCTTGCCACCCTAGCAATTCGAAAGCATGCCAATGCAAGTAGATGAATAGGTACCGCTTCGGTGGGAAGGTAACAGCGGTCCGCGCACATCATGCCGGCCACATGACCGCAGAAGCGTCTTCGGGCAACGCTGGCTCTTCGGCTAAGAAACGGAGATGAGCACCGGCCCCTAGAGTCGGACACGTCTGTGCAGGGGAACCTTTACCTTTTACATATGAGAAGTTGATAGATTCTCATTCTTTCTCTTTTTCAGCCTCCTTGGGGCCTGCAGTGCTATTCCAGCAAGCAAGCATCACCCATGGGACCTTAGCAAAGAGGACCTTGGAAATACACACAGGTTACAGAGTTGAACATCTGAGACCTAGGAAGGCTCCACCTTACATGAGCATTCTTGGCATGAATGTTGCCATGTAATGTGTGAAATGGAGAACACTGAGTGAGCAAGGGCCAAGCGGTTCTCACTTCAGCCATTTCCTGGATGAACAACTGTTTTCAGACCTTTCTCATGTATACCACCACTTGAATTCCATCACAAATGCATGTGAAAGATGAGAAAATAATGAGGAACTTTAGTTGGGGAGTCCAGAAAGGAAGCTCAGCAGATATTTTTCACCCAGTGCTGCATCTTTGAGGAACACTGGTGTATGTATGATAAGTGATACCTAATTCAATTGGGGGGGGGGGAATGATGACATTTTACAGACGGTTAGTCTTCTAAGTGAACTGTGCCTTATGGTATTTAAAAGCTGTTTTGCCAACAGCTAAGATATTTTACAACAAGGAAGGAAAGGTTGCCAAGTTCTGGGTGCATGCACGCCGAAAATCCCTTCTCCATTTCAGCGCATTCCATCTGAACGCGCCCCACCTTAGCAAGGCAAAACTATCCCACACATCATTGCTCCAGTTTTTCAGGCTGAAAAATGTCTCATCTTTGCCAATGGCGTCTGCTGGGAAGTTTGGCAGCTTAGAGACACTGGGTGACAAAGAGTGGCGTGAAGTGATTTTAATTTTTTCTGTTTTGTTTGCTTACACACACACACACACACACACACACACACATTGGGTCCTTGTTAATTTCTATTCAGGAGGCACCATCTTCCAAGTTTGTTTGTTTGTTTGTTTGTTTGTTTATTTATATGTCAACTTGTATTACCGCACCATCTCCCCCAAGGGGGACTCTGGGCGGTTTACAATACAATTGCTTTTACAATACAAAGTTGCTTTAAAGGGAGATGAAGAGGAGGAGGGAAGACCCAGCTAGGCTTTCAGATTGTTGGAATTATCAGGGGTCAACTCAGCATTGTCTCATAAGCATAAAGGGGGGGTCCTTTCTAGTAAACACATCTCTATTGTGCTTGTGGGATGTCACATGGGTCACCTGATTTCCACTTCCTTCTTCTTGAGTTTGGGGGTTTAACAATCTCCATTACTCTTTGGGTACACCTGCAAGCAGGAGATGCTGCAGAATGCAGCTCTCGTCCTTTCATCTCGCTTGCACACAGATCTACTATGAATCTACTTGTATCCAGATCTACTGAATAAATGTAAGCTATCTCTATTTTTCGTCATCTAACTACTTTTTTAAGACTGAATTTATTTCTGAACGTAATTAAGCGTAATGTGCAAGTCCCTTCTGGTTCACGCTTCTACTTTGAAAGATTGTTGTTAGCTGCTTGGAGTTCTTTTATTAACCTTCAAAACTCCATCTCTCATCTACACTCCATCCATTTTGGTAATAATGGAATATCTCTCTCTCTCTCTCTCTCTCTCTCTCTCTCTCTCTCTCTCTCTCTCTCTCTCTCTCTCATTCTCTCTCTCCCCCTATGTGCCAGATTATCCCAAACTTGACCCAAAGTGAAGGACACCAAAGTGCTCCATTTTAACTTATTTTCTTTCTGAGGACCTTTTCCTGAATCCCACTGGTGGTTTTTGTAAGATGGATAGATGGCAGGATGAGTTCCAGCATCTTTCTCTCCAACAATCTGGCAGGAACAGCCAAAGCCATTTTTTCATCCAAAGCAGAGGGCAACAACCAATGTCCTTTATTTATCCAAGGTAAGGTAAGTTAGAGGAGACTGCAAATCTCTCAGCCTCTCTCCTCATTCCTGCAAGGAAAACAACTACTCGATTTGCCTCTAATTGCAAATAAAATATTAACTAACCCTTAAATAAATCCTTCTTCATGACCCCTCACATCCGTTGCCTGAAGCAACGGGAGTTGTTCAGCCACAACGGGAGGGTCAACCTTGTAACTTTGGCTGGGGAAAGAATTAGACTTGTCGCTCTTAAGCAAGGGTTCAGGTATCAATTGCATCCTAACAACAGTGCACATACAATACAGTCACTCCTCACCCAATGCACAACCTGCTAATTCACACATTGACTGGGTTCACGCCTCATGCCAAACTATCAAGCGTGGCTGAGTGTGTAGGATGGTCCTATCCAGTGTAGTTCGTAAAGCCCTTGAAGGCTTAGAGCAGTGTTTCTCAATCCTGGCCACTTTAAGACGTGTGGACTTCAACTCTGTAGGGGTGCGGTGGCTCAGCGGGTTAAACCGCTGAGCCGTTAGACTGCCGACCATAAGGTTGGCAGTTCGAAACCGCGTGGCGAGGTGAGCTCTCGTCACTAGCCCCGGCTTCTGTCCACCCAACAGTTCGAAAGCGAAAGCAAGTAGATAAATTGGGTACCACTTACGTGGGTCAATTTGCTGGCATCCTTTCGGAGGGTCGTCCTCAAACCAAGAAGACTTGGTGAATCCCGACAATGGCGGCGGAGGACGACGGATCCTGAACAACAACTTCCTGGACGTCAGCAGCCGGCTCGGAGCGAGGCATTCTGGGGCATGTAGTCCGATGCCTGCAGCTGAAGAGTCGGTTCCTTCACCTCCTTCGTATCGCGCGGTAACCTTGTGTGTAATATATATATGACTGTACAATATATGAATTTACATGTATGTAAGCCGCCTAGAGCCCTCCATTAAGGAGGGGATAGGCGGGGTATAAATAAGATAAATAAATAAACTCCCAGAATTCCCCAGCCAGCATGCACTGCAACTGTTTGAGTGTGAGATGTTGGAAGGAGAAGAGAAATGGGGCCTCGACCTGTTTCTGCTTGATGGCCCGGCCCTGCCCTGCCCAAGTGGTTCTGAAGGACCACCTTTCGAAGCCTCCAGGCCACAAATGGCCCATTACAATCATGGCTTCCATGATTGTGGGAGAAATTGCCAGTGAGAAAGTCATGTATCACGTAGGGCAGGGTTTCTCCACCAGGGTTCCGCGGCACCCTCGGGTTCTGCGAGAGGTCCCTAGGGGTTTATTTATTATTATTTATTTTATCCTATTTATACCCCGCCTATCCCCTCCCTACTGGAGGGCTCTAGGCGGCTTACAACATCAATATATTTCAATTATACATCATATATCATATACATTTTTAAATTTACCGCGCGATAGGGAAGAGGACAGGGAACCGGCTCTTCGGCTGCAGGCACCGGACTACATGCCCCAGCATGCCTCGCTTCCGCGCCGGCTGCTGACGTCCAGGAAGCTGTTCTTTTCTGGATCCGTCGTCCTCCGCCGTCATCACCGGGATTCCCTAGGTCTTCCCTAGGGTTCCCTGGGAGATCACCATTTATTTAAAGCATGATTTCAAATGCGGGCAACTTCCCATTAAAGAGGTTGCATTCTTTATTTTTAGTTTAAGAGCACTGTTAATTGTTGGACTCCACAGCACTGTTAATGCATCTAGACAGGCCTACCCATGAGACGAATATAATAATTCTGTAACTTCCGGCCCACATTTGAGCCTGGATGTGCAGGGGTTCCCCGAGGCCTGAAGAATATTTCAAGGGATCCTCCAGGATCAAATGGTTGAGAAAGGCTGGCTTAGAGAGGAAAATGGGCAGAAAAGAAGGCATACATCCAGCAAGGCCCTCTAATCTGCAAACCACTCCATGTGTTCACATGTGGCATAATTGTAGGGTGATATCGTACAATGCAGAAGAAAAGAAATGGCAAAAGTGGGGGGATTGCTGGAAACGTCGGCGTTCTCTCCCCACAGACTCCGATGGAGCTGGGTTACATTAATAACACGTTGGTTACAGCGGAGGACTCAGAACACTGCAATGTATGAAACTTCTTCTTGGTGGCATTGCTGTTGATTTATCCACTGTGGCTTGTTTTCTTGCTTTCTCTCCCTTGCATCCACCCCTTTATTTCCCCCAAACTGGAATAAAAACACGGAAGCACCTGAATCGCCTGAGGCTGGACAGTCGATCAGAAGCTCTGCTGAGACTGGATCCTGCGTCTTAATGGATAAAACTGGTCTCCTATTATGTTTGATACCTGCAACGTTCCTTCTGGCAGATTGTGGCTGGTTTGCTCTGTGTCATAGAGGTAGACAAGGGCCCCCCCTCTGGAAACAAAGGCTGGGGACATTTGCATAGCCCCACCCCTTTGTTTGCATAAAGGCACCCTGGGTTCCATAGCACAGAACAGTTCAACCTGGGAAAATGACTTTTGATCTGAGGACACGTGTTGGTGTGTACATGCATGCATCCACTGGAAAAGCATCTGACACAATGGATGAGAGATATGTGACTATGTAAAGGGAACATTGCAACCTTTCCTCAGGCACAGGGTCTTATCAGAAGTGATGATGGCCCCCAGGGGCTCTCTAGATGTTGGACCTCGATCATTGAAAGTCCTGGCTGGTGCTGATGGGAGTTGGGATCGAGTAACGTCTGGATAACCACCTATTTCTGCTCTGAGCAGCTCTATCCAATGAGGAGTGGAGCTTCCTAGGGTGTGCAGTTCCAGTCATGGTCAGAACAGATGCCTTCAAGAATTTTGCAGGAAGGGAGCTAGTCAAGATACAAAGAAGTATACCGTTTACCAACGCTATCTCCCATCTGGATTTTATAACTATTTATTATTGATTGTACAAACTGGTGTTTTATATTTTATATATTTTTAAATCTATTTTATTGTACACCGCCCAGAGTTCCCCGTTGGGGGAGATGGGCGGTCATATAAATTAAAATAATAATAATAATAATAATAATAATAATAAACGTTGAATGTGGAAATTCTGCTTAGCCACGTTGAGCGTAATTCGTGGATTTATCCACAAATTTTATCTGTACTCCTGACGGCCCTCCCCGCCAGCCTTGGAACATGCATCCCATAATCTAAGTATTCATTATGGGACGATGGCGCTTCCCTTTCTCTAATCTCAAAGTGGACTGGCAATCTGCTTCAGTGGGAGAGTGCAAATTCCCCTTTGATGAGAATGGACCAGGGAGTTCTCTCTTCCCTCTTCACTACATAGTTCAGGATGTCTCTAGATCTTTATGTCCCCAGGCATCTTTTCCCTGTGCTTGGGGAAAAAAGGCAGCCCCTTTAACTTTTCTTTCTAAGGAAGCGCCTCCATTTTAAGATCAGCCTTTTTTCTGGCTGCGCTATCATTGGGAAGATTAAGTGCCTAGAACTGAATAAGGTATTCTGTAAGTGGCTGCACCATTGATTTATTCAATAGCATTATGATATCTGCTGCTCTCAGATCCTGGTCTCTCTTTTAATAAATCTTAACATTTACTTCCAAATGGCCCATAAGCCTGATCTGACCACATTCCAAGTTAATTATAGTGAATGTACTTTGCATTGTTAACATAGTGAGGAGATGTGCAGTTTTCCAGTTGGGGAAATGATTTGCAAAAGGAGAGTAGCAGTGAAAAAGGCTCATGTTCAATCCTTGGGATCTGCAGGGACGGGGTAGGGATGGGGAGGAGGGAGGGAAAACCCATGTTTGAAGACTCGAAGAGTTGAGGTAGACCTGTGGTCTCCCGTATGGTGCATCCTAGCCCAGGGTTTCTCAACCAGGTTTCTGTGGCACCCTCGGGTACTGCGAGAGGTCACTAGGGGTTCCCTGGGAGATCACAATTGATTTAAAAAATTATTTCAAATTTGGGCAACTTCCCATTAAAGAGGTAAGTTTCATTCTTTATTTTTAGTTGAAGAACACTGTTAGTGCATATACTGTATACAGGCCTACCCATGAAACGAATATGATAATTTTGTAACTTCTGGCCTATCTTTGAGCCTGAATGGGCAGGGGTTCCCCGAGGCCTGAAAAATATTTCAAGGGTCCCTCCAGGGTCAAAAAGCTGACCTAGATTGTGAAACAGGACAGTGAAAGCAAAAGCAGCTCTTAAGACACCTTGGAAGAGCTGGCTTTTAGAAGAAGCCAGAGAGGTAGCACCCAAAGGGCGTAATAGGAGGCCCTTCTAGGCAGAAGAAGAAGCAAGGAGAGAGGTGGCAGATTCATTTGATCATTTCTGGGAGTGGGAGACAGACAATGCTCAAAGACAAGGAGGGCAGAGGCCAGGAGTGAGATGGAAAAGAACATACAAATATTCCCTCCAGATGTTGTTGGACAGTAGCTCCCATCATCCTTGACCATTGCTATTCTGAAGGCGTGGAGTGTTCCAGTCCTGAGGGACCACGAGGGAGAATGAGCCAAACCATCAAAGAATGGCCAGCTTTGTTTTCCAAATGCCCCTCTCCCCCGCGGATCAACCACACAAAGCCTCTTTTCTTTCTCTGACTCAAGGCGCCCGCCAGGCTGCTGCCTGCACACAACCTTGAATTCCAACCTGCAGTCACGGAGGGGGCCCTGTGACGTCAGTTGCTGCAATCACGGGATGCCTTCCAGCAAGGTGAGAAAAACCCAACTGATTCTTTACACGCAAAGCAGGGTGATCTTTGCAGGGTTTCAGGTGGAAGGTGGACCACAACAAGGGGGGGAAAGGGGACCTTTTAGAGGAAAGGCCCTGACAATTAAGATATTTTGGGAACAGGGCTGGGTGTGAGAATCTGCCAACATAATAAGAAAGGGGGGGGGAATCTTTGGAGCTAGATTGTCAGTAGGAAGTGAGGAAGAACAGGCAATGCAACCACTTTTGGGGTTCTTAAAGATATCGTGTTGTTAATTATTTTCCGCTTCCCTTCTCTATCTTTGCTTTGCACTTTCCAACGCTACCGTCCAACGCAGGACGCGATGCGCCTCCGAGTACAACAAACAATCTCACTAATTCCAGTAAAAGAGAGCTGATGTTGGTTCACTTGGTGCTGTCAAGAAAATGCGACACATCTGCCATGCCAGTAGAAAACTCCCGGACCAATGGAAACCAGCAGTTGCAATGAACAAACGGTCCAATAATGTCCATTCCAAATTTCCTTATTGGAAAAATCATTCAAAGACTGTTCTGCAGCTGGGTCTATTATGGAAATATATATATTCCTAGTCTGAGCGGCGAAGGAAAAACTCTCAGGTCGTTATGATGATCAAGGCTAGTTATCCAGGTGCAAAAAATGGGGCGGCCATCTGAAAACAGGGCTTGGATGTCCCCATGGAAAAAAAGAAGCTTCCTTTGGACAAGAGGTCAGGGTTGACCCATGGAAGGAGTTTTCTTCCTGGGGGCAGGAGAAGAAGGGAAAGAGAAATCACTCCGCTGATTTTAAGACATGGGTCTTACCACTGTGTATTGTCAGAGTGTCGTAACCAGGTTAGTCCCCTCAATGCCCAATGATATAGAGAAATCTCTTTGGAATAATGATTTTAATTCAATGCTAACAGTGAATGGCAAGGATGAGCTGAAATAGAGATGGTGGCTTGTTGGTTTCTTTGCTGTTGTAAAAAAACAATTGGCTGTCAAGTGGCCTATGATTAAAATCTCAAAGAAGGATGACAGCCAGAAGCCCTTAAAAGCCTTCACAGCTTCCTTTTATGGACTAGTGTTGTTGTTTCTTTAATTTCACATCCTATCCTCTTCCAGGCTAACCAGTTGCAACTTACACAATAAGGGAGCCGAATACAAACCTGAGAATGTGGGGCAGGGGGACGCCCTGCTTTGGGGTGGGGCGTCAAGGGCAGACAATAGAAGGAAAGCCAGTTTTCGTGCTGAGTGCGATCCTGGCATGAAAATGCCGGTCAGCCAAGGCACTAGACTAGAAGGTGGGTGAAACAGCTGTGATGGATCGAGTTGCCACCCGTTCATCCCACGAATCAGGCCTTTTTATGTATAATGGCACCAACAGAACTTCCAAGATAGAAAAGTGATTGCTCTGCAGAGATGGAAGGAAGCAAGGAAGCAAGGAAGCAAGGAAGCAAGGAAGCAAGGAAGCAAGGAAGCAAGGAAGCAAGGAAGCAAGCAAGGAAGCAAGCAAGGAAGCAAGCAAGGAAGCAAGGAAGCAAGGAAGCAAGGAAGGAAAGCAATGGGTTTTCCAGAAACTGCACTGAGACCCGGTCTAGAGTAAATTGAACTGAGGTTTTGGAGAAAAAAGGAGCTGAAAGTCTTAGGCCAAACCCTTAACCCCCCATGCCATACTGGCTGCATTTTATTTTTATTTATTATTTATTTATTAAATTTATATCCCCGCCCATCTCCCCCCAAAGGGGAACTCTGGGCGGTTTACAATAAAACCACAATTAAAATTCAAAGCAGACCACAACTACAAAAAATATAAAAATACAAATACAGATAACAATAACATATAAATGGGGTAAAATGGTAAATGGTTGCCATTTCCAGCAGAACTTTTATGGAAAAATTGTCAGCATCTTTGGCAAAGAGAGAGAGGGAGGGGAAGAGAGAGAGAGAGACTCCATGTCTTGTTTTTGTCTTCCAGAAACTGCAACTCGAAGCAAAACTAGCAGCACAACAAGAAATGTTTATCCAGGGAGAAATTCCAGAGGTTGTAATTAAACAGCTAAGACAAGAACATTGTTGCCTTGGACAACATCTGGCAACTTCTAGTTTCCTGTGTTCTTCTTGTATTGTATTGTTTTGTTCTGTTTTCCCTGAGATCAAGGAAGAGCATGTGCTAAGAAAACAATCTTTCAGCCTTAAAGCAAAGTCAAAATATCTGGCTTAATTAAGAGAAGGTTTATTTTATGAATAGTTGGAATGGTTGGTTGTATGAGGAGAGTTTCCCATATGGACTAATCAAAGACTGTAGAGGCAGTAATTAATAAAAATGGGTAATGATCGACCATCTGGACACTCTGCTTGTTCTCCGGTGCAAGACTAGCTCCAAGTCCTTATTAGCTATTCACCTTCTGAGCCTCTACAGATGTTCAAGGTGGCAACACCCATTGGCTCTTGGAGACAAATAGGAAATCACTCTGGCACAGAAGGTGAGTTAATAGACCGCAGGGAGGGGGTCAGCGCAACGACAGTGGCAAGGGAGATATGCATGCGACAGCCACTCAACAGCGGGCAATAATTGGAGTTTACAGCAATATCGATCCAATGAGTACATTAGGAGGTCAAGTAGAATACAGGAAGAAGAAAGAAGGTACAAAAAGCTCCGCCTGGGGTGACAAGGGAGGGGAATGTTCCCCATCCAGCTAAAGATTAGCCATCACAATCAGGTCCCATCACTACCAGATGCAGCTGAATCCCTAACCCTAGCAGCATTCGCCTCCTCGATCTGGGGCTCTCCTTGATGCCATTGGTTGCACTGCTGTGAGGTCATCACATGGATTGGCAGGGGCGGTGTCATATCGCTTCTGGCTACCATTGGCTGACCTGCTCTGATCAGGGGAAGAGAGATGAATACTGAGAGGGATTTGGGATGTTCTGCGGTTGGCAGCAACATGTGTCCCATAAGCAAGCTGGCTGGGGAATTCTGGGAGTTGAAGTCCACCCATCTCAAAGTGGCCAAGGTTGAGAAACACTGACCTAGAGCCAGGTTTTGCTGGACTCTTTAAAAGAGGGGCCTGTGTGGAAGAGGGAAACCCGAACAGACAACGGGGACGTATATTTTTGCAGGAGAGGAAAACAAGGGGACTAAATTAAGACTAAAAAAGCGAGCGACAACAAAGGGACAGATTTCATTTGAATGTGCGGGCTCAGCAGCAAAGCGTGAGTAAATAGGAAGACGGGATTATTACACAAAACTTCAACGACTAGCATCTGTCTCGAAAGGCATTATTTGGCGGAGAAAATGCAAGGAAGCAAAATGAGTTGCAGCTTCCTTGAAGTTTGGGGCAGCCGGCTGCAAGGAGTGCCCCCCTGCCCCCCCAACTCCCAGCAATGCCAGAGGGAGCCTGGCCAGCTTGCAAAGAGAGGCACTCTCCCCAGCCACAGAGATGACCTCCTGACCTTTCTGTCTATGGTTC
Source organism: Charina bottae (assembly GCA_023362775.1). Taxonomy (NCBI): domain Eukaryota; kingdom Metazoa; phylum Chordata; class Lepidosauria; order Squamata; family Charinaidae; genus Charina; species Charina bottae. The sequence continues at coordinate 24,733,403 of JALMGJ010000010.1, read as the reverse complement.
CTTGACTGTCATAAATCAGCCTTTGTGTTTAAGAAGGAAGCAGAGGAGGAATCCCTCTTCCAAGTCCCTTGAAGAGTGGGGAGTGAAACTTTGATGGTCTGGGGCAGGAGAACATTTGGGGCAGGAGGGTGCTGCCCAAGTCTTTATTGAGGAAGACGTTGGTGGGACCACATTGCACCTCTTGACGTTCCCCTTTTTTGCTGAATTGTGGGAAGGGGGTTAGGGGAGTTAAAGTAGATTGCAGATCACCTCTAGTAGAGATTAACTCTCCTTAAAGGACATTGGAGCCCAACTCCCAGATACAGGGACAGATTTTAAGACCCGTTTTTTGCACCAGGGAATCATACCTTTGCATAAAGGTGTGGAAGAAAAGCCTCCTGGATGTCTAGCTTTTGCCTGGCAAGTTTATGCAAGTACTATGAATTATTGTGGCTGTTATTGCTTTGTACATGAGTATAACTTACCGGGTCTGTAAGCCAATGCAGACTGGCTTGCGGAAGTGATTTTTCTCAAGGGGGAAGATTTGCACATTCGTGGATAAGAGGATTGGAGTAGCCCGTGGGCTCCTATTTTGTCTAAGAGCTCCCTCTGCAGGCCGTGGAGGGGACTGCTCCTGAGCACCCCAAGCGATCTGGAAGAGTTGCCAACGCCAAACACTACGAGGCTTTTGAGCGCATAATCAGCTCCTGTGAGTAAGGCCAGCCGCGGGGCAAGAACACGGCGCTTCCCCCATACCTGGGCTGTGCCTCTTCCGACTGTCAATGCAGGTGTGCATCGTTAAATCGCTATTCTTCAGAGGAGACCCGTTCCTCTCCTTTGAAAGACTTATTTGCAACATAGTTTAAAGGCAGTGCCGGTGCTATCTCTGTCCACCTGAAACTGCTGGCTTTCAATGGCTGTTTTGATACAGTAATTCACGGATATTCTAGATAAGCCAAATTGTATATATGCTGCCATCCCCGAGGGAGTGAAGGGCAAGCACAGTATGACAAAGACAGACCTTCAGGATCTTGGCCTGCCTCCCTCTCCTTCCTTCCTTCCTTCCTTCCTTCCTTCCTTCCTTCCTTCCTTCCTTCCTTCCTTCCTTCCTTCCTCTGTTCCCTTCCTCTGTTTCCTCCCTCCCTCCTTCCCTCTCTCTGTCCCTCCCTGTTTCCTCCCTCCCTCCCTCCTTCCCTCCCTCTGTCCCTCCCTCTGTTTCCTCCCTCCCTCCCTCCCTTCCTTCCTCTCTGTCCCTCCCTCTGTTTCCTTCCTCCCTCCCTCCCTCCCTCCCTCCCTTCCTTCCTTCCTTCCTTCCTTCCTTCCTCTGTTTCCTTCCTTCCTTCCTTCCTTCCTTCCTTCCTTCCTTCCTCTCTCTGTCCTTCCTTCCTTCCTTCCCTCCCTCCCTCCCTCCCTCCCTCCCTCCCTCCTTCCTTCCTTCCTTCCTTCCTTCCTTCCTTCCTTCCTCTGTCCCTCCCTCTGTTTCCTTCCTTCCTTCCTTCCTTCCCTCCCTCCCTCCCTCCCTCCCTCCCTCCTTCCTTCCTTCCTTCCTTCCTTCCTTCCTTCCTTCCTCTCTCTGTCCCTCCCTCTGTTTCCTTCCTTCCTTCCTTCCTTCCTTCCTTCCTTCCTTCCTTCCTTCCTTCCTTCCTTCCTCAAACCTATATTGAGGAAAGAATCAGCCCCACTGAATTCAATGGGACTTGCTTCCAAGCAGACACAGATAGGATTGTAAATTAGATTGCCAAAGGATGAAAGAACTAAAAGTGTGCACAAGTGTGGGTGCTATATTTTCCTTTTTCTTTTTTAATGCCCAGAAAAGAGGTGGCTGGGTTTTTTTAATGAAATAAAAAATAGCAACAGCAACACTAATTGCACATTGATATACACCCACAGCAACAATGATGAAACAATATTAAAAATAAAAAAACCCATTAAAAAAAGGGGTAGGGGGGTTCCAGGGCCAGAGGACCCCAGCAATTTTGCCTCCTAGGATAGCCTTCCCCAACGGCAAAGAAAGACAGTCCTTTCGCTGCATGGATTTTGAATTCAAATTTTGCACCAAACATGATATTCCACCCACCCAACATTATTTCTAAGAAAATTGCACAATTCGGCTTGAAAAATGGCCTGCACGCAGATGAAGATCAGCCAGTTCTATAAATAGCCCTGAATTAAATAGAAGGAAGATTGAGTGAATGGACTGGGAAGAAGTCCAGGGAAAGAAAGAGAGACAGAGGGAGAGATAATGAAATGAGAAAAGGAATACAAAGTGGATGGAGTCATTGAACTTTTGGCAGCTCAGGAAGGAAGGAAGGAAGGAAGGAAGGAAGGAAGGAAGGAAGGAAGGAAGGAAGGAAGGAGGGGAGGGGAGGGGAGGGGAGGAAGAGAAAATGGGGAAGGGGAAGAGGGGGAGGAAATGGGTATGGGGGTGGGGTGAGAGGAAGGAAGGAAGGAAGGAAGGAAGGAAGGAAGGAAGGAAGGAAGGAAGGAAATGGGGATGGGGATGGGGATGGGGATGGGGATGGGGATGGGGATGGGGAAGGGAAGGGAAGGGAAGGGAAGGGAAGGGAAGGGAAGGGAAGGGAAGGGAAGGGAAGGGAAGGGAAGGGAGGATTTTAACACTTTTTTTGCTCAGGATTGACCGTGGAAGCAAAGAGGGACCCCCAAATGACCTTGGGCCAGTCCCTGTCTCTCAGCCTTAGGAAGGAGCCAATGGCAAGCCAGGAGACTGAGAGTTCTAGTCCCGCCTCAGGCATGAAAGCCGGCTGGGTGACCTTGGGCCAGTCGCTCTCTCTCAGCCGAACTCACCTCACAGGGTTGTTGTGGGGAAAATAGGAGGAGGAAGGAGTATTAGGTCTGTTCGCCGCCTTGAGTTATTTATAAAAATAATAAAGGCAGGATAAAAATTAAATAAATAAATAAAGTCCATAAATGAGAAGTACCTGCCTCTCTTTAACCTTAATTTTGGGAAGCAATGACGGGGTTGTTAAACAACGAACTATCTGCCATCAGTGGGCAGGAAGACACAGTGAAGCCCCTTTTTGTCTGCTTTTTAAAATGAACAAAACTGGCTGAGTGCCTGAAATTTGGCCTAGGGAAAGGAAAAATATTCTTTGATCTTAGAAAAGGGGAAAATCTGGCTGTTGTAATTATGAACCAATAAGCGTGTTGTCTGTTAAGGGAAAATTACACACTAGCTTTCTTTCTGCTCAATACGTGGCTTGGCTTGAGATAGAAAATGTTTCGAGTGAAGGCAGGCGGAATTTAGAAAATGCCCATCTACCATAGATCATTGTCTTATTTTAGTACATCTGGTAGGGAAAAACATATTCACTCTACTGAAGAAGAGGGAATTTGCAGCATCTGTAGGAGCTTAAAACGGCTTTCGATCAGATTCCGAAAGAGTACGCCGAAAGCTACACGGGCTGATGAAAAGTTGCTTTATCTCCCCGAACAATTCTATTTGGACCCCTCGATGTAAATTTGAGGCCGGGACTTGCAAGCTTGCAAGCTGTCTTGGGGCCAGCAGTTCATAAAACGGGTAGAGTCAGGGCAGCCCAAAATTAATAGGATGCAATGCAACTGAATGTCAATAAACCACTTAGCATGGTGGCTGCTTTCCATCAATTTATTTCTTGCCTCTTTCTATTAACGTTAACGGTCATAAATGGAGGACCATTTCTGAGGAGCTCTCCGTCCCTACCCGAAGAAGACTTGAATCGAAACTAAGATAAGATTGCACAATCTTCAGGTTTTATGTCTGACTTCCACAACCTGCAGATGTGTCCGGCGAATCTTCAGCTGGATCCGGTGGATCTGTCCACCGGCCAACACCTGGAGTCACCTTAAGGTTGGAACCATCTGCAGGAGCTGTCTTTTTCAACCTGAAGCATCATTTTCTAACCTCTAGTCCTTTGGCCTTGCTCACCTGTCTTGGGAACACTTTTAGGGCCCAAGGAGCACCTCTTGACCTGGTTTGAGGAAGAGGCAAAAGTTTGTGGTCAAGCATTTATTTATTTAAATCATTTACATGGCTGCCCATCTCACGTCAGTGACTCAGCAGGGCTTCCTCAATTAATGAAGACAATAGCAGGTTTAGTCTTCTGGTGGTCTTGGAAATATCTTTGGCTGAACCCAACATCTGGCTGGTGTTGATTTTTGGTTGTGCGAACCCCCAGGTGCTGTAGCTTACAAACCCTGGTTGATGATTTAGCACGAGAGGTGTGAACCTGGATACTAGAGTTCATTCAACAAATCATGGTTAAGCCAACCAGAACTTAGTGTCTGCTAGGTTTGAACCCAAAAGAGCTGAGTGTCGGGCAGCTCTCTACCCTCTGGGCTGAAAAGAGATTTCCTGGCTTCTGGTCATCCTACTCTGCCTTCTTCCGGTGCTGAGTTCCAGCCCTTCTTCAGATTTGTCTTTTTGACACCGGATGGGATGGAAGGCGCTCCCTCCTTCCGGAGAACCAGCTGCGTTACTGTAATCCATCACATCGCCTCCCCCTTCGTAGACACATTCCATCACACCTGACGATTTCCGCCGTGGAACAGCTTTTGGTCCATTTCCTTTGGAAGTGCCTTTCTCTTCCTTAGCTTTCTCTTCCAAACCCAGAAAACCTTGTGCTGAGTTGCCCCTAGCAATAATCAAGCATACTGACAGGTTCGGCTGTACTCCAAGATAACAAATTCCAGCCTTGATGATTAACTAGATTCACAAACTTGATTGGAGGAAAGACAAATATAAGGATATAAATAAAATATTCCCGGAGATCTCTCACCCCCTGTAGTTGTGAACTTTGAATAATTGGAGGGAATTATTATGCTGAGTACTAATCAAAGGGTTTTTTTTAAAAAAAAATTAATTTGCTAATTATCTCTGGGTTTTGGCAATGACAAGCTCCCATCATCAAGAGACATCTTAATTGACCCTTGGGAGTTGTTTACCTGATGTTGGAAGTACTCAAGGGGTCATACAGTCAGGAAAAAGATGACAGAAAGTCAAAATGAAAACCTGGAGGTGGGGAATCGTTCAGTTAAGGAGAGAGGTGGGGATGTTATGGTGCGTTGAAAGCTGGCGGTGGAAGGGCAAAAGGGGTTTCAAGGAAGCCTGGTGTGAATATTTGTAATTCTTGCACACATCCAGAACAGTTGCACACGTGCCAAAATACAGCATCTTTTCCAAATCCTCTGCGATGGATTTAAATATGTCGCTCATCCACCCAATTTATGGCATTTACGTCTTGCCTTTCCTCCAGGGGATGAAGACCAGTTTATATTCTGTTTTATCCTCCTGAAAACACTGCAAGGAGGTGTAGGCTTCATTGTGAATCTGTTTTATTTATTTATTTTTTATTTTATGTATTAATCATATTTATACCCCGCCTATCCCCTCCCTATCGGAGGACTCTTGGCGGCTTACAACATTTCAAATTCATATATATTATACATTCATATATATATTATTACCGCACACTAAGGGAGAGGGGTAAGGGAACCGACTCTTCTTCCGTAGGTATTGGACTACATGTCCCAGAATACCTCGCTTTCCGAGTCGGCTGCTGATGTCCTGGATGTTGCCGATCGGGTTCCGTCGTCCTCCGCCGCCATTCCCGGGATTCCCGGGATCTTCTTCCGCTCCGAGGGCGACCCCCGACAGGACGCCGGCAAATTCTCCCACTTTAAGTGGTACCCACTTTTTAGTTCACTTCACTTAAACACGTTTTAGGTGTTTAAGGGAGGCTGTATGCCAATGAAAGAGGAGAAAACAAGGGGAGTTGAGGAAGGTGCAATCAGATAATATGCTGGGCTTGCTTTTTATGTTTAATTCCAGCACTCCAGTTCACCCTCTTAATTAGAACTGTGGCCTGCCAGAGAAGCTTCCCACAATCCCCTGGTCTTAGCATCACTGCAATGCATTGTTGGAAAGATGAAGAGGCTCTCTCCACTTGGAGCCTTACAAGCACCTTCTGGCTGGGTGGTGTCGGGAAAGGCGGAGGAACAGCGCTGAGCCAAAGTTCAACTCTAGTATCTTTATTGTTTCTACCTTACACAGAATCTTGCCAGACTAAAGTTTCCTAAATTGAGCTACAGTAAGGGGGAAAGTAGGGGGCGTGGTGGCTCAGCGGGTAAGACGCCAGGCTTGTCGATTGGAAGATGGCAAGTTCGGAGGTTCGAGACCCTAGCCCCGCGTGACGGAGCGAGCTCCCGCACTCGCCCCAGCTCTTGCCAACCTAGCAATCCGAAAGCATGCAAATGCAAGTAGATGAATAGGCACCACTTCGGTGGGAAGGTAACAGTGTTCCGCGTGCGTCATGCCGGCCACATGACCGTGGAAGCGTCTTTGGACAACGCTGGCTCTTTGGCTAACAAACGGAGATGAGCACCGGCCCCTAGAGTCGGACACGACTGCACAAATGTGCGGGGGGAACCTTTACCTTTTTAAGGGGAAAAGTACTCCTGGGAATCTAAGGCGGTGCCAGCTTAACTTTCTTCCTCGCCCCCCCCCTCCCACTCTCTCCAAGCTGCGTAAGCTGTGTGAACGCTTTTCAGCTTGGAATGCGCTACCCACCCCCTCAGCTCCCAGGTTGGCAGATTCTGTGCAATTTGGCGAGCAAGTTAATCTACTTTCTGCATTTGTACTGAACCATCAACTATCCAGATGGTCTGGTTTACACAACAATCTCACACACACACCCCATTAACCATCGTTAAAACTAAACAAGTTAGGTGTGTTGCACAGAGATAGCCACCATGACTTGAACTGGCCAGGATCTGCGTGTTGCACTAAACATCATGTCCAGTTGAACTTCTGATCCAACCTGATTGTCCCATTGCAGATTGCTTTGAAGGTACTTGGGTCATACTAGGAAGCCGAGTCTGCACGTGGCATTATGCCACAGGTGTTGTTAAGTCACGATTGGCTACACATAGGGATGATGTCACATGCACCATGGCATCATTATGATGCATTATTTGCATGATAACATCAAGATCTCTGGAATATCTTGCCCCCAGAGTTGAGACAGGTTTCCTCCCTCCCGACCTTTAGGAAAGATCTGAAAACCTGGTTCTGCCGCCTAGCATGGGAGGCAAAAAGTAATAGCTCCTCCTGGGGGTGGTTAATACCATAATGTCCTTCTTAGTATTTAAGATCAACTCACCAGATTGGATTTTACATTTATTTATATTATGTTAAAAATTTGTAATTTTATATTTATATTTTAACCTTGGTTTTATTATAAACCACCCAGAGTCCCCCGTTGGGGGAGTTGGGTGGTCATATAAATTCAAATAAATAAATAAATAAATAAATAAATAAATAAATAAATAAATAAGATGTGGGTGGCACCTCTCACCGCCCCTTGCCCTCTGTAGCTGGATGGTTCTCCTGGCAAAGGATCCTATACAAGCCACGATGATGTCAGGTGCTTCAGGGCCTCAATTGTCCTGTGGAGACCTATGATTGGCCCCGCACATGCTAAACTCAGATTAACACTACAGTAATGTTAATCTTGTTGTTAAGCTTTAACAACATGTTAAAGCATGAACTATGGTTAATAAACCATAATGGCAAAATTCACTTAACCTCAACCAAATCAAAGAAAATACATGGTGGCTTAATGCAACATGTGAATCCTTTCAGTGGGGAAATTAGTCTTCGCGTTTCTAAACTTTTTTGATCACACGCCGATTGCTTAAAAGTTTTTAAGTGCATGCAGTAACCCCCATGTATGTATGTATGTTTGTTTATAAATTGTATACATGTACTGCTGTGTTAATATATGATGTACCTTATAAAATATATCCCCAAAGAGAAAAAGAGGGAGTATATTCTGTATAGTAAGTGTATTGGTATAGCTCTTTCTTATATTTTTAGATTTTAAAATTTAGACATTGTAATATTTTCTTCCTGCATCCTAGTGCATAACCGAGCACGTACCCAGGATGCATGCACCCCACTTTGGAGACCTTTGTTCTAGTGAGTGACAGCAATGATACTCTGAAATAATTTGCACAGTCTTGGTTTATAGATCACAGTATGCAAATAAATGCCCATTTTGCTTTCTATACAAATTCCAGCGATGTGCCAGCAGCCTGAGCAGACAGATGGTAATAATAAGGGAAGGGAAAACATGAAAGATTTCGTGATCTCATTCCAGGATAGAAAAGAAGCTATAATAAATAAAAGAAGGGCGATAGGTTTTTCAGTATACGGTTTGTACAGTCAACGGGTATATTTGTACATTCCTTTTAGTGCAGGGTATCCACAGGATATGGTCAAAGAAGTCAACATGGCAGCCACAATGGTGCAATTGCGTGGTGACATGGACCGGAAGGAGCAGGATAGCATCACGAGAGGGTGTGGAAACAGGATCAGTCCCCCAGCTGGTTGTGTGCCTGAGGAAGGCAGGACTGGAACTCCTGGCCTCCCAGCTTCTTAATCCAGCACCTTCCCCACTCCCCACCTTGCCTCTCTTATCTGGGTCAGTCGTGACTCCTACTGACTGCCTGGAATAGTCCCTGCAGTTTTCTGGGCAAGGTTTTTCGGAGGTGGTTGGCCCTCGCCGCCTTCTTCCCAGGACTGAGCTGGAGGGACTGGCCCAAGGCCGCCCAGATGGCTTCGTGCCTAAGGTGGGACTAGAACTCATGTTCTCCCAGCTTCTAGCCTAGGTTTTTAATGGATCATTGAACAATTCAATCCAGAGTTCTCACTCAAGGCCCAAATGATCATATTGTGGACCCATTATCCAAAGACCCAGCTCTCTTGAGAAGTCCATAACTCTGGGAGAGGTGGAAGGAAAGAGAAGAAGAGGATGACCAGCAGAAGGTGGACGGACCCAGTTACAGCAGTGATGGGGGCACCGTTGGAAGACCCAAAGGACCAGGTTAGGGAGAGGTCATCATGGATGAAACCAAACTGGTTCCCAGTTTTCCTTGGTGGCTGAGCTTCGAAATGCAGTACCAGGATCTGAAAAAGGTGCATGTTCCAGAGCTGGTCATGAGTCCGCTCATGTTTTAGTGTTTCCATTCCTTCTCTGAACGTATTGCAGCCCTGATCCAACGCTGTAGGAAATCCCTCAGCCTATTTGCAGAGCAGCTTGGTTATCCAGATTATTGGGGGCCCGCTGTTACCCAACAGCCGACCTTGCCAGGAAGCTTGCTTTGAAACAAGCAAAACTGCGCAACGTGCTGCATCCCGTACCCTTTCAAACAGGGCAGGAAACCCCCGGCTATCTTTAGAAATGAAACGAGTCTTTTTATGAATGCTGCAATTTTAATAACGTTGGTGATCCCAGTGTCTGGAGCGAAAGACGGAATAGCTTTCGTTGGCCTTCCAAATTATATCTTGTTTGTTTTCTGCCGCAGAAGTGAGCCAAGTTGGTTACAGTAAAAATGGCAAGACGTGTTGTGACACTTGAAGATGAGCCCAATGCTTTTCTGGCATGGGATTTCTTGGCTAGAAGCCCGTGTGTAAAGTGTTACGCTGAGAGCAGAAGATAATTTCATCGTTAGGGAATATGTGGGTGGGCGTAAAAATAACACCCATGGTTATATTATGCTTGTAGACCCCTTCTTTGCTTCGGTGTGCCTTGCGCTAATCTGATTTTAGGAACACCAGGCTGCTAACCATTGTACAGGTAGTCCTCGCTTAACAACCACAATTGGGACTGGAATTTTGATTGCTAAGTGGTCACTAAGCGAATCTGACCCGATTTTATGACTTTTTTTGTGGCAGTCGTTAAGCAAACCATGTGGTTGTTAAGTGAATTATGCAGTTCCCCATTGATTTTGCTTGCTGGAAGCTGGCCGGGAAGGTTGAAAATGGTGATCACGCGACCGCAGGATGCCATAATGGTTGTAAATGCGAGGACCGGTCGCAAGTCGGTTCTTTCAGCACCATCATAAGTCTGAACCGTCACTAAACAAATGGTCATTAAGCAAGGACTACCTGTATATCAGCCCAAATGAATGGGGATTTTTTTCTAATTTAAAAGCCAGGAATATTTGAAGGAAGGTTGCGGTCTATCTAAATGAGATTCCCTACACCTTTAGGATTTCTCCTTTGTGAGCTGAACTTGCAACTACACAGCCCCCCACCCCCCAAAAAAAATCTTCCAGGAAAACACTGGATTTCGCACCTCTCTGTCTCTAAGTCAAAGCTGATAAAAACAGCAGGGACGAAAGATTAAAAACAGAGAATTACCCAAATCCATCAGGAATAGCAAGAGGCAAATTGTTCCCCAGCTTTGGCTGGCGTTTCATCGCTTTAATTCCCACCTCTTTTTGATTTAAATAAGTGGATAAATTACCTGATCCCTACGAGTGCTGGCTCCACAGCCACAGGTTGCAATGTGCACACCAGATAATGCTGAAAATGTTAATATTGAAATGCTTCTATGGCCATTTATCTGAATCGCTGAAATCTGGAGGCTTCGGGAATCGTCTTCCTCTTTGCTTTTATTGGTTTGCCTCCGGGATCCATCCTGCTCGGTCTTATTTGACAGCCTGCTGCTTTCTGGGGTCAAAGGAACATCTCAGATGAGTCCAGCATTAGACTTTGCAATCTTTCACCGCAGCCCGGGAGCTAAGGGCCGGGTGTATAAGCAGCAAAACCCTTGGTTCAAATCCAGCCAGAAACTCCCTTGGTGGCCCCCCCATCTGCAACAGGAGAATCAAAATATCGGCCTCCTCCCTGATCTAAAGTTTTACAACGATGCTGTAATATGAGCTTTCTTGTGTTCATTATTATCCTATCTAAGGTGGGAGTGGAGAACACAACTACAGGTAGTCCTCGACTTACGACTGTTCGTTTAGCGACAGTTCGAAGTTGAAGTCCACACATCTTCAAGGGGCCAAGGTTGAGAAACACTGCCTTAGAAGAATCAGGCTGGGATGCATCGGCTTGATTTTCCAAATCTCTCTGAAAAAAGGCAAAAGGCAGGGATCTGACCTGATGGTTGTTTAGCTTTCTGGTCTGGCTCAGAGAGCCAATTCAGAGATTCAAACTGACCTCCTGGAAAAGAACTGGTTGAAATACTTGAAAGCACTTAAACCCAGCAGATGAAAGGAACTCTGATACCAGTTATGGGTTTTTGTAACCCAGGGCCAGGGCCAGGGCCAGGGGGGTTGCTGCCAATGCCACCTACTCCACCGCCTTCTCTGAGAACATCACTGCAGTTATTTCTGGGGGATTCAATGCAGCAGAGCTGTGGGACATCCTTCTGTTCCTGGCGGTTGAGGGATGCAGAAACTGGAAGAATCCTCAAACACCCAAGATGGCTGGGTGACCTTCTCCGTTAAGCCTACAGTGATACCCTTGGAGCTCCTGTCCATAGGATTTTATCGCCAGGCAGATAAATAAAAATATTTCTAATAGAAGAGAATCTCTGTAGCTCAGGGTTGAACTGTGGAGTCCTTGGTGCGCTCTGAGCTTGGTGGTTGGCTGGCAGACGTTTCATGACCCAACTAGGGAACATCTTCAGTGCCCTGAAGATGTTGCCTAGTTGGGTCACGAAACGTCTGCAAGCCAACCACCAAGCTCAGAGCGCACCAAGGACTCCAGAAAAATATTTCTCCAAGGTGGTCATTTCTTCCCCCCGTCTTCCCTATCGCCCACGGCAAAAGAAACCATGACAACCTACTGTAGATTTCATTCATAAATCTTCAAGTTATCAAGCAGGAATTTAAGCCATCACCCAACTCAGGGCAAAGGAAAGAGTTGGAAGGAGGCAAGACCAACCAACCAGGGAGAATGAGAGCGTTTTCTGATGTTTCTGCAGATGCAGAGTGGACCCAGATGGAAAAGGTGCTGAGATGTAGCAGCGGAGCCGTTGCAGCCGGAGTTCTGCCCGCTTCTCCTTCCCCACAGCTCTCTGTCTCAAATCCCTACGGTGAGATTCAGGCAACGAGACTGTAAGCGAGGAAGCGACGGGCTAAGCAATTTCTTTTCCATGTTACAAAATGAAAATGGGATGCAATGGGTGCAAAGGGAACCTCAAAGCACTGGCCTGCTATATTTGTGGGACCCCAGGCAACCCCACATATGAGATGGAGCTCACAAAACCCAGTCCTGCCATTCCAGGGTTATTTATTTTCCTCCTCTCTCCCTCTTTTCGGCTTTGTTTTACATCAGATTGCAACAACAGGCAACCTCTCCTGGATTTTTACTGCTCTGTTGGAACAATGAAAAACAGCCAATGAGATATAACAAAGCGAGAGTAATTTAGCAGCCAGCACATAAAGATGAAAGAGAGGGTTGAAGATTTTCTCCTGCTGGATTTTGCTTTTGTCATCTCCAGCCACCCTCCTTTCCCCTGCCCTCTGATATTAAATTACTTTTGACCCCTTCAACCAGCCATTTCAGGGCCTCTTTGAAGTTGATGAAACATGGAGAAGATGGACAGAGCATCTGGGAGGGACGGAGGGAAACAGAATCCATTTGCAAAAGGGTTGGGGTCAGGGTTTAAGCCAAAGCAAAAAATTTCAGCAGGTTAGGGATGGGTGGGTGGGTGGGTGACGGTACAGAAATCCAAACGGTCAGAAATCCAAAGAAATTTGAGGAGGAAAAAGGGACAGGAGAATCTCCTGGATTTCCTCCAATGCTGGGTTTCTTTCCAGATTCCCAACAATGGATGGATGCGGCTGTTTCTGGGGAAAGAGCGGTGGGACTTCCAGGTGGAGAGGGAGATGTAAACTGCCCCCTGCCCTCCAGGGGCATTTCCAGCAGCTCCAAGAGAGGAAAACCTTGGAGGTTCTTGTAGGTGTCCAAGATGGGAGTGACGCTGCTTTAATTTTGAAGCAGAAAATGTTGCCCCTGAAAGGAGGAGGAGGAGGAGGAGGAGGAGGAGGAGGAGGAAGAGGAGGAGGAGGAGGAGGAGGAGAAGGAGAAGGAGAAGGAGAAGGAGAAGGAGAAGGAGAAGGAGAAGGAGAAGGAGAAGGAGAAGGAGAAGGAGAAGGAGAAGGAGAAGGAGAAGGGAGGGAAGAGAAGGAAAAATCTCTGCAACAATTTGAGTCATACATTTACATTTTCATTTAAAATTAAAAAGGAAGATAAGATAGAAGCGAGAAGGACAGGGGAGCCATGCTCTTTCCTACTTCCATCGCCGCCATTTTTCAGACAACAGCCACCCAGGAATGACTGCTCCATTCAATCTGTCACTAAAATCAACAGCTGGAGGCGTGGCATAGAAGGGCTACTGATTCTGCTTGCTTACTTCTTTTTAACTGTGTCTCCCTTCCTCTAGCGCCTTGTCCCGTAGCCTGCTTCTTGGCTCACTTGCTTGAGTGGTTTAAATCATTCTATAAGCACTTGATCTGGCTCACTCCACTGCTTACCAAAGATCTCTGAGCCCTTGATGGTACTTTGAGCCCCCATGATAATGCAACTTTTTTTTTTTACTAAACATAGCAAGGAAGCTGAGATGGGTTCCTGACATTCTGCATTTTTTAAAAAAAAGTTTCCTGGGTTCACCTTGGCTCCAGTGGAAACTTCGAAAGGAGGAAGAGGAGAATTGATTGACGTTATAATCAGACGGGCTTAAACACTCTTATGGAGGATTTAGAAGTTGCTACAGCTTGATGCTGGAAAGAGACAGTACAATTTGTTTAGAGCAACAATGACATCCAGTGGTGGGTGGGTTTGTTTCCTCTTTGTAATGGGTTGTAGGCACACTCCTGTTTGGGAGCGAGGCCAGTTTTTTTTATGGATCAAGGTGCTATTGGAAGAATAAACTGCATTAATTTAATATTGATCCCAGGACTTCTAAATATACACCAGAACTTGGCAGTCAACTCCATAACTCTGCTGACAAAGCAGTTCACATTGGTCTTTCCTACTAAATCTTCTGAGGCACATTCCATGAGCTCATGAGTATTCATTCATTTTGGCTGGGCCGGTGGAAAAGCTCTCTCGTAGCTCCTTCCTTCACCAGATGATGCCGTCATGGCTGTCCCATCTGGATCCTTCAGGAGAGAGGAGAGAAAGTGGCCAGCATCTGGTTCCCGAAGGGGGGACTGTCTTTTATCAGAAGGAAATTGCCATAAAGGACAATATTTAGTCAACCTTGGCTGATCCCAGAGAAGAAACTAAGTGTGGTGGGACTGGATTAGGTTGTGGATGGGAGACAGCAAGGCCAGAGTTCTAGGCTAGAATGGGAAGTTGAAAAGCATCGTGGGAGAAAGCAGTGGTAAGCTAATTCTGCTAGGGGTGCCCAGAAAATTACATGCTTGTTTCCTTGAAGTCACCCAAACTCAAGCTTGACTTGGAAGGGTCTTTAACCATTTTTAACAGAATGAGTGTGTAGATACCTGGATTTTACACATTTCCTTCTTATATCCATGCCTCCTTCCCTTCCCTTCCCTTCCCTTCCCTTCCCTTCCCTTCCCTTCCCTTCCCTTCCCTTCCCTTCCTTCCTCTCCCTTGGTTCCCTCCCCTCCCCTCCTCCTTTTAAAAAATGTATGTCATTGCCAATAATATTGTATGCCTTGGGAACAGTGACTGGGAAACAGTCAAGAAGTCAAGTTTTCTTCTTTAAGTTACAGATCAAAGCCTGGTTTTCCTCTGATTCTCAACATTTGATAGTTCTTATGCACATGCTACAGAGACCACTTTGTTTCGTTTTGTTTTCAATTTTAAATTCTTTATAAATTTTATTAAAAGTTTTACCAAGAACATAAAAACTAACACAAATGAATAAAGAATAGAAGAAACAGAAAGAAAGGAAGAAAGGAAAGAGAAAGAAGAAAAAGTGTAGAAAGAAAGAAGAAAAAGAAATAGAAAGAAGCAGCTTCCAATTTTCTTAGCAGCAAATATAAGTACAATCACAAACTTACCTCTTACTCTAGGATTACAAAAAAAAGCTCTCTTTTTTCTATTATCCATTTTTTTTCTAATCAGCAAAACCACAAATCATAAGGGCGTTTTTTTCTGTATCATGCAAAAAGTCTATAAGGGGTTTCCAGTCAGCCATAAATACAGATATTGTTGTGCAGAGACAGTTTTGAATCACAGGCGGTTCCCCGTATCCCATGATCTTAGGAATACAGAAAATCACCGTGTGCCAACTCAGCCGAGCTGCTCCCTTTCTGAACATATGATCCAGCCCTGTCCTTGAAGCGGGGGGCTCCAGGATGGTGCCCCCTTGCTATGATTTGGGCAGTGGTTTCCACCTTTCTTCTGGAAAAAAACCAGAAAGCTTCCCTCTCAGCACTCCGCTTGACACGCCCCGACAGCGCTGCTCCCAACCAAGAAGGCAAGATTCTCCTTAGTCAGTTTTATTGCAAGGAAAAAGGAAATCTTGGAAAGGTGCAATTTAGCCGTGCATTTATCGGCAACACATTAAGGTGGAGAAGATTTATCTATGTGCTTGCCAAGGGTTGACACTGACTTAATGGCACATAATCCATCAATCAGCGTTAAGGCTGGGGCCTCCCTTGATTCTCTTGATTCTCTTTCTAACTGTCGGCTTGATACTGGGGAGATCTGCTACCCATCTGCCTGATAAGGAAGGAGGAATGGGCATCTGCTCTGACCTTGCAATATTTTGCAGGTGTCCGTCCCCATCCCCAGAGAACGGTTCCTCCCCGCAGAGAATCAGAAGCCAAGCCTTTGCAGGACGCAGCAAGTGATCCCAGGGAAGAAATGGCATCCGTTCCTGTCTTTCGCCTCTAGCGAAAGATCAGAACTTTGCCAGCTGAATGGCTTCCCTAATTAAAAATGATGGCCATAGAAAAGAGCTTGTCTTAAAACTAATGAGCCTTTCTCTGCATCCTTTCAAAGGCGAAAGGAGGCCTTGCACGCAGTGGGTACCCCGGACCAGCTGAACCGCAGATCCAGGCTGATGATCACTAGGCACCGGCAGAGACTTCGTTGTGGAATGAAAAGTTTGCAGGACGTCCTCATCTTGGCACACGGTGTCTTCTGCAAACAGAGCTCGCCTGCCTCGTGGGCTTTTCTGCAGAAGAGAAGAAAAACACGCTGCAGAAGCCAGCAACATGGAAAGATACACCAGTGAGTTTGTAGGCAGGGCTCCAAGGCTAGACCTTACCATCGTCCAGTCTTTAGGCCAAGCTTCCTGGAGGCCACGTCTCCGTGGCTCATTCATGTTTGACTTGAAGGAGGTCTTGGAAAGATGGAGGAACGACTTTGCCGCTGGGTTAGTAGTCTGCAGAGAACCAGCCTCTAAGAGCCAGAGCTGTGGGATCAGCCTGGGGCCACCAAAGAACTAGAGGAGCCCCCCAAAAGCAGCATGAGAAGGAAGCCAAAAATTTAGAGCTGAAGGACAGATCAAAAAGCGAAGGCTGAAGAGGACCACCAGGAAGCTGGAAGACACAGCAGACAACCATCAAGACGAAGGACCAACAAGGATGCAAATGAGGGCAAAGTTCAAGGAAAATGGTGGCACTGCAAATCTTGATAGGGCCAGCTCAGGTTTGACCAACGATAGACCCAAAAGGGAACCAAGAAGGTCCACTCCAAGAATTAAAAAAGAGAGAGGGTGTATTACTCTTTTCATTCACAAGAGCAGGTTATTCTCCTTTCACATAAACCCCCATTCTTGGTTTTCTTCATGTTTAGCTCTTATTTTGGGGTGGGGGCTTTATTTTTGTTAGCAGTTAACAGCTGGGAGGCAGAAATCTTTGCAGGTCAACTGCAAATTCTCCAGATATTTACCAGTAGCTTCCAGCCTGGTTTGGGTAACTGTTTTACTGCCCATCCTGTTAAGCTTTTACAGAACAGATTGTCCAGCCTGCATTTTATTGCTTCTGATTTTACAGCTTACTTTTCCTTCTTCCCTGCCACCACACCCATATACCTGTTCATGCAGGGCAGGGGGTGTTTGTGCATGGCCAGGACCACCTTTCGTGCCTCCAAAGAGGCCAACCCTGGATAAAAGTTGTGCCGCAGTAAATGGGTCAGCCCCGAAAGTACCAGCAGATCCCTGGCTGTCTGCAAGCGGCACGTTTGCGTCCCCCGGTGCAGCGATTATTAAATAGGGTCTCCCGAGGCTGCTGTGGACAGTTGATTTAGCAAGCCTCTGATGTTCTCCATCCTTTTAAGCAAACACCTCGCTGCTGCTCCCTCTCCGGAGACAGGAAGGCAATGCCTGTTTGCTCACCATGGAAAGCAATGGCCGAGTCAATAAGAGCTCCGGAGAGATGGTTTTAAATAAAAAAATAATGGCCTGGGAGCAGGCGGCACCTCCTCGCTCGGAGAAGCCGCACCGGAGGAACTGAGCAGAGCCCCATCGTCCTCGCCCCCTCCGCACAGGACTAAAGTCCATTTCAGGGACTGGCTATTGAATCAAGAGCTGACTTGCAAACGCTCCCAGGCCGGGCTGGCCTCCGGTCAAGTGCCATTGCTCTGTCTCTGTTCTGTCTCTATACTGCTTTATTCTCTTTTAAAGATTTCTGTTGCAGCTTGCGAGGGTCTAAGCCAGTGTTTCTCAACCTCAGTGACTTTAAGAGGTGTGGACTTCAACTCCCAGAATTCCCCCGGCCAGCTTTAAGAGGCGTGGACTTCAACTCCCAGAATTCCCCCAGCCACCATGCTGGATGGGGAATTCTGGGAGTTGAAGTCCACACCTCTTAAAAGTGGCTGAGGTTGAGAAACACTGGTTTAAGCGAAGACTCCATGTCCTCCTATTTCACGGCACTGATTTTCTTTCTTGCTCCGTGCCTTCAGCCCCAGGGACAGAGCAGCTCCGCTTCATCAGGGCCTGCAGCTACCCCGCCAGGTGATCCGACTCTGATCCTTGACCCAGGTGGGTTCTACAGCAGGATGATACCCACCGGTGGAATCACCTGTGAAAGTCAGGCCAGTTTCAGAAAAGGAGAAAAGCCATGGTAGGTGAAAAGGCAGTTCAAGTAGTAACCCCACCCTCCCCTCCCCCTGTGTTTACCCCAGGGTAGATTACCCCAGGGACCGCATTACCTTTGGGCGTGTGTCTGGGAAGCGGGGAAAGGCTTTGTCCTGGTCTCCGTACCCACATATGCTTTTCTCTTATTGAAATGGTTTCCCCCTCCTCCTAGTCGAAGTCCAATCAGCTGCTAGTTAAAGAGAACAATTTCTCCTGCTCCTCATTTGCACTCTTTTCATGAGGTTTTATCTCAGGATTGTAGTCATTCTAGCTTCAGACAACTCCTCCTCCTCCTCCTCCTCCTCCTTTCAATCTATATTATGGTCATAGACCAGCATATTATATTATTATATTATATTATATTATATTATATTATTATATTATATTATATTATATTATATTATATTATATTATATTATATTTATTATATTATATTATTATATTATTATATTATATTTATTATATTATATTATTATCATCATATCATATTATTTCTTCTTCTTCTTCTTCTTCTTCCTCTTCCTCTTCCTCTTCCTCTTCCTCTTCTTCATAGTAATAGACCAGAATATAATTTTTCTTCTCCTTCTCCTTCTCCTTTCAATCTATATTATGGTCATAAACCAGCAAATTTCTGCTTCTGCTCTCCTCCTCCTCCTCCTCCCCCCCCCCCTTAGTAAGTATTTTCACCCTAGTCATCTTTCCTACAGCAACTCTCTTGGGCTCCTTCCCTCCTTTCTCCTCCCGATTCCAACCCCACAACCAATCCGAGCAATCAGGGGCCATATAGAAGTGGAAAAACGAAATCTCCCTTCTGGGCCTTCGAGGGGAGTCAACATAATTGTACATCCCAAGGATTGTTCCCACGCTGACTCACATTGCTTCACCCAACCCGCTCGTTTAATTGCTCTGCGCTGCTGGCATTATCTTTATTTTTCATTATTTATCGCGCAGGATGTCTAATAGGTGCTTGGTGCTGTATAACAAGAAGGAAAGAAGCAGCCCAACCATTTCCTGTCTGTGGAGAGAGAACGAAGGATGGGCCACCGGAGACCCACTCCTGCCCCGGTTCCCCATGTGCTGAGTGCAATCAAGCACCAACAACAACCCATGAGCTGAATGTGAGCAAACCGATTCTGCCATAAAATACGATGATTAGACCAGTGTTTCTCAACCTTAGCCACTTTAAGACGTCTGGACTTCAACTCCCAGAATTCCCCAGCCAGCATGGCTGGCTGGGGAATTCTGGGAGTTGAAGTCCAGACGCCTTAAAGTGGCTAAGGTTGAGAAACACTACATTAGACCAAAGCCCCGCCCCCTTTTTTACATGCATCATGTGCAGAAAAGGAGTGGGGCTTTGATTGTATGGTTGTGGCTGCCATTTTGACTTTTTCGACCCTCCCTATAGACACCCCTGGTTCTCTGACTGTTGAGCTTGATTGCACTACATGGAGCTGTTTTCTACTGCTTTTTATTTTTACTTTTTCGACGTAAGGTTTCTTTCGCACCTCAACATTTCTCCAAGCCTGTTGGTAATTCTCCCTCTCAGGCACAGAAGGTGCCAGTTCTGGCTACCAAAAGACCCGCGTTCATTAGTAAAGCAGATGGCTGCATTTTGATCCCTTTGAGCATTTTTTGACAAAGGGCTCCTTATCCTCGCAGCTGTAAAACCGGGCTGTAAAAGGCTCAGAAACTGCATACAGGTAGTCCTCGCTTAATGACCACAATTGAGACTGGAATTTCGGTTGCTAAGCAAAGTGGTCATTAAGAAAATCTGACCTGATTTTATGAGCTTTTTTGGGGCGGTTGTTAAGTGAATCACCATGGGCATTAAGTGAACCACATAGTCATTAAGCGAATCACGCGGTTCCCCATCGATTTTGCTTGCCAGAAGCCATGCGGGAAGGTCAAAAATGGCAATCATGTGACCATGGGACGCTGCGATGGTCATAAATGCGAACCCGTTGCCAAGCACCCAAATCGTGATCATGTGACTGTGGGGACGCAGCAACCATCATGTCAGAACCAGTTGTAAGTCAGTTTTTTCAGCACCGTCATAAGTCTGAACTGTCACTAAACGAATGGTTGTTAAGTGAGGACTACCTGTACAGGGGAGAAAGCAGAAAACAGATTCCAGGTGCAAACATACCACCAGCTCCCAATTTGGTGCCCTGTTCTTGCCATTGTGGATATTCTCATCACGCACCAGGCATGGCTTATTCCTATTAATTAGGTTTGCAAATGAAATATTCCTTTCTGCTCAATCGAGGTGGGCCCGGTTAAGCTGGCATGCAAAAGCTGGATAAGGTACATTAGAGAGCATCTGGCTTTGGAAGCGATAAGCAAGTTGTGTTGTTCAGAATGCCAGCAATTTAGAAAGAATAGCAGCTGAGAAGACAGACGGCTTTCTTAGCAAGCAGAACACAACTTTGTCCCTCTCACCAACTGCCCATCACGCTGATGGATAATTGCTGGCCGTTTGGTGAATGCAGATGCATGCAAGTTCATCTGAGGAGGGAAGGAAAGATGCACACGCTTATCCTTCATTCCAAAAACTCTTCTGCATCAGGGTGGGCCACGGGAACAGAAAGCTGGAGGATCCAAGTTTGTTTCAAAGGATCAAGTTTCCAGACCTCATGGATGAGCAGGAAACAGAACGGGGGGCGGGGGGGGGGGAGATACACTTGATTCCACTCTGTGTTCAAGACCCAACTTGGGTAGAGTTTTTTCCACCAGTTATGAAGGAGCACTTTCTTCTAGCAGATGGGTCTTGTTCTGCTGCTATCAAGAAAGATGTATCTTCTGTCCATTCCTTATGGATTTTTTCCCCTCAGATCATTAACTGGCTAACAAAAGGGAGAAAGAGAGATAGAAACAAACAAACAGATACTCTTCTCAAAGGAGGGAAATAAGGTGTCCCACAATCTCTATCAAGACAGTGACCAGATATATCATATATTTATTTATTTATTTATTTATTTATTTATTTATTTATTACATTTATATATTTATTACATATATATCATATATCATGCAAAGATGATCAAATAGGCAAAATTTTCCATGCTGGACTTTTGTTCTGACCGCAAAGGGCCCTTCCAAGATCTTAAGGATAAACTCCAGTTTTCCAAAGATTTTTTTTGAGGAGTTGAAGGACAACATGAAGCCGGCAACCAGCTTGTGAATGTCTCTACAAGTCGGTCCCTTGGTTTTCAAAGAGAGAAACATGCTTCAGGCATGTTAAAAGATTGCCAGCATCTGTGGCTCAAGGTTTCTCAACCTTCGCAACTTTAAGATGTGTGGACGTCAGCTCCCAGAATTCCCCAGCCACACATCTTAAAGTTGTGAAGGTTTTGTTCAGGAAGTGCCTGCCTGCCTGCCTGCCAGCCTGCCTTCCTTCCTTCCTTCCTTCCTTCCTTCCTTCCTTCCTTCCTTCCATCCATCCATCCATCCATCCATCCATCCATCCATCCATCCATCCCACCTTCCTTCCTTCCTTCCTTCCTTCCTTCCTTCCTTCCTTCCTTCCTTCCTTCCTTCCTTCCCATCCATCCATCCATCCATCCCACCATCCTTCCTTCCTTCCTTCCTTCCTTCCTTCCTTCCCATCCATCCATCCATCCATCCCACCTTCCCACCTTCCTTCCTTCCTTCCTTCCTTCCTTCCTTCCTTCCTTCCTTCCTTCCATCCATCCATCCATCCATCCATCCATCCCACCATCCTTCCTTCCTTCCTTCCTTCCTTCCTTCCTTCCTTCCTTCCTTCCTTCCTTCCTTCCTTCCTTCCCATCCATCCATCCATCCATCCATCCATCCATCTCCACCCTTTCTCTAAGAACGACACATCACAGCTCGTTCCTCCTGCTCTCCCCTTTCCTTCCCTCACAACCATCCTGCACAGATCCTTGTGGAAACCTCTGTGGTGTCTCAATTTTGGAACTTCCTTTTAAATCTCCCCAAGATAAAAAAACAACAACACTCCATTGCTGAATGAGGATGTTCTCACAAAGATCATATTGAAAGGCAAGGGCAGCTTTCCTCCCAAATTCTAATTCCATTTGTGTCCCCCGCCACTTGCCCAGTTCACTGAGGACTAGAATTCTGGTTCTCCATCACGCCTCCCCTCCCTGCTCTTGAAAGGGAATCGTTAGAGAAGTTTGCTAGGCAGCCGCAGGACTGTGCAAACTTGCAAACTGCCCGACACTTGGGAAAAACAATTTGGGATTTGGAGAGCTCAATAACAATACTGAAGAATATTAACATTCTTTATCTTCCTTTTGGGTGGGTGGAGTGAGGGGATGCCAGGAGTCTCTGTGCAATGTTGGAAATGAAATTATTGCAATTTAGACAACTGTTGGGGATGGGAGAAGGGGGAAACAACGCATTAAGGAAGTTCATTGCCCCTAATGTATGTTATGTTGCACGGTTCTAGAGGGACTGCAGAAGAAACAAAAAATATGTTTCTTACTCGCATGCCTTTATTTCCCCCCTCCCCCCTTAATTGGGAAACCATTAGGCCTTCTCTCCTGCAGGCCGTTGACTGATGTGTCTAACAGTGATTTCGTACTTGGTTCCTCTAGAGATTTTTTTTTTGTTCTTCCATGCTTTGATTCTCTTTTAATGAACGCTTTGATTAAATAAAAATGACACAACCCTATTTTTAATATAGAGGCAAACTGGGGAAGAGAATGGATGAGGGGTTTGTGGAAATGGCATCTGTTGTAGAGGAAGGAATCAATCCAGTCCTGGGTATTCAGTCAGAACCAAGAACAGCCTGGATGGAGGGCGGATTTACACGGAGGAGAAGAAATCTCCAGCGGTTCGCAGAAGGCTTTTGGCTTCCGAAAGTCTGCTGAGCAACCTCTGTTCCAGGTGGGCTCTCCGTTGTGGCCCCCCAGCTATCAGCAGCCAGGCGAGCAATGCCTAAAGTCAAAAGCACCCCCAATTTAAGGCCATCTGAAGAGGCATTTTAAGCCAAGCCCTGTGGCCATACCAAGAATTGGCCCCAAATCGTTGCTGGAGAAGCCATGGCATCCGTAGGGGGACCCGAGCTTTGGTTGGAGGGACGGTGGCGATTAAGAAGGCATTTATCTCAAATAACCAGGATCCAAGCCACATCAGAGAACCAGGACTTTATGTCCCAAATCTGTGCCTGGGGTGATGCTGTTAGCGCAACTGAACGCCGTCTGCTGCTTCATCTGCACCATGTTGGAGTCATAAACCATCAAACCACTGTTTAATTCAGGGCATTGTACCAACCTACTCCTGGTGTTGGATTATGGGTTGGCGCCTTGTGCAAACCCAAGCAATTGGTTGAATTAAATAAACCGTGGTTGAAGTTTAACCATCATAGAAATATAGAATCATAGGGTTGGAATGGACCTTGGAAGTCTTCTGGCCCATGTTCAAATGCAGCGTTGGACTCAATCTGGAGACTCAGAGTCATGAAGTACTGTGGGGTGGGAATTAATACAGGGGTCAGCAAGCTGATGCTTTAACGTGGCTTGTAGCCTTTTCATGCTTTAAGAAATGGGAAGCTGTCCTGCTGCAAAGCCTCCACCCGTGTCTTTTTTTCCAGAAGAAGGCGACAATGTTATTCATGAATTGAGCTGCATAGGGAGCGCCTGATTTTTCTTCCATTCAAATTATATATATCTATATAATATATATAAATATAAATATAAATATAAATATAAATATAAATATAAATATAAATATAAGTATGTGTATGTGTATGTGTATGTGTGTGTGTGTGTGTGTGTGTGTGTGTGTATATATATATATATATATACATACATACATACATACATACATATACACACACGCTATATATCTATGTGCATGTATGCATTGGAAAAAATGTCTTTCTAGTTCAGTATAAATCCTGAAAGGGAGGGGGGGGGGAAACCACCATATTATTGCTTATAACCCTGGACCCTAGTGGATGAGGAGAAGGGAAAGGAGGGGAAATTGATTTGCAGACTCATCCAGCTGAATAAACCCCCAGGAATCGGTTGAGATTACTGTACTAACGTGAGTCTAAACAGCAGAACATTTGACCCCATCTCAGGTTAGGGTTCGACAGAGGCCAGGCGGGTTCTGATGGGGTCTCAGAGCTGCCCATCAGGAGTGACCTGGTGATTGCTGGCACGGCCACTGAGCAGGGGTGATGGGTGTTGTAGTCCACTGGACCCTTGGAAGACTTTTTGGACTTCTGTCTCTGGCCCTTGGTTGATGCCAGCTACAAAGACAGAACGTCAACAAAAACTCCAGCACGGCGGTTTGTCAACAGTGGGTGGTGACAAAGCTTGTTGGGTGAACCCAGACAATTTGATGCCAGCATTGAAATGGCTTTAATCGGGGACGTGCGTGTGGTCGGCGTCTTCTTAAAATCTCACTGTGCCTTAATCAGAAATCAAAGACGACTAAACAGATTTGGTTTGGCTTAATGCCATGTTGAACAAACCGACTGTGGCTTAGTCCAAAACAGTGTTGTTCAAACTTGGCAACTTTAAGATGGGCGGACTTCAACTCCCAGAATTCCCCAGCCTGGGGAATTCTGGGAGTTGAAGTCCGCCCATCTTAAAGTTGCCAAGTTTGAACAACACTGGTCTAAAACAAACCATTACTGCTTTAGTTCCTAACCCCCTTTCCAACATTTTGTTCCAGGAGTGAAAAAGACTTATTTCCATTACACAACTGTGACGGGATGTTCTGAACGGGGCCAACGTGAAGAACCATTTCTCACGCCTTGAAAGTTAATGACTGATCTCCAGCACAAGTTTACAATTTAATTGAAATATGGCAGGCAGGAACGGGTACGATGATTAATGCCGCCGTTAATCACCGAGCGTGCAACAACACCACCCTGGGTCTGCAATAATGCTGAGCAGACGCACCAGCGAGGCTAACCAGCAACCCCCAGTAGATGCCAGTGATTTACAAGAGAGGAAGCAGGGGAAGAGGGGGTCCATCAGTTGCGCGTCTCCGCCGACATTTCAGTCTCCGTGTGTGCAGTTAGGAAGGAATTCTCATTTTATCTTCTTAACCGGAGGGGATGAGAAGCAGCAAATAAAATTAATGAAGCTTGCTGGGGGTTCAGATGGAGAACTTGGGGGCTGAGGCTGAGATCCTACTGACATGCGAGGCTGCTCACAGGCTGGGTTTGCAAAACACTCTGGAACCTCAATACCAGGGCTTACCAAGTGTACAGTGGCTTCACAAGGTATTATAACCTGGGTTCAGGCAAGATTCCAGTTCGGATGGGCCTTATCATGATGGGCGGTCCTTTACACCTGTGTCAACTCGCTTTCCCAACTTACTGCTCTCCACCCCCTTTCTCGAAAAAGGTCTGTCCACACGGACATTTCACTCTATGACCCTACTGCAAGTCAACGGTGGATACGGAAGGATGATGAAGTTGTCCTTCAAGACGGTTGGCAGGCACCAGGTCGTAAAGGCCATGAAGTGGAGGGGAGAGACCAGCTCCCCAGGAATATATTACGAAAACGTTCATGCAACAGGAGGGGCACAATCTGGATGAAATGCCCGTGAGGCTAATGAATCCATCTCCCGTAACTGGAACTGGGGTTTCTACTTATCGGTGGTGACACTTCAGAAATTCAGGATGGGCGCGCATAACCCAAACTCAATTGCATTAACCTCTGTTTGAGCAACAAAACGCTACCAATTATTTCCCCGTGCCAAGTAAGATTAGGAAAGGGCTGGGAGAGGTGTTAATTCTGCCAGGTTCACATTAATTACATTCCTGAAGTCTGTTCTTCATCTTTTAAATTTTGAGGCAGCTTTCTCCCAGAGCACCTGGGAAGGAGGAGAGAGACACAGAGGAGATGCGCGTATTGCACGAAGCCGTAACTGGTTTTACCCTAGTTTGCTGCAACCACACCTGAAGCCACATAGCACGGGTGTGCAAAGTGCAGCAGCCAAGTTCACACAACACACTAAGCCCAACTTAAATCGTAAGTGGGCTTTGCACATGGTGTGAATCTGGTTCTCCTGCAGGTTCAGCCGAAAGTGTTGGAATTCAGACCCCCCCTTCCCCCCCCACCCCAGAAAAGGTTAAAGGGTTTGGTTTGTTCTCCTAACCGCAAAAAAATTAAAGCAGCAGCTTTCTGCAACCCAGTGCCCTCTGGGTGCAGTGGACTACAGTTCCCATCATCTGCAAACGTCATGACCCTAAAACGTTAGGGGGGCTTCAGGTGGGGAGCGGCCATCTCCCCACATTGGCTACGGAGAAGAGGGAGGCTGGAAGTTTGTCATGTTCGAAATGCATCAGTGGACCACTTTTTAGGAACAGGTAAACACAAAAATTAGGATGGGTTATTAAGCCATCGAGAGCCAGTTTGGTGTCGTGGTTAAGGCACCGGCCTAGAAACCGGGAGATGTGAGTTCTAGTCCCGCCTTGGGCCCGAAGCCAGCTGGGTGACCTTGGGCCAGTCCTTCTCTCTCAGCCCTAGGAAGGAGGCAATGGCAAACCACTTCTGAAAAACCTGGCCAAGAAAACTGCAGGGACTTGTCCAGGCAGTCTCCGAGAATCAGACACGACTGAACAGGAAAAAAAAATTAAGCCATCGTAGGGCTTGTGCCGTCTAGCCCGCCTTGCTGGCCAGCATCAAACCCTGGCATCCCAGCTTTCTTGCAAACAGCTTTTGCAAAGCAAAACTGGTCTGTATCCCCCCCTCATTCCACCTCCCCCAGAATGACTCAGTCCTAGATGCCTCGGAAGGATCAATCTCCCATTAGCACACATTGTCCCTCCTCCACGAGCATCTCAGCGAAACCAGGTCTAACGGGGGAATAGCGTTTTGCATAAAAAGAAGCATGAATCATCAGTTAAGTGAGTAAGGTCCCCCCACCCCCAAAGGTCTAGCTGTTCTGAATGCAACAGGAACCCTCTTTTTTAGCCAGAGCTCAGAAACACAGGGGTGTGCCTTCCCCGCTTCAAAAGAAGGGAAGTTTCCTGATGTAACCAGGACCCTCATCCCAACAGCTGGATCCCTACAACTCACCCATAGGGCTCACCCATGATTTGTCAAGGAAGCCACCATGGGCTGGATCGTAAATTGTGGACTACGAGCCACAGCATCTGGGCTGACATGACCACCCATGCCAGGGCAAGGCTTATGTGGAAAAGTCCTGGGCATCAGCCTTCCCCAGCCAGATGCCTATCAGGTTCTGTCGGGATGGTGGAAGTCAGGAGTCACAGCCCGACTCCTCTAAGGATTGAGGCTCATAATACCACACAAAACGTGGTTTGCTTGTTTGGGACCGGGGGACAGCGGCTTATAAGACAAGGCAGGCAATTCACATGGTGGTTTGTTCAGTTAAACCATGGTTAAGCAACTAATGGTTCCCCCTGTTCTGGGAACACAGGTTGTCCATGAGCCTTTCTGCCTGCAGAGCAGGATAAAAAAGCTTTAAAAAAGGAAATAAACTGCAGATCGGAAGCGGTGGGACTGAAAGGAGAGAGGAAGGATAAAATGAGCCAGGGTGGGAGAGCCTTTCAACTCCAGCCAAACTAGCTGAGGGCCAGGATGATGGGAACTGTAGTCCAGCAATATCTAGAAAGTGTAGGAGTTGCTCAGTACCGCCAGAAGACCCGCACGCCCTCCATTTCTGACAATGAAGAGACATTTTGCGTTTTTGAGACTTTCTTTCCCTCTTGGTAAACCCAACCAAAAGCTTTCTCCTACTTCCTTCCCCCCACCCCAAGTAATTGTTTTATTGCATTATAAGATGCGAGTAATGCCTAATACAATACAGATCTTAGCTGGGTACAGCGGTATTTCTGCAATACAAACTACACATTGTTATCCCTATGATCGTTCAGATCAGTTAAACCTTTAAAAATCAGAAGAAAAAAGTTTATGTCGATGTTAAATATAATTTCTGAGGAGTGTGTAAACACAAGGTTGCATGAATTGTACAGTTGAAGCTAAGTGTGGCATGGATAGACAATTGCAAAATGCATCAGATTATTTTATGATATAAAAAAGGGTTTTGTCTTTGAGCTTAATGCTTAACACTAAAGTCTCCACTGCATTGTTATTTATTATTATTTATAAATGTTAAAGAAAAGGAAGGAAGGAAGGAAGGAAGGAAGGAAGGAAGGAAGGAAGGAAGGAAGGAAGGAAGGAAGGAAGGAAGGAGGGAAATGAGCTTCTTGCAAAGGCAGATAAACATTTGATTTCTAACTTCTCCCTTCTTTATACTCTGAACCAACTTTCTTAATTGACTCTGACCTCCAATCTTTTCAACACTGGAAATCCTTCACATCAAACATTGTTGGTCCAAGGCCTGGGCCTTGAGTGGCAAGGGCCGATATAAATCAAGCCTGGAAAATATATAAATAACTAGATTTTGACAGCCAAGAAAATAAACCGTCCAAACGATCAAGCAGGGATGTAATAACCTGTAAGCTAATAAACTGACCAGACACTTTGATAGCCCCGTTCTTCCGCCGGCAGTGGTCCTTAATGGCTGATTGGAGCCTCCAAGCCAGTGTTTCTCAACCTTGGGACCTTTCAGATGGGTGGACTTCAACTCCCAGAATTCCCCAGCCATTTGCCAATGTTGCAGCAGGGCATCAATGCAATCAATCCATCAGTCCTTAACTCTGCTCTGTCCTAGTGCTTTAACGGTGGAGAAGGAAGGGATGCAGGACCCTTAGCCCCCTTGCCGAAGGTGTGAAGGTAAACCAAGCTTACTAACTGAGATTCAGAGCCATCATCCACGCCCTGCAGGAAGATGGTGCAAGATGCGATAGCAAAGGCATTCAGGGTTCAGCAGTGGCAAGCTTTTCTGTGGAACTCTGCTGCCCTCTAGAGGAATTGCCGTGCCAACGTTCTCCCCTCCCGGCTTCCCCAATGGCACACCAGCCAGATGTGCAGACTGCAACTCCCAGAATTCCTAGCCAGCCTAGCATGGAACTCTGGGAGACGCAGTCCCAATGTCCCTAGAAGGCAGCAGATGAGGAATGTAGTCCAAACGGGCTTTTCCATTTTAGTCTGCACAAGTTGGCTAAGATTTAAAAAATAAACATGGCTGTTGAACAGTTTGCAAGCATCTTCCTGCTGCAGGAGACGATTCTCATCTGCTAGGACTTTTTCTACAATAATTTCAGAGTTGAGGATTGTTTTCCTCTGAAAAGAAAAACAAGCCCTGCTTGTTTTTTCTGATCTCTCTTCTTGCTTATTTCAATTTTCTCATTTCAATTCAAAGGCACTTAATCTAGATTTTTCATTAATTTGTGTCTGTCAACCCTTGAAAGGAGGGTTGCTCCCTCCCCACCTCCCCAACCACAGTCCATCAGCATTGCAGATAAATCATATAGAAATTAAAGGTCTGCAGTTTTCAGGAAAGAAAATAAGGGCCGTTAATCTCGCAGACATGCCTTAAAGTATGAATCAGTGTTCCTTAAATCAATGAAGTTTAAATTAACATTTGCTATATTTAGTGCATCGGTGGTATTAATTAGGGACATTTTGATCAACTATAAAAAGATGTTCCCAATTAATCACGGTGCGCAGATATTAAAGCCCCCCTTTTAATGCATGCTAATATTTTTAGAAGTGACATTAGACTGAATGATCCTGTTTTTGTGAAGCCAACGTTCCCTCTCCTCCATTTAGTGACTCCAGATTGGTTACGCCTGGCTGGAAGCGGTGGAGGGGGGGGAAGAGTTAAACCCACAAGCTGCGTGCACACAATACATAAGCCACAATGTGGTTTGCTTGTTTCCCTCTTAGCCTAATGCAGTGTTTCTCAACCTTGGCATATTTAAGATGCGTGGATTTCAACTCCCAGAATTCCCCAGCCAGCCATGCTGGGGGAAACACTGGTTGAGAAACACTGGCATAATTTATCAACCCAGCCATTCTGGTTTAGAATTTCACAGAGTGTTCCTCAGCCTTGGCCACTTTAAGAGGTGTGGACTTCAACTCCCAGAATTCCCCAGCAAGCATGGCTGCCTGAGGAATTCTGGGAGTTGAAGTCCACACCTCTTAAACCGGCCAAGGTTGAGAAACACTGGTTTAGCATGTTGAGTGAAACCAGCGGATTCTGGCTGAGTCAATAAACCGTAGGTAAACCAATCATGGCATATTGCAGTTGCCCATCTACCCCGCTCCAGCCCGCTGCCCCTGTTCTTCCTTTGGCATCCCATTTTTTGTCTGCCACCTCCTCGGGGCAGAGACCCAGCCGTTTGGTCCTGCGAGGGGCTCCGACAAACGACCACTTCCACCGGGGGGGGGGCGGCCAAAGCTGCCGACTCCACGCGCTGCCACCCAAAAACAAGAAGGGAAAAGAACGGGCCGCGCGGGGCAGGAGCTCTGCACGCGCCCAGGGGCTCCCGGCTTGAGGAACAGCTCCGCCCAGCCGGACGCTCCGCCCGGGAGGAGAGACGCGAGCAGAAGGAGGCCGGACCGGCGGCGGCGGCGGAGGAAACGATCACGGGGAGGGTGAGTAAGCGAGCGAGCGCGGGGCGCCGCTTTCCCCGGTCCGGCTCGGTCTGAGGAGGCTGGACGGACCGGCCGAGCAATGCGCCCGGGCCAGCCTTGGAGAGCCGCAGCTGCACGCCCGGTTGGCGAGGCGGAGGCTGGGCGGGCGCGGCCCCTCTTCCGTCCCCCGGGGAAGGGGGCCCGCAGAGTCCCCCGCGCCCCCCGCCCGGCTCCTTTGGGCTGCGCGCCTTCGGAGGGTTTTGCTTTTCCGGCCTTCCCGCGCGTCCGCCGCTTCCCTCGGAGGGGGCAGCGTTGCAGCGAAGGCGCCCGTTCCTCCCCCGCACGCTTTCCGAGGCTCGCGCGGGTTCCGGGTTGGCACGAGGCCCCCAGCCAGCCCTGAAGCCGGGGCCTTGGGTTCGGGCGGCCGGCTGAGCCGTGGAGAAAACGGACCCACCGTAAAAGCGTTGCGGGCGATGCCAATGCAGCCCCTTGCGAGCCAGGGGTGGGCAAACGCATCGCGCCGCCGGAGGTGGATGCACGAAGCTGTGGGGTTTAGGATTAGGGCCTCTGTGTCAAGCAAGCTTTAAAACCGTGGGGTGGGGGGGTGGGGGCACTCGTTCAAGCGCAGGGCTGGGGGATCCCGGTTGGAGATCCAGTCCTGCTGGGGTGGGGGTAAAACAAATCCTCAAGAGGATGGGCCACTGTTTAAGGCAGCCTTTCTCACCCTTCTGACCCTGGAGGAACCCTTGAAATATCTTTCAGGCCTCCGGGAACCCCTGCCCGTTCGGGCTCCAATACAGGCCAGAAGTTACAAAACTATTATATTCGTTTCATGGGTAGGCCTGTAGATATGCATGAACAGTGTTCTTAAACTGAAAGTAAAGGATGAAACTTACCTCTTGAATGTGAAGTTGCCCGAGTTTGGAATTATTTTTTAAATGAATCGTGATCTCCCAGGGAACCCCTGGTGACCTTTTGCAGAACCCTGGTGGAGAAACCCTGGTTTAAGGGGAAGTGTTGATTTCTGTATGCAAAGGGGGCTGGGATGTGAGGTGAAGATCCGTTTTGTCCAGTCGAAGGCAGGAGTGGGGAAGCACCTGAGATAGCAGAACTACAACTCCCAGCAATCTTTGCCATGGGGAGGGGCCCCTGGGAGCTGCAACCCCAACCCCCATGGAAGGTGCTAAATTGAGGAAGGCTCTTCTAGGTCAATATGGTTGATTCTCTTACCCAGCACCAAGCAGGGAATAAGGGCCTTTCTCCTTGCCTGCTCGTTGACAGGTTAGGGGTGAAGAACCGGGGTCAGAATCGAGGACCATCTGCCCAAGCATCTCCCCATTTGCCAACATCCATGGAGGAGCTGGTTTGAAGGCATCTTGAGATGTGGTGACCTCCTGGCTGACGGCTGACGGTTTCCTTTAGGGCAGGGGCGGATTCCTGCCATGGCAGCCCAGCCCAGCCCAGCCTCGAAGCAGGCCAGGGAGGTGGTGCGGGGCATCCCCACGGAGGTGGTGTGCACGGCCTTTGGGGCCACGATCCTGGTGGTGGTGACCCAGTATGGGAAGATGGGGACTCTTGTCTCAGTGGAGCCGGATGCAGCCCCTGAAGGGGTCAGCAGACCTTCGTGGACCACAAAAGTTCTCCTCGGCAAAGATGAGGTATTCTTCCTGCCCTGCCCTGCCTCGGTTTACCTGCAAATACCTCCCTTGTCTTCCTTCCTCCCTCTGCCTCTGCCTCCTTGGTCCTCTTGGGAATCCACCAGCTTTCTGGTGGATTCCCAGCAATCTTTAGCAAGATTGCCAAATCATGGCAGAAAAGGTGAAGTTTGGGAGAAATGTTCTCTAAGACCATCTTGGCTTGCTTTCAGCCTCTGGTCCACATCTTCGCCAAGCATCTGGTGAGCTCGGTGTCTCGGGAAGCTGGGAACAAGGCCGTTCTCCTGGCGATGGCTCTGAAGGACAGAAGCACTGAGGCCATCCGAATGCTGCAGGAACTCATTCGCCAATGCCAAGTGTGGTGATGATGGGCCAGTGGAGTTGTTTGGATGCCAGATAGTTCCGGCTGAAGTTAAATTTGGTTTGGATGCAAACTTGGTTGGGTGCATGCTATTTTTTCCCCTCCTTTTACTTACTCTAGTTTTGAACATGGATAATGAACGTTTGTGGGCAAACTGTCACACACATCAGGTTTCGATTCACGTTACATAAGCAGGCTGTATATTCTATGGCCCAAACATTCACAGATACCTGCTCTGAAACCTGGCTGTAACCACTAAAATAAGTCTGATGTCGAACCTACATGGAAATTACCCCCAGCAAATTTCATGGCAAGTCTTCCTAATTAATTGGATTCTTCCACTGAAATCAACGGAACTTTCAAGGGCTAAACGTGAGCAGGATTTTTCCCACATGTAATGTTTAATCCCCCTCCATTTTTTTTTTACATTTCAGTTTTATAGCACATTGGAAGTAGT
Source organism: Charina bottae (assembly GCA_023362775.1). Classification (NCBI taxonomy): domain Eukaryota; kingdom Metazoa; phylum Chordata; class Lepidosauria; order Squamata; family Charinaidae; genus Charina; species Charina bottae. The sequence continues at coordinate 24,700,641 of JALMGJ010000010.1, read as the reverse complement.
TCAGATCATGGATGGTATTCAAATATCCTTCTACTAAGGGTTTTCCCCCCACCCTTTCTCATTCTGAAAGCAACCTGAATAAATTCAGAATAACTTTGCTGCCATCTTCTGAAACTACAGTATTTTATTCTTGCTTGAGTTAAAAATAAGGGAATTGCAATATGTTTAGAGTAATGTTGCTCTTTCTAATTGACTCCTTAAAGGAAATTAAAAAAATATTGTTTCCACCCTAACCTGCGGATTATCATGTCTGTCCGTTTATGAATATGTGAAAGTGGCGGGTGGACCAGAAATGTTGCTGCCTCTTGCTGGTAGCTGATACTACTAGATACCGTCAATAAAGCTGCTGCTGTTTAATAGCACAACTGTAAATTACTGGATGGGAAAGAATGATGGGGCTTGTAGCTCTATAACAGGGCTTTCCAAAGTTTTCCCGCGGCGTTGGTGTGTCGCCGCGGGAAAACCCAGAAGTGCCACCGTTGCGGCAGCGTGCAAAAATCCGGAAGCGCTGCTGCCGCTTTCGGTTTTTGCACGCCGCCGTTGGTGTGTCGCCGCGGGAAAACCCGGAAGCGCTGATGATGATCAGCGCTTCCGGGTTGTGTGGCGACACACCAGACTGTGTGTGGCGACACACTTTTGTGTCGCAACACAGAGTTTGGAAAGCTCTGCTCTATAATATTTAATATTATATATATATATATATATATATATATATATATATATATATATAATAAAATATATTTAAGATTTATTTAAGATAATAATATAATATAACTCTCTAATTTTTTAGCATTATAATACAGAGAGATAATATTTGTAGCTCAGGGTTGAACTGTGGAGTCCTTGGTGCTCTCTGAACCTTGTTTTCTTGCAGATGTTTCATTGCCAGGCTAGGCAACATCTTCGGTGCGAAAAGGAAGACGTTTCAGAGCAAGTCCCACTCCCTTTTCACACTGAAGATGTTGCCTAGCCTGGCAATGAAACATCTGCAAGAAAACAACAAGGCTCAGAGAGCAACAAGGGCTCCACAATACAGAGAGACTCATGCATGCCAGACCAAACAGATCCATTGATCCTGAAGATCTTAGCAAGGGTTCTTCAGGTTTGGAGAACTGAAATAAGTTTTGGTTTCAGAAAATAAACATGAAGGTTATGCAAACAGCTGCACTCTAAAACCAAGATGGTAGCTTGCTTTTCTGGAAATGCCCCAGCACAGAAGGCCTGTATATACATTGGTCACAGATGTCTGGCATGGATTTACTAGAAGTGGAGTGAAATTTCATAAAAGTTGGTGGGCTTCACAGTGTGCTCAACCATGGTCTGTTGAACGAACCGCAAATGTTTGCACCCCAAATCAGAAATCTGGTTGCAAACCACAGTCAGCTGAAAGATGAAAACATAACAAACTGAAATGATGAGTTTGGTTTCTGACGATAACGTGGGGAGGGGGAGGGCAGGGCAGGAATGGAGGAGTGAGAAAAATGAGCAACAACGGAAATGATTCCTTTGCTGTATTTTGGAAACAAGCCACAGATTACGTCTAACGGGTTTATGATCAATGTTTAACAATAGGGAATGGAAGGACAGTTTTCCCTCTTAGGCTGTTCTTGGAATTTGGGGTCTGCAGCAGCCTTTCTCAACCTTTTGACCCCGGAGGAAGCTTTGAAATATTTTTTAAGGCCTCGGGGAACCCCTGCACATTCAGGCTCAAATATAGGCCAGAAGTTAAAAAATTATTCATTTCACAGGCAGGCCTGCCTATATGCATGAACAGTGTTCTTAAACTAAAAATAAAGAATTAAACTTGCCTCTTTAATGTGAAGTTGCCCGAATTTGGAATACTTTTTAAATAAATAGTGATCTCCCAGGGAACCCCTAGTGTCCTCTCACAGAGCCCTGGAAGAGAAACCCTGGTCTAGAAAGAGCAGGGAAGATCAAAGGATTGACAGCCCAGCTCCTTGTGAAACCCCAACAGGAGGTCAAGATACCAATCCCGGAAGCCAGATTCTCCAGATTCTCCAGGGCAATTAGCGCCAAGACATGAAGGGAACTTCCATATTAAGAGCCAGCAGAACTTTAAAGGCCAAATTTTGCTGCCTTTGAAGGGAAAAACAGGAGGAATGAATGGTTGGGGGCACTGGGTGGTCCCCCGGAGAAGAGAAGACTGCGTGGAGACCGATGCCTTCAAATATCAGAAGGGGCTGAGTTCTTAAGGGTGTTCCAGAAGACCAAAAAAGAACAGAGGGCTTAAATTAGAGCAGGGTTTCTCAACCTTAGCAACTTTAAGACGTGTGGACTTCAACTCCCAGAATTCCCCAGCCAGCAAGGCTGGCTGGGGAATTCTGGGAGTTGAAGTCCACTTGCCTTGAAGTTGCCACGGTTGAGAAACGCTGCTCTAGACTTTGGATTCCAGGATGGTGAGAGTTGGAAGGGCTCTTCGAGACCCTCCATTCCACCCCCTTACCCTCAGGAATCCACGGCTTGCTCAGTGATGGGCAACCCACAAACCGTAACTCGCCAAGGAGGTGGGCTGGATTCACACACCGTGGAAGCCCCCAAGCCGCGCGTTCCTGCCTGGGGGCGAAGCGCCCGCCGGATAGGGAGCCCGGGAGCGCGGATTCGGCGGGTGAGGTCGCCTGCCCGGCACAAGTCCCGGAGCTGGAGGGGGGCGGGAAGGAGGGGAGGCCGGTCTGCCTCCCCAGCGGAGCGGAGCGGGGCCGGGAGGGGGAAGAGGAGGAGTCTCCGGGGCAGGTGCTGCTCCCGTCCCGACGGAGGGAGGGCTCGGCCGGCCGGCCGGGAGACGAAGGAAGGAAGGAAGGAGGAAGGAAGGAAGGAAGCGGCCGGGCAGCGCAGCAGGTGGGGCGGCCGTTCCTGGCCCGGAGGGAGGGAGGGCGGGCAGGGGGCCGGAGGAAGGGGGCGAACCTGGCGTTGCGCAGCGCTCCGGCCCGGGAACAGCAGCTCGCGCAAACTTCGCGGCTCTCCCTGGCGCCGGTGTCGGGGTCCACCTGGAAGAGGCGGCGGCGACGGCCGCGCTCGCCCCTCTCGCCGGCGGTCCCCGGGGAGGTGAATTCGGTCCTTGGCTTGGGACAGGGGCGGGCGCGATGGGCGAACCCGGGCGGCTTGGGGCGCCTGGGGCACGGGGGAGGGAGCGAAGCCGGGAGATGGGGCGACGGAGCCGCGGCCGGCCCCTCTCCCTCCCGCCTCGCCCAGGATAGATCCTCCCTCCGTGTCCGAGGCTGTCCTTCCAAGCGGTCCGGAGCAAGTAACTCGTTGGAATTAAAAGACCCGTGAGCGAAGGCTGCCTCGCCCCCGAAATTTAGCGGTTTCTTCCCGGTGAGCCCTCGGGATGGGGGACCACCTCAAAATCCAAGGGCTGTAGGCCAGATTGGGAAATTAAAAAAAAAAAAGTCCGGAGAGAAGACCGTTTCTGTATCATGCCGGGAGTTAGGCAGGACATACATTTAATAAATTAGAATCAGAATTACTATTAGGCTATCTATTGGGACCTAGGAAGGGGCACCTGCTTCCGGAATGAATCCCCCCCCCCCCCCCAGATCTGTGTAGCTCCCGTCCTGACGATGATCTGGAAGTCTTTAAAAACTTGGCCGTTCTTCCAAGCCTTAGGGTACGGTGGTGTCAGTTTTGGGAGGAGGGGGGGTATACAGGTAGTCCTCACTTAACATCCATTCCTTTAGTGATGGTTTGGACAGGTCATAAGTCAGTTTTTTCAGCACGAACTGACTTACGACCTGTCCTCACACTTACGACCATTGCTGCATCTCCACAGTCACGTGATCACAATTTGGGCGCTTGGCAACTGGTTTGCATTTATGACCATCGCAATGTCCCGTGGTCACATGATCACATTTTTGACCTTCCTGGCCAGCTTCTGGCAAGCAAAATCGATGGGGAACCGCGTGATTCACTTAATGACCATGTGGTTTGCTTAATGCCCGCAGTGATTCGCTTAACAACTGCCGCAAAAAAGGTGGTAAAATCGGGTCCAATTCGCTTAATGACCACTTCGCTTGGCAAGCAAAATTCCGGTCCCAATTGTGGTTGTTAAGCGAGGACTACCTGTATGGCATGGGGTTGCCCAGATACTTCAGATTTTCTCTTTATTTATTTTTTTCTGTTTTTCAACTAAGCTGCCCACAGGAGTTTTGGAGTCAGGCAGCCTCTACATCTAAATAAGAGTAATAATGCTAAGAAAGCTCCATAAACTTTTCTGTGAAGTTTCCAGGAGTTGAATTCGACGTGAAGGAGATTTATAAAGTGATCACATTCAGGGGTGTCCACAGAGTATGGTCAAAAAAGTCAAGATGACAGCTGTGACTGCGGTCAAAGCGCTACCTGTATTTTTACGTGCAGGGCACATGTGGCAAAAAACAGGTGGAGCATCGATCGCGCCATCACGGCTGCCATCTTGACTTTTTTGACCCTACTCTTGTCAACACCCTGATCCTATCCATATTTGCACTTTTATTGGTTTTGGAGAAATCACATACTAACTGTATGGTGAATTCACCCACATCGAGAAGAATCATACCACTCTTGTTTTCCTTTCAGAGTCACTATGTAAACAGAGCTCCAGTACCAAGGTAAGCACGTTTATGTTCCGATTTTCTAACGCAGAGTTTGAATGCTTTAATTTATCTGTTTATTTTTAGCTTCTCTGATTTATTTCAAGAGGGCAGATGTTGAAAATTAAAAGAAAGGAATCTTCTTACCTCAGAGATCGGAAGGAGACCATCTGCATTTAAATTAGGGAACAGAGAAAACCTCTAGACTGAAGCACAATACTTTGGGGAAAAAAAGTATTATTCCTCACAGAATAATCTGCAAAGGCTAGGGGTTGAATTTGGATCTTCTGCACTGAATACAAAGCAAGTTATTGACTAAAGAGGCTTGTAGGAGTATGCCCATCTCAGCTCAATCCAGTTGATAAGTTGGGTTCACACATTATGGTTATTTATATATGGTTACATGGTTATTTAAAAGGGGCGTGGTGGCTCAGCGGGTAAGACGCCAGGCTTGTCGATCGGAAGGTCAGCGGTTCGAGACCCGAGCACTGCGTGACGGAGTGAGCTCCCACACTAGCCCCAGCTCTTGCCAACCTAGCAATTCAAAAGCATGCAAATGCAAGCAGATTAATAGGTACCACTTCGGTGGGTAGGTAACAGCGTTCCGCGTGCATCATGCCGGCCACATGACCGTGGAAGCGTCTTCGGACAACGCTGGCTCTTCGGCTAACAAACAGAGATGAGCACCGGCCCCTAGAGTCGGACACGACTGCACAAATGTGCGGGGGAAACCTTTACCTTTATATGGTTATTTATATAGACCTATGGTTGTTTTTAGCACAGTCGGCTGACCAAGTCACAAAGGGTTGCGAAGTTAAATCGTGGGTTGCAAAATACCGTGGACTGGTTTTGCATCCCATTTTAAGTTAATAAACTGTATCATGTAGACATGCGTAAGAATGTGCCATTAGGGACCCTCCATGGCCTCCTGAATTAACCCAGTACCACATCACACTGAAAGATAAAATAATCCCACAGGCCGCATTCACACAATACACTGCGTGAAGTAAATTCCACCGAGTTCAATAAGACGTGTCTCAAACAAAGGCTGAGGGTTACGGCATTACGCCGAATAAGAAGCTTTTCAGAAATCTGATTAGGTGCACTCTGGACACAGAGCAAATATTTAGATTAAATGATGTCTGTCTGTCTTTGCATTCGTGTAGATTTAATTCAGTTCTGATACTGTCCAAATTAAGAAAAAATAAACTGCTTAGAAGTTCCACGGAAAGGGTTTGGGGACTTAAATCTGGGAGGAAATTGCATGTGCCTTAGGCTGCACTGAATGTTCTTACCTGAAAGTAAGCCCAGTGGAAACTTCTGTGTAAACACGTTGGGGATCATGATGCAAAGTCTCCTTATCGGTAAGACTCTCTGTGTTAAGATAAGAACAGAAATGTTTTAAATTTTAGCTCAAAAGGTTTTGCCGTTGCAGTCCTAATGAGGTTTATTCAAACTGTGAACCTAATGATTTCAATACAGCTTTTTTCATGCACATCTGCTTCAGGAAGGTCCTTTGAAATCCAGCAAAAGAATCCTACAAGTAGATGTGCAATTTCAGAGGAAGGCTACTGAAATCTGGGGCTTCGCAGGCAGCTGTCCGATCTTAGAAGGTAAGAAAGATTGGGCTGAGTTAGAACTTGAATGGGAGGCCTCTAGAAAATGTAGAATGGGAAGTAAAAATTCCTAGAAACGGCCAGTGCAAACAGTATTGCACCTGTTGGTTCCAAAAAACAAAACAAAAACCTTTGAGCCCAACTCGAAGGAGGCTTTTTGTATCAGCCTACAGGAATCCAGGTTGGGGGCTCAGAGAGGGCAGTCCTTCCCCACCCCACCCCACCCCACCCCAAACGCTCCAAGAGTTTGCTTTCGGGTGGTCCAAGGTCAGCCCCGACAGGATGATCTCTGCTGATTAAGCAAGGAGGCCCGAAAAACCGAGTCGCTTAGCTGAGCTAGCCTGTCTGGCCAGTGACCGACTAAGCTCAACCCATCTTTGCTCAGAATAAACAGACGCCTGGGGTGGAGTCCAGCCCCACCTGCTTTGCTCAGGCAGGAAGAATCTGGGTGACCGTAGGTGAGAAGCAGCTGCTCGCTTCTAAGGAATGACCGGGACGGCCGGTTCTTCGCAGCTTAAAAGCAACACAACAGGTTTGGTGTGCCCACGAGGGCCAGGGTGAGTGAGGCACGCCCCTTCCAAATTCCTCCCCCGGCCCCAGCTTGCTTGGCACAGGTGGGATGGGGAAGATGTGTGGACTTCAACTCCCAGAATTCTCCAGCCAGCATAGCTGGCTGGAGAATTCTGGGAGTTGAAGTCCACCCATCTTAAAGTTCCCAAGGTTGAGAAACACTATCTACAGGCAGAATCCTAGATGCCATGGATGGTGACTGATGGAAAGCGGGCAACTGAACAACGCACCCTTGCGTGCACATGTTTGCTGGGAAAGTCCGCCCATCATCTTCCGCGATGCCTGGCCAGATTCTGACCTTTGGAGCGCATCTGGCATTGTCCTGTTCAGATGCTTTTTGCATTGCTGGAGGACCCGAGGTATCTGTTTTTGGGAGAGGCGGGCCCTGAACTAGCCAGGAATGAACCTTGATGGGGAAAGTTGCAAAAGGTAGATCTGAAGATACAGACCCACGGAGAGATGCCTGGGTCACGGCTTGAACTACAGAGGAAAGTGGAGTGGGCTCTTATTGACACCCACAAGGCTCCCTCCCTCCATTTTGAAAAAAAAGCATAATTGTGTAATTCTGTAGAGGAAGTAGGGTATGTGCGTGTGTGTCTGTGTGCAGATAAAATTTCTGTAAAACCTGATAAATAAAAAGGTAGCAGCAGCTGGTAGAGGAATACGGTCATTCGCTGGGTTCCTACAACCAGCTGAGTTATTAGCACGGAGAGAGAAGCAGAGTGGCTGGATTCAGACAACGCACCAGGCCAAAACCAATCCGGCAAGCCCTATTATGAAGTAGTGGGATGGCACAAACACAGCTTACTTTCCCAATTCAAAGGCTGCAACTAGCCTATGAAAAGAAGGCAACTAGCCTATGAAAAGAAGGCAAAGCCAGGAGTCTTATATCTCTTTTTTTTTTAATCAGTAGTACGTACTAAATAAATTGAAAGCAGTCATGTGGTCTCTGACCTTTGGAATCTGAACTGGTACAGTCCTCTCCAAAATCTGTTTTATGTACCTTACCCGCAGTTTGCATAAATCAATCCTCAGTATGTCACATTGATGCGTATCCACCAACAATAGGCTCTTTAACAAAAATTCAAGCACCTATTGAACGAGGGCGGGACCTCCTGTCTTGCTGCACATTCCTATTAATACTGCAGAGCTGGGAAAACGCTAATAATTAAGTCTTTGGTCTGGATTCAGTGATTCTTTCTCTGAACTATGCCATTGGAGAACTACTGGCTTCCCAAACTGCGCAGAGTTGTTGAGAGTTGGGTGGCATACAAGTTTCATTAATAATAATAATAATTAATATGGAGCATCGTCATAGTTTTAGATCCAGTTTGGAAGTAATTCATGCATTGGCCCAAATCCCAACTCATCCATCAGTTGTGTTACCTTTCAGAAGGCCCAATTTTTAATTTCTGGGTTCCCCTTTGCAGAACCGTCTTGAAAGAGAGGCACGTCTAGGTACATTTTAGACTGTGCCTAGAAAGAAACACTAAAGTGTGTAGAGCTTATTTTGGCACAGGCTCTGAACCTTGCTTAACCCTTCTTTCTTGCAAATATATCCCCAGAGCAGGGTTTCTCAACCGTGGCCGTTTGAAGACGTGTGGACTTCAACTCCCAGAATTCCCCAGCCAGCATGGCTGGCTGGGGAATTCTGGGAGTTGAAGTCCACGTGTCTTCAAGCGGCCAAGGTTGAGAAACCCCGCCCTAGAGACACCGTTTACATGTTAAAGAACAACTCAAATTTTCCCCAGCCAAAGGGTAATTCTTTTTATCCAGCCTGGTCTCTTTGTCTGGGCTATCTTAGAACCTGCTGCAACCCCAGTAAAAGAACGTTGCTCCCTCAACCTGGGTCTTCAGGGGGAAGCGAAGAATCCTTTTTAATAGCAGAAAAGGCAGAGAATCTTCTGGTGCCTTAAAAACTAGTATTTTAACACAGAAGCTTTCATCATCCGCAGCCCACTTCTCCATCTTCTAGCACTAGTCTCTTTGGGTTATTATTTTTTTAAAGTGGCTTTCGGCGCTCTCCCAGCCGGTAGGACTACTTGGTGTTGTTCCGAGGCTCGGCTGAAAAGCAAACAAGGAAGAAGGGAATGCCATCTCGGTCCCTCGCTACTTCCTTTCCCTGGCTACCAGCTTGATGTTCTCCTGCAGGCTGGTTAATGTTTATGTTGTGAATAGTGCCAGGGAGTACCTGGCCCCAAGGCTGCTTCCTTGGCCAGCTCCCCAGTGGCCACAGAAGAACAAGCGCTGGCTGAACAGGACACATGATCCTGGGGAGAGCCGTGGTGGTCAGCTGACGCCTGGAGGATCTGAACTTCTTCTGAGCTGCGTCGTCCGTCCTGCAGTGCTGTGGTTACCGGGGTTAAGCTCAGAGCTTCTGGCTGGGGAACTGCTCAAACAACCAACCACCCAAACAACCACCCACCCAGCCACCAGTTGGAGTTGCTCATCAGATCAGTGAATTCCTCCGCCCTCTGGGCAGGGAGAGATGTATTTTTAGGCTCCCATGTATTTGTAAGTGTAAAGCAACTGAAACTCCTGCACCACGGTACTCCATGGGGGTGAGTAAGCACGTGTCTTGTCCTGGGGAGAGGCCAACCCCAGGAGCTAAAAAGGGCACGGATGAACGTTATGCGTTCATAACAAAGACCGCGTGTCTGGAAAGCTCACGAGAGTGGCAATTTTTCAACTTGCCCTTCGCTCTGGAAGCCCGGATCCGTAACGGAATATGGGTGAATTGGCAACAGGCAACGGCAACGGATAAGGTAGAAAGGGAGGTGGTGGATATTTTAGCTTGCCCAGAGATGGTGGTCCTCTCCCTTAAAATAAGTGGCTGCTTTCGTCTGTTGAAATGGTAGGTTTTTCTAGGATGGTACGCCACTGGCATTGAAGCCAACTTAGATGAGTTGGAAATTAAATTAAAAAAAACTACCATGGAGAGATTTGGGTAGCGGTGATATAACCAGGTTAAATAAATAGTCCCTCATTCAGACATGGGTGGGTTCCCCTTTATTGGATGTGTTTAGACAGACGCTGGGCAGGATGCCTTGATTGTTTCCTGTCCTGAGCCCCTTCCGTCTCTCAGATTCTGTCATGAATAAATGAATCTCAACTACAGCATTTCTTAATTACAGATACACTGTAATTGGCTAATCACAGCTTGAGCTGTTCATTATTCTTAGGCTGTAGGGAAATGGGCAACTTTTTAATTAAAAAGTTGCCCATTTGCCTCTTTGTTAAAATTTTAATCATTTTTAATAGGCGTACTTAAAATGGGGCAGCTGTTTTAAGTAGTTGTACTGGCTGGTCTTTTCATAAAGCCACTGCCATCCCTGCAAGGTCTTCAAAGTGAGTATCTCTTAGTGTCTATGCCTCTAAAGACAGGTGTGTGCTTCTCTTCAAAATTATTGTTTTAGTCATGTGAATCTTTCCAGATTTATTGCGCAACCACCAGATCCTAGTGGTGGGGAAAGTCATGATCGTGGAACCATCAAATCCAAGCCTTTGGGGAATGATGGCACTTTTTCCAGATAGGTGCAAGATTGAAACTCAAGTGATCCAGTCACTTTTCTTACAGAATCGCTAAAAACGCAATTCTATTCCAATGCTTTCCTGAAATGAGCTGTAAGGACAGGGACAGTGGAAGGGTTCAGAAAAATTAGGATTGTTTGGGGAAAGGAATGACATCCTGGGGCCATTTGGGCTGAAAAAGGTAGATGGTGTGGTAGCCCTAAGACTCTTGTGAAAAGATTTATTAAGATACACAGAATGCCTATATAGGGACTGATGGGTTGTCCTTGGCAAGCAAATATGGGAGTAGAATTTACAGCACCTAAACTAAGCAAAACCACATAAAACGGAGCAGCTGTTCTTTATCTTTTGTTGCTCATCTATCATAAAGTTATTCTTGTAATGAATGCCTTCCTTGGAAAAATCATGTGTGCGTGTGTTTTTTAATTCCCAGAATAGAAGATGGGGATAAATGTAAGGAATGAATAGCTAAAGATGGAAAGTTGATAATCCAAGGGACTCTCTGAACACGCTTCCTAAAAATACAAGTATATTATTAGTTTGATGCTAGGAAAGAGACGTCCAGGCTATTCAAGTTGTACAGCACAGGAACTCCACACCCCTGTGGTCCTGGAATCCTGGACACTTTATTATCTTGCTTAGCTTGGAGTTTGCAAACAGAGGCCCAGCATTAAGAGGAGGAATGAGAGGTGCAAAGTTGAAAGGCATTTGTTGCTCCTAATATCCGTTGGGTGGTCTTTGTGGCATCCCTCAAGCCAAAGAAAGAAACTGTAGTTGCTATTCTAGCGAAACTCAAAGGAACAAGTTTTTTTTTAAACCCAGCAGTTGGGAAATATAACAGCAATGACTAAACTTCTGAGCAATGTGTGACTTTCTTATTTAGACATTAGGGTAACTATCAAGGCTGTGCAAGGCTTTGGATTAGATTCCAAAAAAGTAGCCCTTGTCTGTGGTTCTTTAAAGCAGCTGCATCGTTGGCAGCTACAGTAGGGGGGGTGTAAAATAGATATTTGCTGAGTTTTGTTCGGAGTATTAAAGATGGGTATTTTTAAACCCCCTCCTCCGTAGTACGAAAAACAGGATGCAGCAGTCTGTTCAAATAGGAGCGTTTCAATTAAATGTGAATATAATTCTGCATTTGCTATTGAGATGGGCAAAGTACCCTAACATAGCAAAGATGTCTGGCCTCTTCAAATCTGTTCCAGGTGTGTTTACTGGGTGATGGGATAATTTTAAGCTTCCAACTATGTTACTTCTGCAATTGCGAGGGCTATCCATTTCCGTACCCCAAAGCGAACAAACTGCAATCCCCAGGAGAGTGACCAAGTTCGCCTAGCACCCCTATTTTGAATAGGGCTGGCGTGTTGGATGGGGATTCAAATTCTCTCTTGCTGGGGAACTGGGCACCGATCTCTTTTGGCCCAGCCTGTCTCATGGGCTGCAAATTCAGAACTGCCCCAACAGACTCCTTGAAGAAGGGAGAGGACCGTTTCAGCTGGCGTCAAAAGGAGATGAAAGAGAAGAACATACAAGGACATGATGAAGACACTGCTTCCATTCGGCAGCTCACCTTGAGCTTTCCCCTCAACCGCAGCAATTTTCCCTGGGTGTTGCTCCTCCCTAATAAATTCACCTTTGCTCTCTCCTCTCCAGCAGATGAATGCCATGAGACACACCAACCAGTCTTCGCCCGCCCCAGAGAAGCTCCTGGCCTCCAGCATGGTGCCTACCTTGTTGCGGCTAGATTTCTTCTCCCCCCTGGTGGACTCCAGCCGTTTCGTCGTGGAGGACGGCTCCCAGCTCAGGGCTGATCAGAATCGCACCCAGGAGACCCAGCCCCTCTTTTTGACCACATCCACGGCAAAAATCGTCTCAGGTCTCTTTGTCTGGACAGCGCTGTTCCTTACTTTCCACCAGGTAGGTGGTACCGCCGCCCAGCCCTGTTGGACTCCAACTTTCCTGCTGGCTGGGTAAGATGGGGTGGGTTGTAGTCCAGATCTGCAAGGCAGCAGTTTGGGGAAAGATTGCCAAAGGCAAAGGTTATATGGAGACTTGCTTCCTAGACTGAGAAGACAATGCTATCTAGGTGGAACTTCTCTGTAGCTTCTAGTGGTCACCCAGGATTTGAATCCTGGTCCTCTGTGTGTGTGCAGATGCTTATCCAGTTTTGCTGAGAAAGACAAGGGGAAAGTGTTTTCAACTTGGAAACAGGGATCCCATGCTTTCATGGTTTTGTTGTAGTCTTATTTGCAATGGTTTTTCTTTTTCTGGAGGGGGTAACATATCTTACAGGGTTTGTATCTTATCCAAGTAAGGCAGCTAGGCCTTCTGGGTTTAACAAGGTTTTCTCTCTAGGTAAGTCTGTATAGGCTTGCAATATTACTATAGGACGTTCTATTGCTTTTCAATTCCGATATTTGATAGAAAAATGATAGCAGTTATTTCCAGCCTCGGGCAAGACCTTACCCTCTTAGCCTTCCTGGCTGCTTGTTCACTGGCTGTTTCCATCCAAAGCGTGTCCCACTTAGAAGCAGGAAGTTACGGAAATGCCACTCCTAGTATTTCACCATCGGCCATGCTGGCTGAAGCTTCTGAGACTTGCGGTGTGGCGCAAGCACTTTTGGAGGGAAATCAGATTTCCCACTGCTGGTCAGAACCCAGCAACCTTGTGAGGCCTGACGGCTGTATCTAATGCCAGGTTGAAGACCACACGAGCAGGTGTGTGTGTGTGTTCATGCCCCCAGCTCCTGCTGTTCTTAAGTTGGTCTTTGAAGGGGACAAATGGGCTTATATGAATACAGGCAGTCGCATCCAAGAGAGCCAGTTTGGTGTCGTGGTTAAGGCACCAGGCTAGAAACTGGGAGACCGTGAGTTCTAGTCCCGCCTTAGGCACGAAAGCCGGCTGGGTGGCCTTGGGCCAGTCCCTCTCTCTCAGCCCTAGGAAAGAGGCAATGGCCAACCACTTCTGAAAAACCTGGCCAAGAAAACTGCAGGGACTTGTCCAGGCAGTCTCTGAGAATCAGACACGATTGAACAGATTAAAAAAAAATGACATCCAAACCAAACTAGCTAGATTACATAGACCTCTATTTGCGCTGTAGACTTTTCTCCCTGGAAATGCCGTATCTGATCCCATGCTGCGTGTCTTCCCTCCTTTTCCTCTTCTCTTAGATCTTCCTGCATCTGAAAAATTACACCATTCCCAACGAGCAGCGCTATATCATCCGAATTCTCTTTATTGTTCCCATTTATGCGTTCGATTCCTGGCTTAGTCTCCTGCTCCTTGGCAGCCACCAGTACTATGTTTACTTTGACTCGGTGCGGGACTGCTACGAAGGTGAGTCGGGTGGGATTCACGGTCATACCTGGAGAATGTAGTACCCCAGAGGTGGGCGTGTACGGAGGCATTCTGTAATAAACTGAGCTGACGGGCCCAAGTCCAAATGGCAAAATTTTACACAATCTGTACAGCGTGAAGTAAGAAGCGTTTCTCTGAAATGAATGTAGGAGCAGAGGACCTTTTTCCTCCAAGACACCCCATTTGTAGAGACTTGGACATGCATGGATTAAAGATAGTCATATTTAAAATCTTGTGAATGGATTGCAATTTCCACCATATTTAGTACTGTATCTCTCTCTCTCTTGGGCAGCATTTGTGATTTACAGCTTTCTGAGCCTCTGCTTTGAATACCTTGGAGGAGAGAGCACCATCATGACTGAAATCCGAGGGAAACCCATTGTGTAGGTTGACGATTACTCACTTATATCCATCTCTTGCTTATCGTTGGGAGTATTTCACGCCCTTTAAGGTCCCATGCCTGTGCTGATTTGTGGCTCTGCTTTTTCTTAGGTCTAGTTGTCTCTATGGGACTTGCTGTCTCCGAGGGATGTCCTACTCAATTGGGTTTCTCAGGTTTTGCAAGCAGGTGAGTAACATCTCACAAAATAGAGCTACAGCTGATCCGTTTTCGCTTCCAGGGAAGCTGTCGTCTTTATTTTTTTTTCCAAACTTATTTTAATGATTATAGATGTATATGTTTTTATATTAGTTATATCTATAAATTTTAAGTGCTGTATTTGTAAACCGCCCAGAGTCCCCTTTGGGGGAGATGGTGCGGTGATAGAAATTGAAAAATAAATAAATAAATAAATAAATAAATTTCAGCACTTTTCCCCCGGCACGATCTTGCAGGTTAGCGTTCTGTTAGTTGTGGGAGATATTTACATCTCTGCTGCCTTTATAGGCATAGAGGGAAATTGGAGACAGTCGTTGACCCACCACTCAGCCTGTGAAAATGCGATCTTAGTGTGGGGGATCTGTTGCCTTCGTGGTTGCTGGACGCCAGCTCCCATCACTCCTAGCAACAGCCCAGGCAGATGGGAACGCTTGGGATTGCCCGTCCCAGGCTTGACATAAAACCGAGGGGTAGGTTAACTGACTAGGCGCCCACAGTCACAGTAGCCGGGTGGTTTCAACTGAGCCATTCCTCGGTTTTCGTTTGCTTCCTTCCAGGCCACGCTGCAGTTCTGCATCGTCAAGCCTGTCATGGCAGTCCTCACCATCGTTCTCCAAGCGTTTGGGAAATACCACGATGGCGATTTCAAGTGAGAATGGGGGGAAACGGGGAGGAACGGGGGAAAGCCTGGATCCCGGCCTGCTCTGGGTGAACGGGGATGCTTCCTAATGTGGGATTTGTCTGCTCTCCAGCATCCACAGCGGATACCTCTATATCACCATCATCTACAACTTCTCGGTCAGCCTGGCCCTCTATGCCCTCTTCCTCTTCTACTTCGCCACCATGGAGCTCCTGAGACCGTTTGAGCCGGTCCTTAAGTTTCTCACCATCAAGGCAGTCATCTTCCTCTCCTTTTGGCAAGGTGAGTTGCTCCACTTCTGGCCTCGGGCTCAGGTTGAAGGCCTGAAATGCGAGCGTCAGTTCCCCATTAATCCACAAAGTATGTTTCGTGACCCTGGGCCAACCATCCTCTATCAGCTTAATGTATTTTGGGTATCATCATTTCATGGGGAGAGAAAGAAGACGTCCCTTTTCTGAGTTCCTCAGAGGAAGGGCAAAACCAAAATAGAATAAACCATCGTAACTCCCTCTAGAGTTGGTACTTCAATTGTGAGTGCAAATTCTTTTATAGCAATGCAGATGGTATTGGCTGGCCCAGGAGAACTCCAAATTTTGAAAGACACCCGTGTGCAGAAGAGCAAAAGTCTTGAGAGGTCCTTGTCCTTTGGAAAATAAATATTAAATGAAATACGAGCTTACATATTGGCTTGTTCTAGTAGGACTCTTATTTTTGTGAATGCTGATCCTTCCCACCCAGATTTGAGAAAAGGAAAATTGGGTGAGGGCAGAGGGGCACAGAATAAAGTATTTCAGAAGAGAGCAGAAGTGCTCCACCCAGTGGGATTTTTTTCTCTTTTTTTGCAGGTGTGTTTTGTCAATAAACATCTTGCATTAAAAAAAAAAAAACTCTTAGCGGGATCTTGTGATTCAGAGGAATTGTGGTGTGGAACAATTAACAGGTAGTCCTCGACTTACGACCACAGTTGGGACTGGAATTTCCATTGTAAGTCGTTGCGGTCATAAGTAGAGTCACCACATGACCGGACCTGATTTTATGACCATTTTTACGGCGGTCATTAAGCGAATCCAGCTTCCCCAATGGGCATTTTTTGCCAGAAAATGGGGAAAAAGTCGCAAAACACGATTACGTGACTGCGGGATGCTGCAACCGGTCATAAAAGTGAGCCGGTTGCCAAACGTCCGAAATGCGATCATGTGACCGCGGGTGTGTGCGTGACTTTAGTGACACTCGGAAGTGCTTTACAGGCCATCGTAACTTCGGACCATTGTTAAACGAATGGTCGTAAGTCGAGGACCACCTGTATACAGGTTCCTTCAGATGCTTCTTGGACCTGTAGGAAATCCACTTGTGAGCCTAGGACTTACAGGTCCACTGGTGAGCCTGAAGAACCAAATCCTCCCATTGGTGATGCTTTGCAACCATTCCTATTATGCAGGGATGCTGCTGGCAATCTTAGAGAAATGTGGGGTGATCCCAGAGGTTCAGATCATCGATGGGAAGGCGGTGGGAGCTGGAACCGTTGCAGCAGGACACCAGAACTTCATCATCTGTATTGAGATGCTGTTTGCTTCCATTGCTCTCCGCTATGCTTTCACCTGCCAGGTGTACCAAGAGAAAAAGGAAAGCGCAACAGGTAACTTGATTTAAGTGAACATGCTCCTTCATTTACACAATATGTAGGCTGCGATAGGAAGAGATGAGCAAGCAGAAATGTCAGCTGGCATCTTGATCCTTTTCCTAGTTCCAACGAGCAAGAATTTTGCATGTTTATTTCCCTTCCAACCCCCACTCAACTTGATTAAAAATAGTTACTTTCAAGTTTCTTTCAAAGGAGAAGGTAGGTTAGGTGAAATGTCCAAAGTTGGAGTGTGTTCTTACCTTTTTAGTGAGAAGATGGCCAAGGGGTGATGGTGGGAAGAGCCTGCTTTCATTGTAAAATTCTTTCCCCAGTAGCCTATGGCCTCCCTAGTTTCCTACACATCCGAGGAAGGTTTCTCCTATGGAGCTCTTCCATTCTGGGAAGCGCGGACAGTTAGGGAGGTTTCAGCATGATGAAAAGTGGCATAACAACTCCACCAGCAGTGGACCCCGTGCCACCTCCAGTAATCAGTTCAGCCCAAAAATCGATTCTCTTCCTTCTGCTTCTAGGTCTTGCCCCGTTGCAAAGTATTTCCAGTGGGCTGAAGGAAACGATGAGTCCTCAAGATATAGTTCAAGATGCCATCCACAATTTCTCCCCAACCTACCAACACTACACGCAGCAATCCATGCAGGAGGCGGGAGGTGGGGGGCTTGGGCAGAACGGCCCCACGGGCCCTCCAACGGAGAGCTCACAGAGGAAGAAGAAAAGTCTTGAGAAAAGGGTGCTGATAGCCTCGGAGGATGAGCTGTAACGTGCATCTTCAAGGAAGGGGACTTCGTATCTTGCCTCTCCCCAGTTCAACAGCTGCCAACCAAATCAGACTACGTTGGTGAATGAAGCAACGGAGATGCCTCATTCTTGTTCTCTCAATTGGCCATTGGGGGAAAACGCTACATAGGGGTGACTTCCTAAATACAGCCAGGCCTACTCTTCGGACTACAATCACTTGTCATTTGTTGTCGTGGCAAAAATAGCCAGGAGTTCCTGCCAGAGTTATTGCTGGTCTGAGTGCCCGGCAGCCAGGAAGACTGAGCAGAACAGCAGAATTTCTCAATGGATGCAGCTCCTCTCGTTCCCAATGCATGGAGAAAATACTGGTTATAGTCACAGAGAAGGAGCAAGGAAATGCAGGAATGGACTAAACTGGATGGAAACAACATTCCTCATTCAGCAGCTGTTGCAGCTCAATCCCGCTGAAGCTGGATCCCCATTGCTATCATTCTTTTTGTGGATCTGATCCACTGGGCTGGGAATGAGTCCCAGGGAAATAAAAGCACTTTTCTCTCCAACATGCCTTTCCACCACAAGGTGCTGAAACAGGATGAGGACTTAGAGCCAGAATCCTTTATGAAGTTGCATCGAGACTGTAAAGCTTCTATTCCTAGTGTGTATCTTGGATGTCAGAGGAACTGTGACTTTATCTTGTAAAAAGAGGGGTAGCATTACAGTGAAAACTATTTTGGTAAAAAACTTAAGTGGAACCGACGGAGATAGGAGATTTGCGTTTGAAATGTCTAAAAAGCCGAGTTTGTCCCATAGCAGAAATACAGATAATTGAGGGGAATATCAAGGCAAAGTCAGTAGTACCTTTAAAATTCTTCCATGTGAGATTTGCTTCCAGTCACTTCTACGGCAGGTCCACCTAGGGATGAAGCCGCCCTCCCCAAACCGGCTACTTTCAGACGGGGCGGACTTCATCTCCCATCATTTCCAGCCAGCCCAATGTTGGGGTAAAGGCTGAAGCGTTAAGAGGTTTCCCGCTGCTGGTGTGAACACCACGGCTTCCCCACGGGGTGATTGTGTTGATATACTTCTTCCGGTTTTGAGGGTTCTGGCTTCCAGAGTGATTGCTGTGAATCTCAAGTGTAAATCTGTACATTTCAAAAATTTAAATTATATAAACATTTGTAATACTTTTCCCAGTGCTGTCTAATAACGACGAATCGCTTTCAGAGTATTTAACCCCGCTTAGAGTTTTGGCTGCAGAAGTCAGCCAAATTCAGAAGTCGCTCTGGTTGAATTTGGGATGGCCTGTGGCTGAATAGTTGGTGCTACAGTTCACTTAACTGAAAAGAAAGAAAAGGATCACACTGTTGAAATGTGGTAGAGGATCTTTACAGCTGTCAACGTAAAACAGGAATGAAGTTGCCCTATGCTGCAGCTGGCATGCATTTGGCTTGATGTTGACCAGCAAGGGGAGTTTGATAATCAGCATGATTCGTTTAATTGGCCTTTATGGCAACAGCAAGGTGACGCGGTCTCCTACCTGCAAAATTATATCAAAATGTTCCCTCTATGTTACCTTCCAGAGGGGGTCATAAGCTGCAGAATGCTACTAGATCAGTGTTTTTCCAACTGGGCAACTTTAAGAGGTGTGGACTTCAACTCCCAGAATTCCCCAGCCAGCATGAAGCCCACCCTTCTTAAAACATGCTGGCTGGGGAATTCTGGGAATTGGGAGTCCACACCTCTTAAAATTGCCAAGTTGGGAAAAAACACTGTACTAGATAAAGCACTGAAATAATAATAATAATAATAATAATAATAATAATAATAATAAATATCTTGTTTGCCACCCAACTCTCAACGACTCTGATCACAGACAAGATCCAATCTGAAACCAGAAAATGCTTTATTGGAAAGGTTACCAAAAAGCCACAACAGTTGCAGCTTAAAATTTACAGCAATAAATTAACAAGGGGGAGGTGTCAAACGAAAATAGATTGGACGCACACACACAGACGCACATCACACGCCTCACAAGACAGGCACCCACATTACTTGATATGTCAATAATTTATTTCATAATAAAAAAAGCAACACAAAAATAAATACTGAAATGAAATTAAGTTGCAGAAACCACAGAGTAGAATAGGCATGTGATTAGAGCTTCTGGATCGGGCTGCAAAATCCAGAGGAGCAACTAACTAGAGAGCAGGAAAGGGGTACGTAAAACTCTCTGCTGCCACCTGAGATTTTTGCAACACAGATCTGGAACCATATATGTGATTTAAAAAAAAAGTACAATTTTATGACATGAGGAGAGAAATACTAGGATCTGCCAACAACAAAAACATGCTAAATTTCTAAAGCATGTAGTTAAAAAAAAAAAAAAGGGGGGGAGGAATCCGTATTACAAGAAAAGCTCCTTTCTTAAAAATTAAAACAAATTTAATTGTTTATAGGTGAGTGCTTTGTTTTTTATATACACCAATAAGATGCAGTCCCTTATTTATTTGACGGAGACGCCGCCCAACTCCAAATCGACTCCGGGCGGCTCGCAACATAAAAAACAAAACAAATGTACAATCAGAATAAAAACATGAAACGATCCTCCCCGTTAGGCAAGAACGCCGGCTGCTGAGGCCACTGTGCATTTTTGGTACCCCCCAAGGACAAAGACATCCTTCTAGGCCAGTGCAAGCCAGCTAATAAGCTTTCAAATACCCAAGGATGATCACGTGTGTTGTGAGACCAGAGGCTGATTACCCAACAATTTTCAGTTGTATTGCCCGTGGGAGTTTTTTTTTTAAAATGAATCTCTGCCTGTAAAAAAACAAAAACAAACTAGCATACAAGAGAAGTGCCAAGCACTGTTTGCATCTGATATGCTAGCTTATGATGATACACCAGGAAGCTATCCTCCAACACCCAACCACATTAGCATCATTTAAATCAGTGTTTTTCAAACTTGGCCGCTTGAAGGTGTGTGGACTTCAACTCCCAGAATTCCCCAGCCAGCCATGGCTGGCTGAGGAATTCTGGGAGTTGAAGTCCACACACCTTCAAGCGGCCAAGTTTGAAAAACAGATTTAAAGCCACAGTACACTGGATCTCCCAATAGGTAGTGATTCCCCCCACCATCCTGGGGAATTAAGATGCCAGCAAAAAGCAGGAAGGGGAGAGGTGGTGGCTGAATGAATATGGCATTTAAAAAAGAACACGTGCAATTGTTACAGACGGCAGTGGTTTGCACGCATGGGATGCGTTTTCCCCCAGAAACCCAGGGTGAGAAGTGCCCCTAAAAACAGGAAAAAGAGGAGGGTGGAAGAAAGGGGTATCTGCCATCTGGCTTCTTGGGGTGATGGATGGTGCGCTCTGCTCCCCTTTTATACCTTCCACGCTTCCAGGAAGGGGAATTTTGCGAGGATTCCCAGCGAGATGCCCGCAGAAAGGGAAGTGGGGGAAACGCTTTCGGACTCCGAGCACCCACTAACGCCTCCTTCGGCACAGTTAGAGAGCACGCACCAATTCTTCTGTTCCGCCTGCCCTGCTCCGTTTTATGAAACTGGTATATAGATACATATATTTAAATAAGATAACCAACAATATTACACTAAAAACCATCTCTCTTACAAAAAAAATCTGTATGATAAAATGTATATAATTTTTTATATATATATATCTGAATCTATATGCATGTCTCTCAAATATTTCCATGTGGCCCTTAAATTGATATCCAATATGGATTACCTACCATGACTATGGTATCAACAGCTTTTAATTCTGATTTAAGCCTTTCACGCCCGATTGCATGGGAAATGGACACTGACCCGTGGGGGGGGGGGAGGATGCTGTTCACCCCTCAGAAGCTGCTCTCCATTCTCAAATAACCAGCGGAGATGGCTGCAATTGAAAGCCAAAGATGACTCCCTCCTTTGGAGGTGTTTTCCCCTAGCAGAGGGTTCGTCCAGCCACCCCCAGCTGATCAGCCACTGTGTTTCCCTTCAATGCCCCATCCCTATGGGACCAGGATCGCAACACAAAGGCTGTGGAATTGACAGCTGCTAGGAAGGAAGGGCAAAGAGAGTGGTCAATGGAAAGCACGAGAGGCCCACCATGGCCACAGGCCAATGTGGAGGAGAGGAGCTCTAACCACAGCAGAAAGATTGGTGCAACTCTCTAGGGATAAACACATGCATAGCTCTTACCAACCGAAGGTCACCACAGATGGTGAAAACAAACTCTACGATTGGAGATCCCTTGGACACAAAACAGGGTCTATAGTTGCCGGAGCGGCATTTCTCAACCTTGGCAGCTTGAAGATGCGTGGACTTCAACTCCCAGAACTCCTGGCTGGGGAATTCTGGGAGTTTAAGTCCACGCATCTTCAAGCTGCCATGGCTGAGAAACCCTGTGCCAGAGTATCTCCCATCAATTTCTTTCCAGATAAATTATTGCTTGTCCACCTCCTAAAACTACAGGGCAGGGAAAGACTTATCAGTCACAAGAAAGCATCACTCAAAAATGGAGGATCTCTTCTGGCTTTGAGCAAGGGTTGCGCATCAAACACCAGAGATAAGGAAAAATCTCAACTTGCACAGCAAGGGGAGGCCAATGCTAGAGTCAAGAGCTACCATCTGCAGGGCAACAAATGTTCAGCCAATACAGAAAGAGCACCATTATAATTCGGGGTGGACGGGGCAGTTCCCTTCATCAATAGTCCATTTCTTCCTCAGAGGTGGCAGCTTTCAACCAGGAGCTCGGAACATAATGGCCATGCTGACTAAGGGCTAACGAGAGCTGCAGTGAGACACATTTGTGGGACACCAAGTCAGGGAAGGCACCTCTAAATATTTATCCCATCTCTGTGGAGCCACAGTTAACTCACCCCTTGTTTTCCAGGGTTCAGCTTCCAACCGGCCCTGGAGGGAGAGGAGGCGTACAACATTCTTAGGCCCACTCCGGCCACTTGTATTTATTTTCTGAAACTCAGACAGTGCAATCGAACCCCTTCCTCTGCTTTAAGAATTCAGAAAGCTTGCAGAGACCCCGGGGTGTTCCAAAGGACATTTAAGAGAAAATAATATACAGCAACTAATTCTTTTTCTTCCTCAACTTTTGTGAGGGAGTCAAAAGCAGCAAGGATAAACACCAGACATTAACCTGCCTTCAAGAGGATTAGGTGAGGCCTGGAGAGAGATCTCCACCTGTGAGTTAATGTGAAGCCACCGAAGCAGCCTCAGATGAATGTAAGCCTCGTACAGATACATAGACATCCACTTTATTCATTCTTGCTGGGAGTTACACATGACCTGGCACTGACAGTAAATATTAGCACCCGCTAAACTACTGAATGGCACAGAAGAGCACTCCATGCCAAGAAGTGTGCATATGCTAATGGTGTGATAAAAGATCTGGACTATCCATGCACCCAACTACCACTGGTGCTGTATTCACAGTGTTAGTAACGCCACTCAGGATACACTTGCCACCAACACCTACACTGATGTTATGGGCAAGCTCTTGTTCCTGATTTGCTTTTAAAGCAGCTGACGAATGCACCCACGGAGGAGAGGTCACAATCTACTGGCATTAGATACACGGGAACACACATGGAGCTTTTTAAACGCCCCAAGAAAACGCTGCAGGACTAGCATTTTGGGAAACAAGAAGTGAGGTCCTCAATTCAAACTCAGCCGCACACGGGGGAGGTGTTGGATACTACGGGGGATGCAAACATTAAGATGCTCCTGCAACGTGAAACAGAACCAGATCTTTACACTGCAGGCGAGGCACAGCACCTGAACATTCCCACCATATAAATGTTATACGGCGGGAACATTCAGATGCTGTGCCTACCCCACCTTCAGAGGAATAGAAAGTTAGCTTTTCCTCTAATCTGTCTGCTCCAGGAAGGCAGAAGGGGGCAGCAATCTTATACAAGGGAACACGCTCAACCTGCCAGCAGCTCTCTGGCCCATCCAAAGAGACCTCGCCATCGGAGGCTTTTGTTCTCACATTGGAAGTTTTGGGCCTCTTTAATCTAGAAACCTTACAAAAGAAAAAAGTTTTAAAGGGCAACTTATCTGCCTCACAACTTGGGCAAGTTCCAAGCCTTGTTTTCTTTTCTCTTCACCCTTGCCTTCATTTACAACCCAGCTTTCACCATCATCCATTCCTCAATCTTCTCCATAAACCCACAAAAAATGGCTTTTCCTCTTCTCTGCTCTCTGTAAGAACAATCTTCTGAAATCCGGGCAAACTCAGACACATTGCCCTTCCACATGCACACCTCATCTTTTGCACACATACCAACAGCGGCCTACGTCCCTTCTTATTGCCAAGTTGACGAGCTCTGACTTCTCCTGTTTCTCAGAACCACAAGACCCACGTCCCAATTTAGCTTTACTCAAAAAATGCCAACTTTTAAACCTCTCTGTGTTCCTCTGCATAATTCGTATCTTCGGGTTTGGTGAGAGTTATCTCGAGGAGCCCATTTCCCTGCATATATTTAGACCTAACATAATTCTTTCTGCTTTTTACTGTGCATTCACTTTTGACATCTCTTGATGTTAAAGAGCACCAAAACAAGGGGGTTGTGGCAGCAGAAATATTACAGATAAGGCTGTGGGTTGAATTTGTATTTGTTTTTGCAGCTTCCTTGCAATTTTTTTTTTTCCTGGCATGTCTTTGATTGATAAACCTTTCACGTTGAATAAGTTGTGCTGATTCAAAGGCATCTTTTTGCAGCACGATCCTTCACCATAACAGTTCCTCTTCTAGTAAATTATCTTTTTTTTCCACAACCTAGCCACCAGGTCTAGCCTCACACTGCATGTTCTTCATAAGTTTCCCATTTCCTTTTCCCTGCAACACCGCAGAACCTGGATTACACAGACAAGGGTGTATTGTTTGGAAGCAACACGACCACATTAAAAAGGAAACCCAATTCACAGGCACATGATGGGGAAGCAGCTTAAGTGAGATTTTTGCATTGTAGATGCTGTTCCACTTTGCTGGGCCATGGGACCAAAGGGAGCCCCCGCGGGGGCAGAGCAGCGTCAGGGACCAGCAACCAAGGTGGAAATTCACTGATGAAGGCTTTCCATATTTGGAGAGAAAAGACCATATGCTATTAAATCTGGACGCACTAACTCTTCCAGAGTCTTTATCACCCACAACCTATAAAGATAGCTATGATGGGGCTGCTTTTCTTCCTGACTAGAGGAAGAGATGATTTCCCCCCATTTTTTCATCAGGCCTGATGATTCGACCATGTTATCCATTTTTTTTTATTTTCATTAAAAAAAAACATTCCTCTGTTATCTTCCGTCAATTGGGGAGCTAGTGGGACTCGAGAGAGACCACAAGGAGGGGCCGTGCAGGATCCCTCATCAGGCGTCTAGATATGGAATTTCAATTTCAGCCCCAAAGGGCTTACTGAACAAGAGGTAAAGCAGCCAGTTCATTTCCCCTTCAAAGAGTCTCCCGCGACGTGGTTTTTGGGAAAAGACGGACAGACTTCTGGTTCAAGAGAAAGGCGGGCTCTACAAAAGCCCTCCGTTCTAACAAAGCAGCGAGTTCTCTCTCCTTGGACATTCAGACGCTGCCGAAAATGGCACGGAGCTGGAGGAGATTTCAGCCGACTTCACGATGGTGATAACGCTGGTGGTGGCGACTTTGGTGGGGGTGATGGGGCCCCGGGCCACGGTGCGCGCAAAGGTCTGCAGGGCTTCGTACTTGGAGCGCAAGGCATCCAGCTCCAGTTTCATGCTGCTGTTTTCCCGGGCAAGCTTCTCCACCTCTTGCTGGAGCTCCACCCGCTGTCTCTCCAGTTCCTCCCTCTGCGTCACCCGCTTGATCCGGCAGCTGGCCGCGTAGCCCCGGTTCTTGAGAGTGCGCCGCCGCTGCTTCAAGCGAATCACCTCCTCTTTCGTGAGACCTCGCAGGTGCTGGTTCAACTCCCGCACAGACATCGACACGAGTTCGTCATCGCTCAGCACCGGGGCATTTTCTCCCGACTCCTCCTTGACCTACAGACACCAACGTCACAAAACTCATGACTACATTACACTGGATCGGTGTTTCTCAAACGTGGCCACTTTCAGACGGGTGGACTTCAACTCCCAGGATTCCCCAGCCAGCCATGCATCTGAAAGTGGCCAAGGTTGAGAAACACTGCACAAGATCATGGCCATACCTTCGTAACCTCCAGATCATATACGGGGAAGTGTTGCATGTGGACTGCCCTGGAAGAATCTCCAAAAACTCCAATTTTGATCAAGACCAGCCTGTAAGAATGAGCTCAGCTACCCACCATTTTTTTAAAGACTAGTGAACTATGTGAGCATCAGCTACCATCCAATTTTGGATGAGAATCCAAAGGAAACAAACCCCGAACGTACCTTTTTATGTCCATGTTCCTGAGATGTCATAACTAACTGACTGAAGCTACTACTTTGTGCCTGGTACCTCCCCCTTAGCCACTGTTCAAAGTATCATCCTCATGTATGAAACATATGGCTCAACGTGACAGTAATTCATTGAAGAAGTTAGTGTTATTATTCTACCACTGACCGGCTTTTGTAATCAGCACAAGTAGCCAACTCTCTGATGAGGAACGTATTTTAAAAATATTTTTAATAACTTTAATGCTTTAAAAACATCAGGATGTGACAATATGTGACCACTACGTGACCAAGCCCTTTTCTTTCAGACTAGTGAACTATGTGAGCATAGCCAGAGGGCAATTTTATAGTGACTTGACCACCCTGTAAGAAATGGCAGTTTCATGGACCATTTGGCATCACCCAACAGCATTTGGCCATGCCCTCACGGAAAGATGGGAAGCCCTGGAGCCAGCCCCTCCCTCCCTCCCTTTCTTTCCAAAAGGCATCTCAACCTCAGGAAGTTATTGTGGAGGAGTATGAAAAGGAAATGGCTCCAATGATTATGCAAGGAAAATTGTGGCCCAATCAGGACACACAGGAAACCTGTTAGGGGAGTAGGGCTTTTGAAACAGTCTTCTGCGGAGGGATAGCGTTTCCCATAGACCACCACCCAAAATCCTTTTTTCTTATCTGGAATTTAAACTTGGGAGATGTAATTTATTCCACAGCTGTGCTCAACCTATGTTGAACCATGAATTTTACAAAACTTCAGCGGAGTATATTGTTCGTATCTCCAGATTGAAGTTACAGATACCTTGATTCTTTATTTTTTAAGTAAAGAAAGATTCCAAGCTGCTCTGTTCTGATGCTCAAGTGAAGCTATTGTCTTCAAGCAAGACTAGACAACATCACACGCTGTCCTATACCTTACTTTTGGGGCGCAGACTGGCTTTTGGAAAAGGGTAGATAAGGCAGTGGGGATGCAACAGCGGGCATCTTTCACTCCAGATGCCACTTGTGTTTTTTAAAATCCAACTGGGCCTTACCTTAAATGCTTTGTTTGGTTTTGGATTAGTCGTCATAACCTGGGCACAGTCTCCTGGACAGAATTGCTCAGAAATTGCAACTGGAGAAAAAAGGGGGAAGTGGGGAAGGAGAGAAAGAGAGAGATAACCGGTTAAGTGCCTATGCAGCTTAGAGAGAAGAATGATGTATTTCCATTCAAGTATCAGCACCTCTCACCTCAAGGCTATTGAACCAATGCTTCACAGATGTTGTTTTTTAAATCCTCTCTTCTTCTAAACTTTATCTCACTAGCCACTCAATCCACAACTGCAGAGATGCCCAATATCACAGGATGCCATAACCCATTAGTACTATTACAAGGCACACAAGAGACAGTATCAATCACCTCATCCTATGTTTTTCAAAAAGCAGTTATGATGAGAATACCCTCTTCCCAGTCTCCCTTATCGCCACTTCGGGCTGCAAGAGTGAGGTGGGTCCAGATTCTGCTGTATTCAGGCAGGCCTAAGCAAAATGATGATGCCTAGCAGAATAAGGAACCCAGTTCCTAGTTCAGTGCTTTCCAAACTCCTGCCGTGGGCGACACACCAGCGGTGGCGTCGTCGTGTTCTGCGGTAAAACCCAGAAGCGCTGATGGCGTGCCGCTGCCGTGCACGCCGCCACAGGGGCGGCAGCGACGTGCCATCGCCACCTCTGGGTTGTGTCACGACACACAGTTTGGAAAGCACTGTCCTAGTTGCTTCTTCGGCAGAAAAACTTCTTACTGACATCACTGCAGCTTTTATCAGGCCTAGAACATCAGAGATGGCCCAGGCTGACTTGTTCTAGACATGCCCCATACACTGCCAACTCAAAAGCCATGGGGGGCTCTCAAGTTCCATCGCCAGCCTGAACCTACTACACCCTCTTCTGCCTGAGGAAAATTCTTGTTGGTAATTCTCCCCGCTCTGTATTCCCAGCTACCACGTCTCTAATCCAGACAAACCAGAATCTGAGAAAAACCTGAGCAAGTTACTAGAATGTGCTGAGGGGGGGAGGAAGCTGTTCATACATGACACTGAACACATAAAGAAACGGTGGACTATATCAACTTGGACCTCTGGGCTGGTTAACCCAGCACCACCTCCTGAAAGGCAACAGTTTTCTTAAAGGCTTTGGTCTCAGATCTGCTACAAATGCTTTTTTTTAGTAGAGATGCCAAAAGATGAAACTGGATTCTTACGCCTGCAAAGCAACTGTTCTGCCATTCATCTTTGGGTCTTCCCTAAATAAATGGTCTTCTTAAGCCAGAACCCACAAGACACCCCCAACAAGATTGCTTCAATCTATGCTCAATTTTTTAAAAATGACAGTAGTGAGGTAAGAGAACGGGGAATGATGGCAACAGTAAGAATTTAAGTTGATTTCTGCCAAGCTTTCCCATATCATTCTAAATTATTTGGAGAGACCCTCGTGACTTCCACACTGCCACACTATTGAACCCAAAGTCCTCAGATGACTTCAGGGCATAACAGCACATTTCACAAGTCATCCCAGTAAGGCTGTTTCCTCATGCTGGGTTTGAAAACAGATGGCCATTTGAATCTTGATTCCCTGCCAGACCCGAGTTGAGATGGAATTTCTGGACCCAGAAGAATTCTGTTCATCCGGATTCGGTTTGCCCAGAATGTTCCACAAAGCCAAACTCCCTTTTCCAAATCTCTACAGATAAAGCTAGCTCCAAGTTTGCTTTCAGGGCTCTCTGAAAAGCAGGCAGATGTTATCCTTAAAATCCGAGTTTATCGTCATCCCGTGCCCCAATCCATAAAAACAAAACAAAACACAAAGCAATCATCTTCCCTATTCTTGGCTCCTCACCTCTTCCAAGACAGAAAAGTCCCCTATACCTACCAGCCCCACCTGTAAGCTGCTCAGGAGTCCAAGCAACCAATTCTTTGAAAGACGGCACACGGGCGACAGGCAGACAAATCGACTGATGGAAACGCAAGGATGGAGCGGGTTCGCGAGAGAAGAAAACAATGCAATGCTTCCTCACTTGGCTGGAATTCTCCCACTCCACCGCTGAAGGAAGGGGCCCCGCTAGTCTTCCAGCAATGTGAGGTGTGCCCAGCAGCAATGCTCCTCCACTCCCCCCCCCCCCCCGTTGAGGCTGCCCTTGGCGCTCGCCTCAGGTGCACGAAGTACACCCCTCTCAAGGAGCACCGGAGACGAACTGTCTAGACTTCAGCGCAGAGCCTTCACCTGCATCGCACAGCACGGATGACACTGTTGGAGATGCTTCAAAGAGCCGTGTACCTACCACTGAAGGAGAGGGCAATGCAGCTGTGACATCAGAGTGGCTTCGTTTTCCCCGCCGGCTTGGGCCACACGAGCGAGGCTTGAACATTAAGAGCTGACGTGCCTAGGGAGCACGGGCTCGGGGAGGTTGCGGCACCGGACACGTGAAACGTTTAGACCGTCGGGCCGGAGCGTCTTCCCTCCCGTGCCACCGCCCGTCTGTCCAAGAAGAAAACAGGGCTGGGGTGGTGGTGGTGGAAACACTGGTCTCCATCCACATCTACATAGTGTCACACATTCTAATCATTAAAAAAAACACACAGAAGACGACATCTAGCCAAAGCATCCCAAGCATGATTTCCTTCCGATAGTTGCTATGGTGACCTTGGGAAAGTAGCCAACCCTGAGATGGTAACCATGGAAACAAGAGAAGCCCAAAAGCAAATCATGGCTTGGGGTCATCTCTGTGCAAAGGCATCGGGGAGGACTGAGAGAGTCAACAAACCCATGCATTTCGGAACGCATGGGGGACAGACAGGAGGGAAAGAGCGGGGAAGAGAATGGCTGGGAGGTGTTGGGGGGTGTTTACTAGCTCAGCCTGAGCGGCTTCCTGCTTGACTTGTGGCGACCGACACCGTTCACCTTCATATGATGAGCGCGCAAAACTGAAAGCAAGAGGGTCTGTTGCTGCTGCCTTGGAGGTGGAGAGGGGAAACAGAGCCTTCTAATAGGCACTGGACATCCCCTAGCCCAGCCTTTCCTCCTAGAGCCGCTGCCACTGAGGAACACGCCTCTCCGATGTCCGTGCCCTTTTTTTAAAGAAACAGAGAAGCAATAACGCCGTCCAGGATAGGAAGGTGCATCTGAGAACTTGCAGAGTGCCTCCTTCTGCTTACTAAGCAAACGCAACTGGTCCCCACGCCTTCCCAACAAAAAAGGAAACGTCTCAGGGCAGCACTCTAAGGTCGTGGCTCCTTTCCGCCTAACTTTCAAAGCTTTGGGATTATTGCATAGAAGTGAGTCCGTCCTGGCTCAAGCATTTTTAAGATTCTTCGAAAGAACTGGAGGAGGCAGGGAGAGCTAGCTGGGAATGCAGCAGATCCCAGGTGGAGAAAAGGAAAGTGAAACGCAGAGCAGGACTACAAAGGCATGTTTTATTCACGGAAAACTGTAACTGTTCCTGCAGCTCCCCTGAGCTACTCAGCACTTCCCAGAACATGAGCACCCTGAACTTTGCACGTGGAGGAGAGGATCGAATGACATGGGGCCAAGCTAAGAGCCACCAGGGAAAAGGTGGCCACGCCATGTTGGCTTCCTTGCAAGGCGCTGAAGGCCCTGGGGCCAGCAGCACAGAAACCAGAGGTTCCACTCTGCAGAATCAGAGGAGCCAAAGTTGCCAGGCAGCCACATAACGGGAAATAAGATAAAGAAAGGCGCGGCTGTGGAGGAGGAGCCAGGGCCAAGAGGAGGATTACCTTGGACTTGAAGAGCTTTCCCCAGGCCCTCCTTCGTTCCTTTACAGCTGTCCTCTCCTGCCCTCATGTTTGGACTTGGCGGCCGGAAGCCCCTTCAGGGTCGGGGCCGCTCCTCGGAGGAAGGTGGCACCTGCAGGCAACGGAGCCCAGGGCGCAGGCCACCCGCTGTCTCTCCAGGAATCCTTTCGGAGAGGAAGAGAGTGGAAACTGTTCCTCCCTATCCTTGGGTATGCACACACACACAGCATGTCTTAGCATACACATCCCTTCAGTGCCATAGTTAGGCAATGAGTCACCAGCTGTTTACAGAGTGGGGGAAAGCTCACATTCCCACAGAACCAGAAACACTTCCTTCTCCTCCCCCTTGTCTGCTTTCCCGCCTTCTTTCTCCCCACCCCAACCCCTAAAAGGAGAAAGAGGCGCTGCAGGCTCCCCGGACTTGGCAGTTATACCAGAAAAAGGAACTTCAAAAACGCTTGAAAAAAATTAAATAAATAAAAAGGGGGAGGGGGAGAGGCAAAGTTCTGGTCCCATCCCATCACCAGGCATAAAAAGCCCCTTGATCCTTGACCAGGGGATCTTCAAAGCACTAGCTGTCCCCACCTACCAACTAACCAATGGAAAAGCTGCGCAAGCACCCTCTGTGTCCGGGAGAAAGGTGCATCCAATGCACAGAGTTCCTCTTTCCTCCCACTTGTTGCTCAAATTTCTGAGGACCTCTTGGGTTCCACCTGTTGCAATGTTATGCTCTGGGCTTTTAAAACACCAACGTTTAGAGTTGCCTTTTTGCTGTCATTGCTGCTCTGTGAATTATTGCACTACAGTTCTTTCTGTGCTGTAGTATCTGCTGTCAAAGTTTACCTGAATTTTGCCTTGAAGTGCAAATGTATAATGATAGCATTAGCCACTTGCCACTTTTAATGCTAAAGCCTGAAACAATGAGATTTGCTTCTCATTGATACAAAGGAACAAACCATTAGCTTCTCTTTACACGGAGCTACACAAAAAGGATGTCCAGAGAAGCAACCACCTTAGTCTGTTGCAGCAATCTCATTTCAGTGACCAAACAAAAAAGTATTGGAGCCACCTTAAAAATGTATCATGGCATACATTTTCATGGACAACAGCCCACTTCATCAAAGGCATGTAAAAGCATTTATTTCCTGGTTTTCAAAAATTATTTTATCCATTTCTTATTTTGGGTGTTGCTAAACATTTCATTTTTTTTAAAGGCACACATCTGCCAAAGTACAACAAAAGCAATGGTACAATGTGGAACACGTGTCATATAGTCTCTACAAACCCAATTTCCTACCTATTGCAAGAGCCCGTATGTAAGCTTAATATATACTTCCATCCTTCACCAATTCTATGCTGCCTGCTGCTTACACACCTGACCATGCACATTTAGATCTAGCCAGACCCTTGCCCCACATCACTGACAAGGCAAAAATATTAGCAGTAAGAATTATACAACCATAAGCATATGGAAATCACTGGATGTGCCTATGTATGCATAAATGGGAGGGGGCAATTCGAATGCCAGGTGAGTCACAGTGGCTCATGTTCTGGAAAGCAGCAGCATGGAGAACCCATCCAGGCAGCCATCCTGCCTGTGATCAGAGCCAGCAGGGGGGAAAACGAAAGCAGATGGAGTGTCAGGGGCCACCAGACTGAAAGGGACTTTTGCCAAGGCAGAGTTCTCTTGGGAATGCTGGACGATGATCAGAGAGTCTTCCGTGGTCTGGTAGGAGGCTGCACAGATGCTGCAGCCAGCTTTGGGCAACAAAGAAAGGGGAGCAGCGAAGGAGGAGAGGGAGGCACGTCTGTGCTTCAGGCAACAGAGATCAGGGATACAATTATCCTGGTTGTGTTCAGGAGACATCACTACCGTTGTTTGTGCAATTAACTTGACCACCAGGGTTCGCACATGACAAGGTGGGTTGTCCGTCCGCACCAGCAGAGGTGCCTTGAAGCTCTACCAGCTAATGAAACTGGGCATGACCAGGTCAACAAGGGCTGAGTGAGATTTTTCATCATCTACCCTGGCTCCTTCAGAATTGGTCCTTGCACAGTAGAGGTTGGAGTGACCGGTCTGAACCTTTCCTCTAAAGACTGGAAACAAGGAAGTCCACTCTTCCTCCAAGACACTCGGTGTTATCGAACAGAGGCTTCTTAAAGTGGGTGGGGCACGTTCCCCAAGCCTGAAGGGAACAGCAGGCCAGCAAATGGCATCATCCACTGAGGAGGAGATACTCCAAGGTAGAACGAGGAGGGGGCCACTTTCTTTCCTGCTCTTCCTAGAAGACTTTTCATGGGGAAGGAGAACAAGACTCCAGCTAGAGGAATTATGGCAATGGTCTTCCTGTGGTATTCTGTGGATGTGAAAGTTGGACTTTGAAGAAACAGGACAGAAGAAATATTAATGCTTTTGAACGCTGGTATTGGAAAAGGCAGTGGAGAACGTGATAGGTAGCCAGGAAAACAAACAAATGGATTATACAACAAATCAATGATCATGTTCTGGACACATTAGGTGATGACTCAGCTTTTTTGACACGTCCATAATGCTGGGAAAAATGGAAAGAGAGGGAGGAGGATGACCAGAAGTAAGGTGGATGGACTATCCAACTTCCAACAGCAATGAAAGCACCATTGAGAAACTCAAAAGGCCAGGTCAACTTGGAGAAGGTCTATCTATGTGGTCACTAAGAGTTAACATTGACTTGACAGCACTTAATCAATCAATCAATCAAAATGAACATATAAGGAAATACTTCTCAGTCCATTTTTTAAAATCAGGAAAACAAAATGAAACAGAGGCTTTAGGGAAAAACATGTTGTTTGTTCATTTATTTATATGTTTAGTCTTTTTCCCAAAGCTTCACATCTCTATGGAAGTTGTGCAGCTGCCTTCCTGGGGAGCTGACAGTTCCTGCAAAAGTTTCTACCTTCCTAGTTTCAATAATTGGCACCTTGTAGGCCTATAGATTAGCCACAAGCGAGCAAGTTCAAAGGGCATAAACCAGCATTTTTCAAACTTGGCCACCTTAAGATGTGTGGACTTCAACTCCCAGAATTCCCTAGCCAGTTCCCCTAACATTTACCTGCCAAATGTGAACCAAGTTGCAGATTCTACAAATATCATCCAAATGAAATTGTGCCACCTAGTATGTCATTAATAATGCAGATTCCCACTAACTTCATCTATTATAACCTGTGTCAGGGGAGGGGACAATTTCTTCCTGAAATCCTTGACAGGACTGAGGTTGCACAATTGTGAAAACACAAAGCATGAAAACACACCCTGGAATGGCTGCTGTTTTTGAGACCCTTTCAAAGTTATTTTAAATTAGCTTTCCTCAATCTTTCACACACACGCTTGAATCAACTCTCACCCCCCAGCTGGGGCCAATGGAAACTGTAGTCCCAAATTCCAGAATGCGTTGAGCTGAGAAAAGCCAAGCAAGAGCTATTTTACAAATCCCCGTTTGCCCCGCCCCCAAGTAACCTCCCCAATGCATCTGTTCCAAAAGCTTCCATCTATGGTAAAGACGAGTGTTTTATTATTATTTTTTCCAAGCAGCATTCCACTTTTCTGTTCAGTCTCTCTTAAAGTACAAAACAGGGTTAATTATCCACTACGCAGAGCCCTGCCAATACCGCCAGCTGCCACTGGATAACATCCGGTTGGTCATGTTTAGGAAGTGACTGCGAGGAGGAGGATTTCTCTGCGCTGGAGCTCAGAGACGTGAAGGAAGAAAACACAGTGCGCTGCGGTTTTCATCGGTGCTGAGGCAGAAAGGTAAATGAATTAAATATTACATCCCAGCAGGCTGGCTGGGGAAGTCGTTTGAACAGCACTGCAGAGGACCTTAAAATTCTTCTTTTTAAAATAAAAAAAAAAGGAAGAAAGAAAGAAAGAAAGAAAAGGAAGGTATTAATAACTTCCCACCCCGAGAGATTGTGGAATACTCAATAGTTCTGTTTTCCTCCCTTCCTCCAAGCCCCTATTTATAACGATAAGGCAGCAAAAAGTACAGTAGGCCTCTCTGGTATCTACTGCCTGTCCTTGCCATAGAGATCTTTGCTTGGTTGGCTAATCTCATATTTACAAAGGCCTTGTTTCTACTGGTCTCCTTCAACATACTTCTTAGCTCTGAAAGAAGAGAAAGAGGGGGAGGGAGGAGGAACAGGAAGGGAAGGACAGAACGCTAGAAATCAGAACTGAAATGATTTCATGTTTGGAAGCAGTTCATTCCACAAGCTGGGGAATTCCTCTATCTCATGGTGCCTAATCATTCAGCATTTAACGTCATGATTTTTTTGCACCATGCGGTTTAGCATTTTTTTCAAAACTCATGCTGCAGATGCATATCAATCCCTTATGGAGAGTAACTTCCTCAGCGATTTGATTAGACTGCTGGAGCCTTCCAGTGGGAAAAAGAATGCGCCCCACAACCAGGTTCTGGGGACCAACAAAAGAGTGTGGACACTTTTAAGCCCTGCTTGTGTTTTTAAGGAGCTCCTGATTGAAAGCTGAAAGGCTTAACTAAATGGCCCACTTCCATTCAGTTCTGCCTTATAATACTTAGTGTACTTACTGAGATACTACAGATAGCAGGGCTAATGCTGAAAATCTACTACAGCCTCCCTCAACTTAGCGTTCTCCAGATGTGTTTGAGTGCAATGTTGTTCTGTTGTATGTGCAATGCTTCAAAATAAGCAAAAGTAAGTAAAAACCCTATGGCATCACTTCAGAGAGAGGGATCTTCAACAATCCTCCCCACACCTTGATTTAACCTATGTTGGGATGGAAACATTCCACTTTTCTGATCTGGGTTCTGTGATTCCCAACAGCAGATGCCAAATGGCCCACCACTTTGAAGCTCAAGGAGACTTCAAAAAGCCTTTACTGTGGCCTGGAGGCCTAGCATTCCAAAAAATAGAAAGAGAGACCACCGGGCTTCTGTGTTTCTCAAAAGGTAAACATAAATCAGTTATCAAGCTTTCACTTTATTTACATCCAACCAGCTATGGTTGTGGACGCCTGTTCAGCCACTAGACCAGCTGGCGACACACCAGCGGCCCAGGGGGGCGTGCGGCGGCCCGGGGGTGTGTGCGCGTGCATGGCGGCGGCAGCCTCCGCTAAAACGCGGAAGCACTGATCCCGCGCCGCTGCTGCTGCCCCCGTGCACGCGTGCGCCGCCGCTTCCGGGTGGTGTGGCGACACACCACGCTGTGTGTGGCGACACACTTTTGTGTCGCCACACACAGTTTGGAAAGCTCTGCACTAGACCATAATCTGAGCTGAGAAGGTTGGGTGGAAAGCCAGCTGCCAGTGAAGAGCCATTTTTGCCTACATGAGTTCTTCAACTCTGTCCTTTCAACCAAAAAAAATCAGACGACCAAGGCTTTCCAAAGTTTTTCCCGCGGCGACACACCAACCGGAGTTGGTGTGTCGCCGCGGGAAAACCTGGAAGTGCGGCAGCGCGCAAAAACCCAGAAGTGCTGCTGCTGCTGCTTTCAGGTTTTGCGTGCTGCAGTTGGTGTGTCGCCGCGGGAAAACCCAGAAGCGCTGATGATGATCAGCGCTTCCGGGTTGTGTGGCAACACACCAGACTGTGTGTGGCGACACACTTTTGTGTCGCGACACACAGTTTGGAAAGCTCTGCAGTAGACAGTTCTCCCCCCCGCCCCCATCTGCTTATCTGGAGTGTAAAGAAGTTGTCAGAGGTCCCTTGGCTTGGCTTGAGCAAAAACACCAAGCAGCAGGCAAGGTTCTCTTGAGCGAACTAGACACTGACAGGTCTCATATGGGGTTCCTGGGCCACTAAGATGTCCACTTCTAGTTTAGTATAACCACTGAGCCAATGACGCCAGAGGATTTGAGATGCTAACCATATGTTAACCATATGATCATGAAATGCAAGGCCTTATGATAACTTATGCTAGTCTCATGGGTGGCCACATGGAAGGAGAGGATTAAGCAACCATTCCTCATTTAGAATTCAACACTGAGCTGTCCTGTGAAAGCATCACCAGTTACTAATATTGAGAGTAGGCTGCAGAGATGAAATGATTTGGAGAACAGGAAACTCCCTTTTATTTTGCAACAGACCACTCAACTGCAGTATCCAGTTCAAGCAACTGCCCCCCCCCCATACCTGCTGCATGTCTTCTCTAAATGACTGATGCCTGCTTATGCATGCCAGTAGGAAGCATGGAGTTAGACTGCACTGAATAGTCTTTTGAAGCAGTTAGATGGGATACACAGAACTGTGTGTGCATGTTCCAACTGAAGGGGTAAAAACACAATGACTCAGAAGCATCTCCTACCTAGAATATGCTCTGCTGATTCATTCAACATGTGTAAAATTCCCTTGTGAGTACAACCTCTCAAACTTTCCTAACCATTAGCAGCATCCTCAATTCCAAATCACTGTAATCATGCCATCCAATTACACATTAGAAAACACATTCACCAACTATTTTAAAAACTTCTAGAATAGACATGTGTTAGCTCAGCAGGCAACTGGCCACAGCCGTTGCAATGTTGCAATATCACAGCCTTATCCAATCTATACCCCCTCCAGATCTGTGGACCAATTCCCAGAACTCTCAGGAATGTGTGGTGACCAGGGAATTCTGGAAGCTGCCCACACACATGTATGTCTCCCACATGGTGGAAGGCTGAATGAGATAAACCCCATTAAATACAACCCCAGCCATGCTGACCCCTTTTCTGTGGGAAGACAGCACAATAAGGTTATTCCCCAGATTGCTGAAAGTGGAAATAAGATTCATATAACAGCAGCTTCCTTAAGGCGGTTCACTGGGGGCTGTTTTTGCAAGTCTGAGGTGAGCTTTGAAAGCAGGGGCTTCCCAGGTTTTCAATTTGTCCTGAGTAGGGGGAAATTCCAGTAGCACCAGATAGAAAAAAGCATTCCTGCTTGTAAAATAAGATTATGGCTCTGCAGCTTTAAGCACAGGCCAAGGCTTGCTTTGGAACTTAATACCTGCTGTCTAGATAACCATGTTACAAAAGTAGCAACAGTTAAGTGTTTGTTTATGGATGCATTTAGTGCATATACACTGCCCTGAGACAAAGCAGCATTGTACATAATTGTAGATAAACACAGAGAGGTACAACGGTTCAGCCAGGAAAACCAAGATGCCGCTTCCCATTCAGCCATGGTATTCCTGCAGGCGAGTCCTTCTCTCAGCCCCACCCACCTCACAAATTGGCTACGTCCCCCCGACCTTGATTTTGGCTTGGTGGGTTGCGTAAGCTGGGCCACTGTGGCCCATGAAGCATTTTTCTCTCACCCGTTGTTCAACAAATATTAAGGGAACCGTGGCTTAGAGCAGGAGGTGAACCTTCCCTAATAACTAACACCTGTTGTTTAAAGAACCATGTTACAACAGTGGAAGCAGTTTGGTGTGTGTTTAGGGATGCATTTCCTGCACATAACCTGTCTGGAGCAAAGCAGCATTGTATGTAATTGTAGATTAAATACAAAAATACCCTCCAGATGTGCTTGGTGGGGAGGTCATGGATCCAAGGTGCCAGAGCAAAGCTGGCTGGGGAATTCTGATATTTGAAGTCCACACATCTGAAAGTGGCCAAGGTTGAGAAACACTGTGCCAGAGGATGGGAAAAGTGCGTCCAATGCTTGGTAAGGCTCTGGCCTGGCACTTTGGAAGGGGAAGGGCGCTCTCCTTGGCGCATAGGTGACCCCTCTGTAAGGCCACCAAAGGGAAGAGCGCTTTCCTCACCCCTCCTTGCTCCCCGCGGTGTCCTGACACGCAAGAGCCATGCTCACAGAACACCCCTCCACCAGGTCACAGAAAAGCCGCTCCCCACGAGGTCTTGACACCCAAGAGAGGTACTCACACAACGCCCCTCCACCAGGTGACGGAAAGGCCTGCGCACAGCATGCCAAGCACGGTTAGGTCCGGGGGTCCGCTCGTCTGTTCCCACACGCGCCCAGCCCGCCACCAGGGGCTCAGCGGGCGGCGCGAAATCCGAAAAAGGGCTCAGGGCGAGCAGGCTGCCCGTGCCGAGCGAACGGCCCCCGAAAGGGGGGAGCTACCAGCATCGCGCTTCCAACGTGGAGCGTCTCTTCAATTCGCCCCCATTGAAAACAAACGCGCAGCCGACTTCGCCTCCACCACGTGCAGCGCGAGACGGGGAGACTCAGCCCTCTCCCCGCCTTCGCCTCAGGCCCCGCCCCGCGCGGCGAAGGGGCGGGGCCGAGCCGCCTCGCTTCCCCTCAGCGGAGCGCCCGCTCCCCCCTCCTTCCTCCTCTTCCCGCCGCTCCCGCTTTTTTTCCCCTCACGGTACCCGCCGCCGCCTCACCTGGGCGGGCGCGCCCTCACGCCCTCGGCCGGCGGCGCTTCTGAGGCGACGGAGTCGCGAGGCGGGAAAGCCCCCAACGGCCGAGCGCGCGGGGGAGGGGGGCTGCGCCGCCGCCGCCGCCTCCTCCTCCTTTCCCCCCTCCCTTCGGGCAGCAGCCTCGCTCCCGCCTCCTCCCCGGCGCGCGTGCCGCGAGTGAGTGACTCCAGCCCTCCTAGCGGAGGAGGAACCACAACAACAGAAAAAACGGGGGGCGCAATCGCGCGCGCGCGCAGCTCCTCCTCTTTTTCTTTTATTTTGAACGCTCCCAGCCAATCAGAGCTCTCCTGCTTCCGGGATGGGCTGTCGCTGAGCGTCCTCACGTCAGAGAAGGGGAGGGGACGCCTCGCCCCCCGCTCCTGGACACTCTCTTTGGCCACGCCCACTCCACGGTGTGGCCCCGCCCACGGCGTTTCATTCTTGGCGAGAGAAAGCGCGGGAATGCGCGCTCGCAAGGGATGAATGGATTGAGGAGGGGCTCCCCAGTTTAAAAAAGGGGTTCTTCCTCCCACTGGGGCTCGCTGGATGCCTGGAGCCCTAGATCCCACTCTCCCCATCCGTAGGCCGGACCAGCAAAGGAGTTTTACCCAACCTGTCCGAACGTTCTTGCAGATTTTGATCGATTGCACGTGCCTATTGTAGTTATTCTTTTAAATACGTACATATATTTTATTGGTAAGTATAACAACCGGAGGATATGATAAAATACAACCAAAAATATAGCAGTGCTAATAAAATCAGAGAAGGATATGTAGAATAATGAATGTAAGTTACATTTGTAGAAAATATACCCGTAAAATGTTAATATAGACCAGCGTTTCTCAACCTCAGCAACTTTTAAGATGTGTGGACTCCAACTTCCAGAATTCCCCAGCCACCTTGGGAATTCTGGGAGTTGGAGTCCTCTTAAAGTTGCTGAGGTTGAGAAAGACTGATATAAACACTAGCTCAGTCTTTTAACATATTATTAAATCTAGCCATATAGACCAGTGTTTCTCAACCTTGGCAACTTTAAGACATGTGGACTTCAACACCCAGAAGCCTGGGAGTTTATTTATTTATTTATTTATTTATTATTTCAATTTATTCCCCGCCCATCTCCCTTGCAAGGGACTCTGGGCGGGTTACAACAATTGAAAGTTTAAAAACTATAAAAATATCCTCTAAAAATACAATAATAAATAATACTATACAGTAATAAATTATCTAAATCCAAGATGGATTGGAGACCGTGGTGTAGATTGTATTCCTACGGGGCCAGCCAACCCCAGGAGGTACTGCCACCTCTGTCATCCCAGGCTCGATGGCAGAGCCAGGTCTTGAGGGCCTTCCGGAAGGCCAGGAGTGAGGGGGCGAGTCTCACCTCCGGGGGCAAGATGTTCCATAAGGCGGGCGCTATCGCAGAGAAGGCACGTCTCCTGGACCCCGCCAGATGGAATTCTCTTGTTGAGGGGGTCCGAAGCATGCCCTCCCTGCATGCACGGGTGGGGAGTTGAAGTCCACACGTCTTAAAATTGCTGAGGTTGAGAAACATTGCTCTAGCTTATGCCCAAACTGCTTAGAATCTCTTGCATAAAACAGTGGGATTAAAATATAGTGAAATTATAAATACACAATGCACCTAGAAAATCGGCCAAAGATTTTGAAATGCAAGCATCTGTTACATTTCTGGCCTCCTAAAATATGATCTATGCTACGGTTCCCAATCCATCTTGGATTTTATTTATTTTATATTGATTGTGTTTTTTAGATATTTCCTATTTTGTATAGCTTTTAAATTTTTAATTATTGTAACCTGCCCAGAGTCCCTTGCATGGGAGATGGGCGGGGAATAAATTGAAATAATAAATAAATAAATAAATAAATAAAATGCAGACCCTGAAAGCCTAAGGTACTATTTCACATTGGGTCTTTGTGCCTCTTTCTTGCATGTGAAATAAATGGGCCCCTCTGCCAATAGCCCAAGAAAAAGTGTTAAGTTTGGAACAATGGGCCAGGTCATGCTTGGTAAGGCCTGATGCAGAAGGGAAGGAAAAGGAGCTGCGGTGGAATGCTGTTTAAAAAAAAACTTGAGGATGATTGCAATGCCCTGTTTGGAGAGAAGGAAGCCTTTGGTTTGGTTGCATTTTAAGTGGGTGCTTATTGTAGAAGGTTTACAGTACTGTTTTGCTGGGCGGACTCGCTATTTCAAGAGGAGACCCACAGAGGTATGGTTTGGTTAGGTTTTTTCGGTCCTTGGCTGGCCTTCCTCTTGACCTGACAAAAATGACAAAGCAAGCCCTGAAGGGGTGAATTGTCCCGTGTCAGAAACGTTTAAAATGGGTTGCTTGTTTCTCGAATAAAGTTTGCTTTCTGCACCTGCTGTCCCCAGGGTTCTCTTCTCTGCCTGCTCTTCTTGATTTTTAACCATCTTGACTGATGAGGACTTCTTAGACGCTCCAAAGATTGTGCACGGTTGTGCAAACCCACAGTTAGCCTAATCAAGTTGACTGCGTTTTGATCGGAGACTTTTGGATTCCTTTTCCCCGTCATGCTCAACATGGCTACGATTGCTGTATAGCAAGAGCAAAGTAGAAGAAAGCGGGGTGGGCAGAGATGAGAAGGCAGATGACAATGATCTCAAAAATAAGGCAGCTTTCCCAGGAGCTGGTGACACCTTAGCCAAATGGGACTTCAAAGCCCCCAGTTCCTGAATTAAAATGTTTTCGTGAACTCGCTCTTTGCCAGTCATGTCTTATGCCTGGAACCAAACTAGCAGCCAGTTGAGACATTTAAGCGGTGGTGGGATCTGCTCTGTCGCTTCAATTTGTTCAGTTCACTCCGCAGGAGCACGTGCTATCAGCGGAAGCTTTCAGGTGATCTTCAGAGGGTGCCCCTATCCCATACCTTGCAGGAGTATGATCTGGAGATCCCTGAGGTGTAAATGGCTTGACTTGTTCTCAATTCCCATCGTTGTGAATCTGAGAACTACTCATACAGTGGAATTTCTTTATTTTCCTTCTGCAGCCACAGAGACCATGAAATCCTACCAGAAACTGACAACGGATGTCTCTCAGATCACCGACGCTGGGGAGGAAGGTGCCGACGGAAAACCATTATGCCATCAGAAGTTGTCTGCTTGGTGGCTAGGTGGGGGCCTCTTGATGGTAGCCGCCCTCCTTAGCGGGGTGACCGTTTGGGTCCTTGGGCAGAT
Organism: Charina bottae; assembly: GCA_023362775.1. Classification (NCBI taxonomy): domain Eukaryota; kingdom Metazoa; phylum Chordata; class Lepidosauria; order Squamata; family Charinaidae; genus Charina; species Charina bottae. The sequence goes on along the minus strand of JALMGJ010000010.1, from coordinate 24,658,618 downwards.
TTGGTGGGATCAGCATGGAATTCCCGTCGGGTCAAAATGCACCTCTGTCCCAGAAGACCGTCGCTTTGACTGTTACCCGGAGAGAAGCGTGATTGTGACACAAGAACTTTGTGAGGGCCGGGGGTGCTGCTTTGTTGACAGCGAGAGGCCCCTAGATAGAATAAAGGGGGTTCCATGGTGCTTTTATCCCCCTGATTTCCCCAGCTACACCCTGGGGAGCATGAATGAGACTGACCTGGGGATGGTGGGTTTTCTGACCAGAAAAACAAAGGCTTACTATCCAAAAGATATTGAGAAGCTGCAGCTCAGTGTGGAGTTCGAAACAGATTCCCGGTTGCACATCAAGGTGAGTCATTCATTAAAATTCCTTGTTGCCCTCCCATGATTTTGTCTTTGTTCCCACGTTATGCGTGTTTGTGTTTCCCTGGCTTTTTGCAGATCACCGATGCCATCAATCCCCGGTACGAGGTGCCCCTTGACGTTCCTCAAGCCACAAAGAGAGCTGAGAATCCTCTCTATTCCGTCGAGTTCTGCAAGGAGCCTTTTGGTTTGATAGTGAAGCGAAGAGGTCCGGGGACAGTTCTGTAAGCATTTTTTCCCTCTAGGTTAGTGGTTTTCTCATGCTGCGTTTCCAGAAAGACGATGTTGCCTGATAGCTCTCACTGTGAGATTAGTAATAGCACAGCAGCTCCGTGCCCTGAAATCAATATTCTTCTGCATGTTTGAAAATGAGGAATCCAGACATCATTGTTGTCACATTGCTGTGTTTCCTTGTTTCCTGCGTTACCCTCCAGTGCTTTTTCACATGGTTCGCTGGTGGCGGCTAATAGCCGGCACTGCAAAAAAAAAAAAAAATCGGGAGTGAAGAATGTCTTCCGTTCTTGGTAGCTATCAAGAGGTGGTGTTGGCAGCACCCTATTAGACCGTGCCGGGATATTTTCCTGATTAATCACCCTGGCTGCCATGATTTGCCCGATGCGATGGACTTCAGTAACGCAGCTGGTTCTCAGGAAGGAGGGAGCACATTCCAAGGAGGGGGCGAGATAAGAGACAACACAGCCCGGAGCTGGAACGTGGGAAGACTAAGAGGTTCAGAGCAGCCCCGCCCTAGAGCCTTCCCAGGTGATTTCCCATGAGGTTAGGTAGAGTAGCTTTAGTCTGGCAAGATTCTGTCTATACGGTGTGAGCAGATAAAGAACTGGAGTTTGGATGGATTGATTCCTTGTCGTTCTTTGGCCGGGCCTGAAACCCGCATCAAGAACAATCAGTCAGGGACCAAAGATGGTCACAATGCCTCCTGCTCAACCGTTGAAGGTTTTTAGTGAAGGCAGGAACCTCCCACCTGGGACTCCTCACTGCTTCATCATACCTGTGGTCTTTCGGGTCCGTCATCATAGGATATGCAGGATCTGTTCACTGTATCTCAGCCTGGGCCAAGATTGGCACATGCTTGACAGAATCTCGGGGCTTCTTACCAACTCAAGTTGAAGAAGCTGTTTCCCTTTCGCAGACCTGCAGATTTATTGATGTATTTTCCTGCACTTACCGGCCACTTCAGTCATGAATGATTGAGAATCCAGTTGCCAGCTGAACAAACTATGCTCCTGCTGTTTTCCAATCCTTTATTTCTTTGCTGTCACCCTGAAAAGCCCCTCCTGAGCCACAAAATCTAAAAAAAACTTTTAAACTTTTTACTTTTTTTTTTTACTTTCAAAACAAAAATATGTCATCTTTCCCTTAATTGGGATCTTTTCTCCTTCTCTAGGTTGAACACAACAGTGGCTCCCCTGTTTTTCGCAGATCAGTTTCTCCAGATTTCTACTGTTCTACCTTCTACATTTCTTTATGGGTTGGGGGAACATCAGAGTAACTTCCTACATAATCTGGAGTGGAACACGCTGCCTCTGTGGGCCCGAGATGTCCCTCCTACGGTAGGTTTTATGCTGGATTTATGAGTTTAACTCTTTACGGTGATGTGATTTTTTTTTTGGCCCTCCTGATCTAGTCTCCGTCCTTCTCTGGACATCCATGTGCCTGAATGGACATTCAGGGTGGTAACTGGTTATGATGTCTAGTTATAATGGTTCTGAACGTGTTCTGATCAAACTAGCATGTCTCTGAATATAAAGCATTTGGAAACTGCAGCAAGGAATCGATGATCCTCCACATCTGGTTAGTAGCTTTCCTGGAGGCCTCTGATCAACTGCTGTGCAATACAAGGGGCTGGACTGAATGCAGCTTTGGCGTGATTCAACGGAGGCCCTCCTAAGCTCTTAGGTGTCTCTGTATCAGTTTGAAATCACCCTGGTGGTTGACTGTAGAAGAAAACTAAAATAAGATGATGCGGTCTTTTTTTCTCTATTATGTTCAGGAGTCCTACAATCTCTATGGTGTTCACCCGTTCTATCTTCTTGTGGAGAAAGGTGGAGCTGCCCATGGGGTTTTCCTCCTGAACAGCAACTTGATGGGTGTGTGTTTCCTTCCTTCCCTTTTGGAGGTGTTTAATATGGAACATAAGAGCACAAATATGTTGGATGAACAAACGTAGCTACAGTGTGAGCCTATTTCTGGCCGTTCCTTTATTTTCATGTGTACGCACTTATTCTATTTACTCTGTTCACGAGCAGCTCGAGGACCACTGCTTTCTAATGTCTAGTCTAGGAAGCCAAGCCAGAATTAACTTCATCTCCTTTGAAGAGAAAACTTATTCCCGTTCCTCTTCCCTTTTAATTACTTGAATGGAAGTACAAAGCTGCAGGAAGATGCCGTGAGTCAGTACTTCAGGAACGTAGGATCGAGATGTAACAAGGGGAAAATGTGGTTGCAAGCGTTCTTTCTGGAGCCAAGACATCTGTTTCCTGGCTCAAGATGGTCTCTTTAGCAACTGCTGAGCGTTTAACCGCATCTTCGGCTGCTGGCCCCTCGCCTCTGCTTTAAAGCGCTTGGCCACCTGCCTTTTCTGAACTTCTGTTCTGATCTTGGCCCTTTGTCTGCAGAAAGACAGCAGGTCGGCTGATAGAGAGAAGGGAGCCTGATTGCCTGAATCAGCTGAGATTGCAGGCAGGCGAGCACCCTTCCTATTTAGGTAGAAGCGGGCAAGATTTCGCATGGGCTGTTCCTGAGGCCAAGGGCAAGGAACAGTGAGAGCAGGGGGGACCTTGTCTGGACATGCTCTGCGATGCTTTTGAAGGCAAGTGCTTCTGTGAAGACAGGCTGTTGGAGGCCGAGAGTTTTCTCTGTATCAGGGTCCTGCTTTGTCCAGCAGAATTCAGTTACTGCTAGACAAAGATAGATGAGCATCAAATACACAGCTCCCGTGGAGAGCTATAAACATCTGGTGATGCTCAAGACTGCTCAGGCCCATGGTTTCTTAAGGATTCCTTCCAAATCACAGCTTGCAACTGAATTTGTATATAGGGGGGTGCTGAGTTAAGGAAGCCAACAGTCATTGATATGGGAATGGAGCTGAAAGCCATAGCGGCTGGTTTAAACTTACATACCAGTGAGTTATCAACTCTGTCCTTGCATCTTTAAGAGAAACCAGAGACGTAGCAGATATAAAGCAGTTGAAGGCTGCTTGTCTGTCCGTTTTTTTTTCCTTGGCACGTAGGAAAGTGGAAAAGGTTTCATGTTCAGTTTCACCTTTCTCAGGCAGCTGTGGAAGGCGTAGGGGTACACTTCATAATAATGTGGGCAGCCTTTTGCAGGTAGGAGTGGTAACCCCCAAGCAGAAGTGCTGGGATAGCAAGTCCTTTGAGGACCCACAGAGCTGTAGAGAAGAATACGCTGATGCTTTCGAAGTGAGCAAGCGGTACATCTTCATGGTGCCACACCCCTGAATGTCTTCTGAAAGACTTAATTTGACATCCCCCCCCTCTCTCTCTTTCAAAATCCAGAGGTGGCCCTTCAGCCTGCTCCTGCCCTCACATGGAGGACCATTGGGGGAATTTTAGATTTTTACATCTTTTTAGGACCAGACCCCAACTTGGTGGTCCAGCAATACCAGCAGGTGATTGGTGAGTATCTCAGGAAACAGCAGCACAGTGGGAAGACTTTTCAGAACTGGCTGGGAACTTCAGACAAGAGCCAAGAAAGGCTCTCTCCAAGACCATAAGTCTAGGGAACTCCACTGCCAACCCCGAGACAGCTTCCAACAGCTCGGGCAGGGAGGTTGCTACGCAGCAGGGGGGCTGGTACAGCAACAACACTCCCAACTTCTCTCGAAAACCCAACTTGAAAAACAGGGTCTCACACCCGGCCACTTGTGGAGCAGGGCCCCTGAAGGCCATCAGAGACTCCCAGATTACAACCGCCACCCCTCCTCCCCTGCCCCGAGGTCTCGGCTGATGCCACACCTGAAACCCAGCTGGGCACATCTCCGAGAGGGCTACTCCTCCCTCTGTGCCCAACCAGGTCTCAGTAATACACACCAGGTCTGCCCCCTCCTCCATGATCAAGTCACATATGAGGAGGGCTTTGTTGTTAACAGACCTGGCGTTAAGTAGCAGCATCCGAAAGCCAGGGCACTCGAGGGTCCTTTGACCAGGGCTGATGGTGGGGCGGGGGTTGCTGAAAGCCTACAGTATGGAGGGCGCTCAGGTGGGGAAGGTTGTGCCCTTGCCATCTAGAGACTGATCCAGGAGCACCTGATGCCCACCCTGAGAAATTTATTCACTCATGCTTAGAAGCCTGCCCTGCCTTCCAGCTTTGATTTCATTCGTGTTTTGGGTTCTCGTCTAGGAAACCTCCCTACCCGAGTGCAATTCAGAGGCCTTAATCCAGGAGAAACGGCCCTATTTTTGTTGGTTTGGTTTCTCTGCCAGGAGAACCTTCATAAATGACCTTTCTTCATGACAAAGGATGCAGTTACATGCCCAGCAGAAGCAGGCCGGGCTAGAGAGGCTGACGTGTTGCATTTCCTCCACTTGCGTTTCAGGGTTTCCGGCCATGCCCCCCTTTTGGGGACTGGGATTCCATCTCTGCCGTTGGGGGTATGGGACGAGCAACGCGACGTGGGAGACGGTGAAAGCGATGCGGAATTTTCAGATCCCTCAGGTAAAAACAACGGGAGCCTTCAGAGGAGGAGGAGAAGATGGCAGATTGAGTCTCTCCCATCCTTGTCCGACACTTTAATCCAGCTCCTCCTATCCTTGGCCTGCCCAGCCACTGCTTGGGGTGATGGTAATTGTAGCCCCATAAAATTGGATTGCGGTGTAATCTGTCCCTGCATGATGTCTACAACTTGACAAATTAGGCACGTGGAACAGTTTTATGTTCTTCAGAGGAGCCATCCCCAAACTTCTGGACTAATCTGGATTCCCCAGGCAGCCTGCGAATGCTTCCCCTTTTCTTCTCTCTGTTGTTCCTCTCGCAGGATGCCCAGTGGAATGACATTGATTATATGGATGGCTCTCGGGACTTCACCTTGGACTCTGAGAAATTTGCCACCCTCCCCCAGCTGGTAGAAGATCTCCATAAGCATGGACAATACTACGTGCTGATCCTGGTAGTCTGATTTCCACCACCCCCCGCTTTCTTGTTGCTTAAAATAAAGAAGAAAGGAATAATGTCCTCCTTTCACTCCAGTTTTAAGCAAAAGGTGTTTTCACGCCAGGACCTCTTCACACTTTTGACGCCTTGCTTTTTCGGCAACCCAGGAGCAGAATAGGAGCCATGGATTCACATGGCAGAAAACAGTGTGCTCTGTTTCCCAGGGTTGGTGCTCTCTGGGTCCTTTCGATTAAACAGTCATCTTTTGGGACCCTAGAAGTGTGCCTTCACCGTTGTGGCACCTGCCCATCCTTGTTGTCTTATGGCGCCTTCCCTGCTCTCTTTTCCTACTAGAGAAAGTTTGTTAACAAGGGAAACACAGAAACACAGCAGAGCTTCACAAAGGGTTTCCACTAATAGCACTAGGAATCTTCCTTCTGTTAATTCTTCAGTAGTGTGTACTTGTGTGTGTATGTAACTTATTGATTTCTCTTTCCAACCAACATGTCTGTGCGTTGTGTATAAATACAAATGCACACACACACACACAAACTTTTTTAGGTTGCTAGAGCAAGCAGCCGCAATTCTAGCAAACTGCAGTTGAAACAGCTGCTCTGCTAGCCAAGAACTGTAACAGCTTTTCTAGCAAAACATGCACTGGCTAAATGTCCATCGACTTCAGAAATTTACGAGCCTTCCCGGAACAAAACTTTGGCAATCCTGTTTAGCCAGGACGGAAATGTCATAGCTTTCTGGAAGAAGGCTGTTCTCTGTCCCTCTTCTGACAGTTCCAAGAGACCAGTAACAAACCTAGATAGACTAGTAACTTTGATAGGCTTATTTACAAGGCTGCTTGAATGGGTAAACAAAATCGATCAGAGACTTTGGAACCTGTCCTAGAGTCCTGGCCTTCAAAATGTCTGTCTCCAGATGTGTAACTTGCAGGTTTTGCCAGCTACCGTGGCCATTTCTGAGAATTCTAGCCACACATCTGGAAGATGCCCAGTCTGGGGAAGCTGCTGTATAAAACAGCTGGTTCTCATGTTATTTTCTCTCAGGACCCCGGAATCAGTAGCACTCAACCTCCCGGCTCTTACTGGCCTTACGATGAAGGTCTGAAGCGCGGAGTATTCATCAACAACACACAAGGGAAAACTCTGATAGGAAAGGTAAGCATCTGCTATCCTTCTTCAATTTGAATCAATGCACAACTCGAAGGGAATCTCTTTAGAGTCCATCACCCACCTTCACCATCAGGAAGAGGCAGGATTGTAGCTGAATAAGGAGCAACTTTACTGCAGAAGTCCCAATAGTTGTTGTTGTTGTTGTTGTTGTTATTATTTTATTTATTTTCTGTCCCGCCTTTATTATTTGTATAAATAACTCAAGGCAGCAAACATCCCTAATACTCCTTCCTCCTCCTATTTTCCCCACAACAACCACCCTGTGAGGTGAGTTGGGCTGAGAGAGAGCGACTGGCCCAAGGTCACCCAGCTGGCTTTCGTGCCTAAGGCGGGACTAGAACTCCTGGTTTGCCATTGGCTCCTTCCTAGGGCTGAGAGACAGGGACTGGCCCAAGGTCACCCAGCCGGCCTTCATGCCCAAGGCGGGACTAGAACTCTCAGTCTCCTGGTTTGCCATTGGCTCCTTCCTAGGGCTGAGAGAGAGTCACTGGCCCAAGGTCACCCAGCCGGCTTTCATGCCTAAGGCGGGACTAGAACTCTCAGGCTCCTGGCTTCAGTTTGTCTAAAGTTCAGCTTTGAGGTCCTCCAAGCAGAGAATGGGGCTAAGTTGCTAGAATTCCCTCAGCCTGTGATGCAGTCAAGTTTTCCTGAGATATGAATGAACAGGTGCTATTTTAATCCTTTCCCTAGTCTTTAAAATGACGTAATAACTAAACTTCGGATGTGTTTTCTCGAGCAAGCTTTTCTATCATAAACTGCAAATGGGCCATTATCATTTGCCTAGATACTTTCAAATAAATGGGATGAATATGGCTTAGTTCCTTCTACTAATAACTTGTTGAGTTATTGCAGTGCATTTAGTCAATCCCAGTCTTGGTTTTCAGAGTGCCTTCAGTTAATCCACATTATTCAGATCTTTGTGAGTTAATAAAAAGAACTTGGAAACTTTCCATGAGGGATCAGGATGAGGTGCAGTGCTAAATTGTACATCCTGCAGCAGGCAGTATGCTTAGTCATATGGATTAGGATTTCTGCCTTGCTCTCTGATTAGCATCTATATTCCTACATACTTGGATTTCCTTGTAGGCTGTAAGAAAATTAAATCTTAAATAAAGCTCAGAGGGATTTCTTATACTTCTTGTCCATGCTCTAAAATCACTTTCAATCAAGCTGTTTTGAATGTGTTGTCAGTCTCATAAAAATACCCAAGGAAAGTATTCTGTACATGCTCTTGGGGTTCTCTATCTGCAAGTGCTTCTTTTCTCACAACTTCATTTAGAGGAACGGGGGGGGGGGGGCATCAAAGCTGTTGGAAGTTGAGTCTTCTGATTTTACCCATTTTTGCTGGACTGAACTGAGTGCTTCCTTGTCGGGAGCTAACAGGCTGAAGTTCTTTATGCATCTTATTACCAGATCTAGTATTATTTTTTTAAATTCTATTTTCTCGCCAGGTCTGGCCCGGCTTCACTGCTTATCCTGACTTTTCTAACCCAAACACTCATCATTGGTGGCTAGAAAATCTGAACCGTCTTCACGCTGTCGTCCCTTTTGATGGCCTTTGGATCGTACGTGTCCTTCTTAACATTTCTTGGTTTCTGAATGGCAAGACCTGAGTGGCTGTGAACTAGACATTATTAAAAATAGAAAATAGATATAATGCTGAAGGCTTCCAAGTGTCGAGCCAGGAACTCCACTAGGAAGTGAGAAATCAGGGGGGCCTGGTAGCACCTTTTCTGACTAACACATTTTATTAAAAGACGTAAGTTTTCTTGAGCTGCAGCTCCCTTCATGAGATGCATCCACATTTTATGAAAAGGCATCAGCTTTTGTGAGCTGCAACTTACTTCATCAGATGCAACCATGGATTCATGGATCCATGTGGCTCACGAAAGCTGATGCGTTGTAAGAAAACGCGTTAGTCAGAAAAAGTGCTGCCAAACTCCTGATTTTTTTTGCTAACATGGACTAACATGGCTCTCCATCTACAATTTGGGAGCGAGAAATTGAACGTTGAATTCAGTTAAAATTTGACCTTGAAGTCAGTCCTCTGCAGGCTGGCCATTCTAACTGTTACGCTTAGAATATCCCTTACAGATTACTCCTCCTGGTTGTAGCAGGACAGTGTAGATTGTACTCAGTGGCCAGAATTTGAACCGGTCTTCTTAACTCCATCCAGATCTCTTTGCTTTAGGACATGAACGAACCATCCAACTTCCTTGATGGCTCAACAGAAGGATGTTCCGAAGGAGACCTAGATAACCCACCGTACATGCCTGGTAAGAAATGAGACCACTTAACACCTGCTTTCCATACAGCATAAGCTGCTTCAGCAGATCTACTGGTCGATGGGCTCGTTTCACTGCCGTTGCGGCAGCATCGTCATGTCTGAACGTAGCCAGCAGTTTCTCCAAGTATAGGGCAGCAGTTCCTAGGAAGGAGAGTTGCTGCACATTATCTAGTTTCAGGTCATCCCATGTAAAGAGTGCAGAAGGGGAGTGTCCAGGTTTACTGAAGGTAGCAAGAAACCCATTGGAGATTACCTTATGGGCCACAGAACCACCAGGGCTATGGAAATTGAGGGAGCTGTTCAGGAAGGTTCAGAAACTGCTTCCAGAGGATGGGTTCACCAGCCCAGGCGTTATTCCGAAGCTCCAAAATTTTGGCCTTCTTGTAAACCAGGGGTGGGAAGCTGTGGTGCAGAACTTTCCAAACTTTTCATGTTGGTGACACACTTTTTAGACATGCATCATTTCGCAACACACTCTTACAGCAGGGCACAAGGCAGGCACTAGGACCTGTGCGGAATCACAGCAGGTTTGGAGGCAGCGAGGTGCAAGGCAGGCACTAGGACCTGTGCGGAATCACAGCAGGTTTGGAGGCAGCGAGGCGCAAGGCAGGCACTAGGACCTGCGCGGAATCCTGGCAGGGCTCGGAGGCAGCAGCAGCCGCGACACACCCAGACACTGCAGCCGACACACTAACCTGTCGCGACACACAGTTTGGAAAGCTCTGCTGTGGTGGCTTTTCGGATCTTGCAGAAGTCCACATTCCAGCCAGCCTCACCAGTTGATGAAGGATGCTGGGAGCTGTAGTTCAGCAACATCCGAGAAGCTCGGGGCTCCTGATCCCGGTTCTAGAGCCTCCTTTTTGATTCTTACTCCTTTTCCGTGCTCCGCATAACATTGCTTACCCCCCAAAGGGAAGCCCGTGATGGGTTTGTATATCTGCGCAAGGATAGCCTCGTTCCTTAGCATCCCTCAGGCTGGGTTTGAGGTGCAGCACTGGGGCTTGCTGAGCAGACCTCCGTGCCGGTTCTTTCTTCTCCTCACCTCCCTTCCTCTGCCTCCGCTAGGGATCCTGGGAGGTTTCCTTTCTGCAAAGACGATTTGCGCCTCGGCCAAGCAAAGCATCTCTGCGCATTACAATCTCCACAACCTCTATGGGCTGATGGAAGCCAAGGCCACTGCCAGGTAGGCCACGCTCCCGCTGCCTTTGGCTATCTTGGAGGAGGGAGCAATAGAACGTTTCCAGGCCCAGTGTTGTCGTCATCATCATCATCATCATCATCATCATCATCATCATCATCATCCTTTTCCATGCTGAGGATTCATTAGCCTTGCAAAGGCATACATTATTCTCTCCTAGGTTCATTTTTTTCTTTTCTTGCAGTGCTCTGGTTGAAATCCGTGGGAAGAGACCTTTTGTTATTTCACGTTCCACTTTTCCGAGCCAGGGCCGATATTCAGGACACTGGCTGGGGGACAACCGGAGCGAATGGAAGGATATGTTTTGGTCCATTCCAGGTGCCTATCACCTGCTTCTGGATTTATTTTTAACATCTGCTGCTCCTGCATAATATGTAGACCATTAAGCATCTCCAAACTTTGGGGACGTCAATGTAAATGGGGAACTTATGGGTAATTTGCCCGTTCAAGAGTATCCTATCAGTGCCGCTGGCACTCTGCATGTTTCCAAACCCAGTTCAAGATCCTGGTCTTATCCTTCATCTTGTATTTTTACCAATAAATACAGGGCTCACCAAAATGCCCAGGGTATCTGTCCCTAGTTAGGGGATCTAATTCTGGTCTGCGTCCAAGGGCAGCCCTTGCCGAGCGCAGTGCAGTTATCCAATCCAGGACTCAGTCGCTGAAAGCTGCACATCTGTAGCCAGATGTTTGCCTCATTTTGCCTCTCTAAATCCCCAGGAATGCTGAGCTTCAGTCTCTTTGGAGTCCCGTTGGTTGGGGCCGACATCTGTGGCTTCTCCAAATCCACCTCAGAAGAACTCTGTATTCGCTGGATGCAACTAGGGGCTTTCTATCCCTTTTCACGAAATCACAACACCCAGGACGAGAAGGTAATCTAGGGCAGGGAGGGGTCCCATTTCCCTGCTTCTCTGTAAAGCTTTTCCCAAATATCTACTTCCATCTCCTTATTGGTGCTAAAACAGGAGACTTTGCTTTTCCATCTCTTGTTTTTGTTAATAAAAGCCTAGAATTCGAGGTGTACTAAATGCAAGAAAGAGTATGAAAAAAGCGAAGGACCGCTTGTCTTCAGAAGTGTCAGGGTTCATGTCTATGAATCCTGCCATTGGGACTAGAGAGAGAGTGAGTGTGTGAGCATTGTTGTTGGAGTCATCACAAGAAGAGCCCACTGTTGCATCTCTGTATGAGTCTCTGACTTGAGTGTACTCCCCAACTAAGTAGTTGTGACTCATGCAGAGACACAACAGAGAAGTCTGGGAATATGTTCAGCTGGATCCTTTGTTGTTGTTGTTGTTATTTTCATTAAGAAAACTCTCTCACTCTTCTTCTGAAGAGCTCCATTACACTTAACATACCTAAAGGTTGTTGGAGTATAGCTCTCATCTCCAAGCAATGTGAGCCATGGCCAGATTAATTCCTGGCCTAAGAAGGTAATGTCTCCTTTGAGTTACGTTTGACTCCTAAGGGCCTCGCGGGCAGGTCTGTTTCAGTATTTTTGAGAGCAACGCAAAGCAATTTGCTGTTGCCTTCGGGAACGTTTGTTCTTCCAGTCCACCCCACAGCCATCACCTATCACCGTCAGCCACGCTTTCCGTTACCCTCTCCACAGGCTCAAGATCCCACTGCCTTCAGCCCAGCAGCCCGGACTGCCATGAAGGGGGCCCTGGAGCTCCGCTATGCCCTGTTGCCACTGCTCTATTCTCTCTTCCATCGGGCTCATCTGCAAGGGGACACCGTAGCCCGCCCTCTGTTTTTTGAGTAAGCCCTTTGCTAAGTTGGAGGGAGGATTCTCGGAGGGGCTCCAAGACCGCCCCCCGCCCCCAATATTGCAAGATGTTTCAGAAACCGGACTTCGGAAGGAGTTTGGGAACTGCCTGGAGGAAGAGCGCCATTCAAAATGTTCTGAACCCACTCATCCTTCTTCCTGTGGGGAAATCTGCCATCCTTTTTTTTCCTTTTCTGCACAGGGCTGAGCCCTGCAGAAAATGTACAGGGAAGGGTTCTTTATCGATGCCAAGTCCTTAGTTCAGTCTCACTATCTCTAGGTGAACAGGTCTCTGGACCTGTGAAAGGCACAAGTGCCCAGACAGCGTTTCAAGGTTAAGTTCTGGCTCTGGGTGAGGTTCTTCCTGGCTCTGGGTGAGGTGTTTCTTAGTTACTCCCATGGGCTGATGCATGGAGCAGGGCTTACAGACTGAGGCTACCTTCAAGGAGCACTGGATGGTTGTGGGTCTCCTTAATGCGAGACAGATGGCATTGCAACGATTCGTTCCTTGTGGTAGGTTCCCAAAGGATGAGGCCACCTACGCATTAGACAAGCAGTTCCTTTGGGGCCGGGGCCTGCTGGTGACGCCAGTTCTGGAACCTGGCGCCGACTCAGTGATCGGTTACTTCCCCAAAGGTGTTTGGTACGACTACTACACGGTAAGGGCGCAGCCCCCGGGTTCCCGCAATGGTCCCACCTCTCTGGAGTCCAGGAGACCCCCTTTCTGAGACTCTGAGGAGACCATCTTCCTCCAAAAGCTTGGCACCAACCTAGTGGCCTTTCATGGTCCCCTTCAGGGTTCTTCGGTGAACAGCAGTGGGGACAGCTTGAAAATGGCGGCACCTCTGGATCACATCAATGTCCATCTGCGAGAGGGGACCATCCTGCCGACTCAGGTGAGACTCGCAGGTGCTCTTCCTCATCCTTCGCTGGCCCATCTGCTTTCGGATAAGCTCCTGAGAGGCGAGGGTCCCCTGGGGAATGTGAGGTTGTAGGCAAGTGGGGAGTCTTCTCTCTCCGCCTAGAGTCCCAAAGCTCAGGCCCAAGAGAGAGTCTGAGATCTGCTTTCTGCCCTACCTCAGGTTTTAATGCCATCTGTTATGTTGGTAACTGTGACTTTTCAGCCCAGACGTTCCCCAGAACAGCTGAGAACAGTGTTTCTCAACCTCAGCGACTTTAAGCCGGGTGGACTTCAACTCCCAGAATTCCCTAGCCAGCATGACTGGCTGGCTGGGGAATTCTGGGAGTTGAAGTCCACACGGCTCAAAGTTGCCGAGGTTGAGAAACACTGGCTTAGAAGGTTTAAACACAGAACTGCAAAATAAAATGGGAAGATACCCTGAGACGGAAGGGCAGGAGTAGCTTTTTCCTCCCCAGCCCTGAGCTTGCAAACCTTTTGGGGGTCATCGTGTCCCGGTCCCTGCTTGCAAAATGGGACTGCTGGGCTATAAGCAGAATTGGAAGGGAAGGAGAGCGTGGCGCGGTTGAAAATCTTTTACTCAAACCGCACAGTGCGACGGTCTCTCCTACCCCTCCCTCCGCTGCTCCTTGTGTCTCTCAGAAACCCGGAGGCAGCACTTGGCTGAGTCGCCGGAACCCTTTGAGGCTGATTGCAGCCTTATCCCAGAATGCCAACGCCTGGGGAGACCTTTATTGGGACGATGGCGAAAGCCTGGACACCTTTGAAAAGGGCGACTATTCATACTTGGTGTTCAACGTCACGCAGGTAAGAAGGTCCCCCTGGCAGCCATGTGGAAGAGGGCGTGTCCACTGCCGAGTCCTCCTTCAAGCAGGACTTCCTGGCTGACTGAGGCAGGAAGGAATGCCTTGGGATAGCTCTTATCCCAGGGGGAGATGGGATTTTCCAACCTGAAGCTTGGGAAATCCCATCTCCCCTGGGCCAAGGGTGTGTTTTTCCTCTGCTGCTATGTTGCCCGCTCCGTGAACGTTCTCTCTTCCTTTGAATTGCAGCCAGCCACATAAAGCCTGCTTTTTAAATGATCACTTTCTTTTGCAAAGCACTTTGATATACAAATAGAAGAAAAGGTAAAGATAAATAGATAAAGAATGTAAATACCCTAATTTATTTTTAAAAAATCAGATCTGCTTATCTTCCTGTTGCCATCCTAAGGTTGACTATATATTTAAGGGGAAAATGGAGAAGGGGGAAAGTGGATGGATCGAATTGGCCACAGGAAGGATGGCTGACGTTCCTTCTTCCCTGTCATTTTAAAAGTGCAGGAAGGGTCTCTATCTCAGTACCTCCTTGTGGGGGTGCGGCATTTTACGCAGTTTAAGAGGGGGGTGTAGAACTTGTGGCCCTCCAGATGACCAATTTTGATCCAGCCCAACCAGCATGAACAGTAGGCATCTTTAGGGGGCACCATCAACCAGAGGTGGGTCCCAGGCCTCCAGTTGGAGATCTGTGTACCTGCAAGGGGTGCCATCCTGCTAATGGCTAAAGCTCTTTTCTTTTTGACAAAATTCAATGTTCTCTGGGAGACTGGTCCCCATGTCTTTGTAAATGCATGTCAGCAGTAGCAGCAGTCTTTGCCGAGTCTCATCACCCCCATCTGGTTAGGAAACCTGAGCTCTCCCCATCATCATCTTCTTCCAGAACACCTTCACGTCCACCGTCCTGCATTCCAATACGGAAGCCAACTACATCACAGTGGAGAAACTCAGTGTCTACGGAGTCTGGGAAGAGCCAAAAACTGTCACCGTTGGTGGCAAAGACTGGCCGTTCACCTATTTGACCAATCAGGTAATTAACCAATTGGCTATTGAGATTGTACTGTACAGCGTGTGACCTGGCGTGGGGCATATCCTGCCAGGTAAGGCCCATCTGGCTTCTCTTCAGCAAGTTTTCCAGCAAGCAAAAAAGCCGGCCTTAAAAAAAGAGAGCAGAATCTTCCTGTTTTTTATGAAATTGTTTAGAAAATGGTGAGATTCATTTTTAAAAGATACTCATAATTTGCAACAACTTTTGAACACTTTTTGTTCCAAAATGGTACCAATGTCTATTAATGTTTCACTAGTTTTAGCAAATTTTGCCTGAAAAGCATAGCTATTAGACGGGTTGCTTCATTTTTAAACCAATTTTAAATGTGTTTTGACTGTGGTCTTCTATCTTAATGATCCTTTATTTATCTGTAGAGACTATACATTCTGGCACTCATTTAGATTTTATTGTAGCACCAAGGAAGACTACATATGGTCAAGTCTGTTTGGTTCTTGCTACATGTGAAGTGACCCAAGTTTGTTAACTAGTGGACGGTTAAGCTTAATGAGTGATTTGTGCGTATTTCCTTAAAGCTCACAGTTGGACTGTTTTTAATTTTTCAGGAGCAGTGTTATATACTTTTTAACAATGTTGTGCATGTGGGGGATGATATGATTCTTCAAATATCCTGGATTTTTGTTAGGTTTTTTATTTTTATTGCTTTGCTTCTTGCTTTTTCCAGTTTCTTACCTGATGCATTTTAAAAACATGCTAGACAACCCGTGACCCGTTGGGTCATCGTTTCCGAGATATTTCCTTACCAGATTCCTCAGTGCCTTCAACAACGGCAGAGCTTCTAATGTACTGGAGAAGTTCTTAAAAATTCAGGGAGAGATGTACCTGCCTTGAAAGTAGCCCAGGTTGATCTGTATAGCCAAGTCAAACATCAGGAGTTGACCACAGGAAATGCTTTATGACATTTTGTACTATGTCATAAAATGTTTTATGATCATTTTTATGCCATAAAATGTTTTACAAAATTTGCCCAATTTCTATTCCACGGGAGTCACGGGTCCCAGATTTTGGATGCATTCTGTAAGTTAGCCCATTTGTGGTACCTTGGTTCAAAAATTGTTGCCCTACGATGCACCGTTTTGCCCAGTTAAGGGTTACGAAGTATCAAACAGACACGAGAGTTTTAGTAGTAGATAGATTGATACCTTTTGTCAATGGTTTGAAATGGCACATGTTTATCGTCATAGAAAAGGGGAGTGTGAAAATGCCAGGAATGTGAACAGCTACATAAAACGATGGTCCCAGCTCTCACTTGACCATCTTTTGCCATCATTCCCAAAGGTCCTCAGCGTGAGCAACCTGCAGCTTCCTCTCAGCCAGGGATTCCACGTTCGGTGGATGTGAGACCGGGAGCGTTTCCTCTGCCCCAGTTGCATGACAAATACCGCCACGGGCAGACTGAGCTGTGGCTTGCGTGGAACCTCGGCCTGGGATCCCCACGCACCTCTGTGGCTCTGCCTCTCCACCCAAGCACTGCCACTGCCTCATCGCATCTTCTCGGGAAGGGCCTCCCGGCTTCTCTTCCTGCAGCTTCTGCTCCAAGCTTTTCTGCACAGACCTCTCATCTCCTTCCGTGTTTCGCTCCCTGAGAATCCATCGCACGTTGCCAAACATCCCACCCTCCGCGAGTGGCGCTTTGCAGTTTTGCCGGACAAGGAGAACCTCGAGTCAAAGTCACTGGATCTGAGTCCCTGAGGCGTCGGCGTTTCGTTCAGTAGCCCAGGATTTATTGAGACTCTTCCACTGTTGCATGAACTTGGACTGTAGGCATGCAAACCACCTCAAACTCAGCCTCTGGATTTTTCAACTTAATGTACTTGGCTATTAAGGCTTGGGGGAAATTTCCACACCCAAATCTGGGAGGGTATCTGGCAGATGGTTCTGAATGAGAAGGGCCATTGATCTGTCCCAGTTGCAGCCAAATCCTAGTGTAAGGGGAGATGGCTGAATTCAAGATCAGGCAGTCTTTTGCAGAAAAAACAGGACCTCTGAGCAGAAGGCTAAAATCTTACACCCAGAGGCACTGCTCTCTGCCAATGAGTGAAACCAAGGTTTATCTTCTCTTCTGTACTTAGAGAGGATTCAGACGTTTGTAGGCACATGTGCCATTCTCTCATACCGGCCTAAGTCTCCACCTCAAAGCCAGAAACGTTCTGGTTCTGAGTCTGAGATTCTGTATGTTCTTAATGTAACCTCAGCGTCAAAGGCTAACCCTGTATTTTGCTAGCATTGTCGGTAAAACCCACAATGGTTAAGGGTCGTATTTCGCCCTGTAACAAACCAGCTTCATTCCGGTTATGTAAGTTAACACTTCCAGAGCACCAAGCCTGACTGCCCCCGGCTCCCGTTATTAGACATCTGTGATTATCTGTGCAATTGGATGGCCAAGTCATGCATGTCTGGGTTACCTAACCAAGTTTGCAACATCACCAAGGGTGATTCCACAGTATTCTGCTGCATTGAGAGACCAATTGCTTTTAAACCTTGAGGTTTTACGGGCTTTGCTGCAGTGTCACGGCCAGTGCTGCAGAGGTGGTGAAGTTTTAACTCCTCTACCACGCTAGTGAGAGGGCTTGGAACGTAGTTCTCAGCATTACACTGACTTGACAGGCAGGGCATTTGGTCCAGCCCTGAACTCACCCTCAGGATGAATGTCTATAGCGTGCTAAAACGCACAGATTTCTATTTCAGAAAATCCGGTTTGCACTATTTTCCCATCAACTGTTTTTCCCTACCACTGGACTTTTGTAACTTATATTTTCAACTATTTTAGGTTTCCCCTCTAGAACAAAGTGGGGAGACTTCCTCCTTGCTCACTTGGCCTGGCGAAAATTCCTGGCGATGCCCCTGTGCAACTGCGGCTTTGCAGTGCTACTTCTAGTTAAGTCATGATAGGGTTAGCTAAGCCTGTTTTGGAGAACCCGCTTTCCTCGAAGTCAGCCTTGGAGTGAGCATAAACTGCACCAGCAAGGACCAGCGCCGCAAAGACACCCAGATAAAGTTGGCCTAGATGCCTTCTTGCTGAACTGTCCTGTGATGTTTTTTACCAGAGCATGAACAGCAAGGGTAGCAAGAGAAACCAACAAATATACTTTACAGGTGTGTTTCTCAAACTTGGCCACTTTAAGACAGGTGGACTTCAACTCCCAGAATTCCTCAGCCAGCCATGGCAGCTGGGGAATTCTGGGAGTTGAAGTCCACCTGTCTTAAAGTGGCCAAGTTTGAGTACATCAAGATCTGCTGTACAATTAATGTCTGGTGCGCTGGGCCAAGGGGAAGACTAGGGGAAGGGAAGGGAAGGGAAAGGTGAGTTTTGTCCCTTTGGGTTGGTTGCCTTTTTTTTTTTTAATATATATATTTAAAGTCTGCTTGATTCTTTTCCCCGAGTTCCTGTACCCAAAAAGAAATAAAATACAATGTGATGATGTGTCCCTGGTCTGTTGTCTTGCTGGTTGAAGCCCCCGGGACATGGCAGGTGAAGATGCGCTCACGGGTTCCCCCAGCTACATTTCCTCCAATCCTGCGACTCACGAAGTCCCTCCGCCGACTGAACAACCACTCCGAGGTTTGCAACGGAGCATCCAGGTTGCAAACGCGGACCTTTAGCGGTGCGATTACCCCACTCGGCCGCGCGGGGACGCCTCGCTCCTCGTTCCCTCCCTCCAGGCACTAGGCTGCCGTTCCGCCCTCGGTCGGCAGGGGCCGCCGCGCCGCCCGCCTGGCTCTGCGACGAAGTAGAGGCTGCAAGTCCACCTCCTGCCCGCCCGGTGGCAGCCGGAAGACGCCGCTACCAGGCGTGGCGCTTCCGCGTCAATGGGCCGGGCTTCCGGTTCCCTTTCTATCGCTGTCTGAGGCGGAGAGACCGGCGGCTTGGCCCGTTGTTGGGCGGCGCGGTAGGTGAGGGCGGAGTCCGCGCCCCCTCCCTACCAGCGACCCCAGAGCCCGCCAGGATGAACCGGCCGAAGCCCGCGGCCACGCGCCGCCCCAGCGCCGTCGCCAAGCCCTCCGGTGAGCGAGCGCGGGCGGCTGCTTCAGGGATGCGGGGCCGCGGAAGCCCCTCGGGGCTGGACGGTGGGGGGGGGGGGGCGTCTCCTCGCGAGTAAGGCCCTGCAAGGGGGGAGATGGGTTCCGTGTCCCCAGAAGACGCGTGTCGGGGCCACGTGTGGAACTGCAGAGGGGGTGGTCTCCGGGGCCGGAGGGGAGAGCGGTGGGAAAAGGGAATGGCCTGGAGGGGGAGGAGGACGAGCCGCAGATAAAAGAAACTGGGCCAGATCCAGGCCAGGTCCCTAACCTGAGAAAACATCTCAGACAAGCCTTTATAATTCGTTTATAGCAGTCTTTCTCAACCTTGGCGACTTGAAGAGGGGTGGACGTCAACTCCCAGAATTCCCCAGCCAGGAATTCTGGGAGTTGAAGTCCACCCCTCTTCAAGTTGCCAAGGTTTAGAAAGACTGGTTTATAGATAAGAGATGAGATATGGGAAGAAGAGATCTTTGGTTGAAATGTTAGAGAAGGTGATAAGTACCAATCGAAGAGATAAGTTGCTGAAATTGTTGGTGCTTGTCTGGATGAAGGGGGAAGTCATTTCTTTACAGAAAAAGGTCATATCTTTTTTCTCTTTTTTCTTATATTTCAATTATTTGTTTACTCAGTTTATTAGCTGCCCATCTCACTTTTACAAGCGACTCTAGGCGGTGTACAACAGGGTTAAAAAACCATCAATAAATACGTCTATGAAGGTTCTCAGTCATCCAGGTGGAATTGTCTGTAGCTTGAATCATGTCAACTGGATTTCTATTTTCTCAGTGGAAACGTTTCGCTCCTTATCCAAGGAGCTTCTTCAGTCTGAGCCCAGTCTGAGTCTGAGTCTCAGACTGAAGAAGCTCCTTGGATAAGGAGCGAAACGTTTCCACTGAGAAAATAGAAATCCAGTTGACATGATTCAAGCTACAGACATCAATAAATACATTAAAAAGTATAAGACATACACAAAACCCAACTAAGAGAATAAGAGACGAAGGGATGTTAAAAATAATGGAGCCACCTTACTAGATCACCCGTCCCCTGGGGTCCCCAGGCCTTTTTTCTTTCCCCCTTTCTTTCTCTGCTTTTCCTTTTTATGTTTTCTTAGTTTGTATTACTTTTTTATCTCTATTTTAAAACTTTAATAAAAACTATTTTAAAAGAAAGAAAAGAAAACCTCTCAGACAAGACCTTCCCTAGTTTTCCCGAAGATAAAGGGAGGGAGAAGGGAAGCGCCTTCAGACTTGCAAGATTCTCCTACTGTAGCTTTACCATAAAAGTAGCCCTGATTTACATGGCTTGGGGTTCTTAGTCTGGTCTACCTCGTAGGGCTGACGTTTCCCCTCTTTTCTCCTCCCCCATCGCGGCTTTGCAATCGCTGCGTTACACCGCAGCAAGTGAGTCACCACATCGCAGAGCAGCCTTGGGCCCACTGGCTCAGAGAACTTGAGATTTCTCTGGGTCTTTCTCAAGGAAGCAGGGGTTTAGACTAGAAGACCTCCAAGGACCCTTCCGACCCTATGATTCTATGAAGCGCCGTGTCGCTCCCCACGCCATCGGCAGCTCCTGATGTTCTGTTTCTCCCGTTTTTCCATCTTAGCTCACCCTCCTCCGGGAGACTTCATTGCCTTGGGCTCCAAAGGCCAGGTCGGGGAGCCGAAGACGGCCGCCACGTTGCTCAAGCCGGCTTCGGCCGGGCTGCCCTCCGAGCGGAAGCGTGAGGTGGCGGCGTCCGCCTTGTCCAGCACCTCGGGGCTGACGGGGCTCGCCAAGCGCCCCAAACTTTCCTCCACGCCCCCTCTCAGCGCTCTGGGACGCTTGGCAGAGGCCGCCGTGGCTGAAAAACGAGCCATTTCGCCTTCTATCAAAGAGCCGTCGGTCATTCCTATTGAAGGTGAAGTCCGCGGGGGGCAGCGTTTCCCCCTTCCAAATTGGAGGGGGGGTTATAGTATATTTATATACGATATATTGCAAATGTATTTTACCATGCAGGTGTTCAATGATTTTTGATATTTAAGATGCCTTTTAGCCGAATGGAGTAAAAAGGGTATATCGGAGGATCTAATAAATCCTGTGATTGTAGTTCTTTAAAGCACAGCTGTGTGTTCAGTGGGAGTTTGTGCTGCTCAAGAGCCGCCTTGATTTCCCTTTGCTCGCAGTGGCCCCAACCGTTCTGCTGGACGAGATCGAGGCTGCAGAAGCCGAAGGCAACGATGACCGCATTGAGGGGGTGTTGTGCGGAGCTGTGAAGCAGCTGAAAATGAATCGGGCCAAGCCTGACATCACCCTCTACTTGACCTTGATGTACCTGGCGAAAATCAAGCCAAACATCTTTGCCACAGAAGGAGTGATTGAGGTGAGAGGGAGGCTCCACCTTGCACGATAGGCTGAGAAGGGAAAGCTTACGCGGTGGGGGAGAGAAGAGGGGGGTATCTTGTCCATTCCTTATCCCCGAGCCCCATACAGATTCCTCAAACACGGACATGCAATCTACCAGTATCGATCCAAGCGTGGCCCAACTCTTGCTTCACTGTCGAGGCCTGCTCTAAAGGTTCTGCCAGCAGGACTCCGAGTCCTGGCATTCAGACCTACCTTTTCTCGTGCTCAGGAACGTTTTGCTTCCCCAGGCGCTGTGCAGCCTTCTCCGCCGAGATGCCTCCATCAACTTCAAAGCCAAAGGGAACAGTCTGGTGTCTGTCTTGGCCTGTAACCTCCTCATGGCGGCGTACGAGGAAGATGAAAACTGGCCTGAGATATTTGTCAAGGTGGGCTGGCTTGGGGGCGGTGCTCTTATAGGATCCTCCTATGGCAGTGTTCCTCAACCTCGGCAGCTTTAAGACGCGTGGACTTCAACTCCCAGAATTCTTGCTGGCTGGGGAATTATGGGAGTTGAAGTCCACATGTCTTAAAGCTGCTGAGGTTGAGAAACACTGTCCTGTGGATAAGGAGAAGTGGAAGGCTGAGAGCTGGTGGGCGCTTTCAATACCTGTTGGAGTCAACCAGCGTGAGAAAGGGGGGATTGAGGGAATGCTGTACAGTTTAGTGACGAGGTGATTGTGTCTCACTCTGCTGTAGGTTTACATGGAGGATTCGCTGGGGGAACGTATCTGGGTGGACAGCCCTCACTGCAAGACCTTTGTGGAAAACATTCAGACAGCTTTTGGCACTACGATGCCCCCTAAAAATATTTTGTCGCACGGAGAGGTCGGCCGCGGTGCAGGGGACCTCAGTGCCGGTAAGAGGATTCCTTGAGAGTAGACAAAGACGGAGGAGGCGATGAGAAGGAGAAATCAGTTGGGTTGGGGGATTCTCCTGTTTTAGGATTTGACCATCCTAGGGTGACACTATGGTGCTTAACCCTTTGCTACAGTTTATTATTTTATTTATTTATTATTTTCTACCCCGCCTTTATTATTTTTATAAATAACTCAAGGCAGCGAATGTACCTAATACTCCTTCCTCCTCCTCTTTTCCCCACCACAACCACCCTGTGAGGTGAGTTGGGCTGAGAGACAGGGACTGGCCCAAGGTCACCCAGCTGGCTTTGATGCCTAAGGCGGGACTAGAACTCTCAGGCTCCTGGCTTGCCGTTGGCTCCTTCCTAGGGCTGAGAGACAGGGACTGGCCCAAGGTCACCCAGCCGGCTTTGATGCCTAAGGCAGGACTAGAACTCTCAGCCTCCTGGTTTGCCATTGGCTCCTTCCTAGGGCTGAGAGACAGGGACTGGCCCAAGGTCGCCCAGCCGGCTTTTGTGCCTAAGGCGGGACGAGAACTCATGGTCTCCTGGTTTCCAGCGTGGGGCCTTAACCACTAGACCAAACTGGCTTTCAATTTATAATATAGATTTAATTTAATTTAATGGCTTTCAATTTATAATATAGATGCAACATTAAACTGTGATCAATGAGAAGCAGGGACAAAACCCTTCAGGAACCTGCAGTTGTTCTAGCAGAAAGTTGGTGGGCAGGGGCTCAAGGCCAGGTTTAACTGTAATTCTTTGTCTTCCCTGTAAACCACAGGTAGTTGTGACCTTTGAAGGCAGACCGTGGCGCTCTTTGATGACTGTGTCCTTGTTTGTGTCCTTCTAGGAAACAGCCCACATCCTTCTGTTCCAGAGGAAGAAGACAGTCAGAGTGAATTATTGATTGCTGAGGACAAGATGAGTCCCGAGCAGGAGGCCCAGCTGATGCCCAGGTACTAACGGCTTCTCTGCTGTTTGTATTCGTGTATCCCCAGGGATGTTGCGTAGAAATGCCCAAAATGTTCCTAGGTTGAGACATTCCACTGAGCACTTCCTGTGAGGCGTCTCAGGATTGGGGCCTTTCCGTCTTAGCTTTGGGCGCACCTTTAGAGAACCTGGTTCTTACAAACAGGCTCTCCCAATGCCAAATCCTTTGCCTACGGAGATAACAACTTCTCTCGCAGCATCCATGCTGCGTGAGAATTCTGTTTTTCTGGTCTCAGTGCCATCAGAGCTGGAGGGTGAGGTTGAGGCAGAAGAGAACCAGGGAACCTGGATTCAAGTCTGCCCTCAGCCACAGAAGACCACGGGGTGACTTTGGGCCAGTCACTTACTCTCAGCCCAGTCTACCTCATGGGATTGTTGTTGTAGAGAAAAATTGGAGGAGGGGTGCTATGGGTTCTGGAGGAAGGTAAAAACGATCGATAGTCATAGCGTTTTAAGAATAATTCTGGGCATATCCTCTTGTGAGAACCGAGTCCCCTTTTCCTTTTAGTAAACGTAGCTGAATACGCCTTTTTGAGTTCTCCTTCAAGAATTATTTCTCCTTTTCCATTCTGATGCATTGACGTTCCCACTCTGAATCCTGGGCTAAGGTGGGGCAGCCTCCTAGAAGCACCAGGTACTTTGTAAAAGCGCCACTGTTTTGGCCCAGGTACGACGACCTCGCGGAGAGCGTGGAGGAATATGTTCTGGACCTGTTGCGGGACCAACTCAACAGGCGCCAGCCGATGGATAACGTCTCCCGGAACTTGTTGCGCCTTCTGACCGCCACCTGTGGCTACAAAGAGATCCGGCAAATGGCCGTGCAGAGGCTGGAGATGTGGCTGCAAAATCCCAAGGTAGGGCCCTCTCTTCTGAAGGATCTCGTCCAGGGACTCCAAGGTGGGATGGGAGTGAATTCTGATCAGACTGGCGTGTAGATGCAGCAGATGGAATCTTGCCGACGTTGCAGAACCTGTTGCGTTCTGGCCCATTCTGGACCTGGTTCTGGAAACTCCCCGAGAGTTAAATAGCTTGGCCTGGGGGTGGATCCCGGCTGTATTTGGAGTACTCTGCACATGCCAGTTGCTAGTTAGAGAATCCACTGCAGATTCTGAAATCCACTCTGGAATTTGGTGAGAGGTTTGCCACTCAAGGAACCACATCTTGTGGATGACACAATTTTGGAAAAGAATACGCTTAATTTAGGTGTTGCCAATTATTGTCGTTGTACGGCAAATGTCAGAATGTCGTTTGAGAAGAGGTCCACACCAGTGTGGTGCACAGTATGATTTCCACTGTGAAATGCACAAGTTTAATGAATTTCACAGTTCAAAAGGGGGTCAGGTCTCAGGTGATGGAAAAACCTCTTGATGTGATCTCTCTCTCTGTCCCCTTCCTGAGATCCTAGACCAGGGCTTTCCAAACTGTGTGTTGCGACACACTACTGTGTCGCCTGGGGGGCCCAAGTGTGTCGCGCGACAACCTGGAAGCGCTGATGGCGCACCGCCGTCATGGCGGCGGGCCATCGGTGCTTCCAAGTTGTCGTGCAACACACCAGGATGCCGCCGCTGACGCCGCCGCCACATTGCACAAAAACACAAAAGTGCGGGCACGGCAACCTGGAAGCGCCGCCGGCGGTGCTTCCAGGGTTTTACGTGCTGGCCGTTGGTGTGTCGCCAACAGCAAAAGTTTGGAAAGCCCTGTCCTAGACAATGGTTGCCGCTCAGGAAATGATGCTGAGCCGGATGAGCCAATAATTGAAGGGTTTGTGATGAAGGATCTAAAGTGGCTTGCTCCATCGTACCCATGTGTGTGTTTGTTTGTTTGGTGGTTGTTGGCTGACGACAATGCATGATGTGAGTGCGGAGGAACCCAAGACCCGGCGCATCTGACGGTGTGTCGATTACTGCCGGAGCCTTGTACTGTTGGCGACCTACAGCAAGCTAATGACAAAGCTGTGGCGGTGGCTACATTTTGGCAGAGTAAAGTTTGATCTGGACACAAAATAAATAAACGAACAAATGTGTTTGTCACAGAGCCCGTGATTCCCACTCAGCTCCCTCCTCTTTACAGCTCACTCGACCAGCCCAGGACTTACTCACGTCTGTCTGTATGAACTGCAACACCCACAGCTCCGAGGACGTGGAGGTGGTCTCCAACCTCATCAAGATCCGCCTGAAGCCCAAAGTTCTCCTCAATCACTACATGCTCTGCGTGAGGTAGGCACCTGCAAATGGGGTAAGAGGTCTGTATTGTGGAATGATCCGAGCAAGGCAAAAGCCGGTGAAGCCCTACGTCAGGGGTGGGCAATGTCAGGCCCACGGGCCATATGAGGCCCGCGGGGCTCCCACCCGCAAACCCCGCCCCTTCCATGCGATTGGCTCCCGCCCGCAAACCCCGCCCCCCAGTGCTTGTGATTGGCTCTCGCCCGCAAACCCCGCCCCCCAGTGCTTGTGATTGGCTCCCGCCCGCAAACTCCGCCCCCCACCCCGGTCCCCGGTTATAAATATCCAAATGGCCCTTGGCAGAAAAAAGGTTCCCCACACCTGCCCTACGTGATGGTGATAGAGAAGGCCTATCGTGGCGGCGGTGGAGGACAGCATCAGGGGCCTCTGCGCATGTACAGGTGGGAGGCGTGTCTTCTGTCTGGCAGCTGACTGGGAGAAAGGAGAAATCTCACGCAAGTGTGGTGTTTCTTCTGGGCCTGGCATCTTCCAGGGAGCTGCTGAACGCTCACCGGGACAACTTGGGCACTGTGGTCAAATCGGTGATCTTCAACGAGCTGTCCAATGCTAGGAACCCCAACAACATGCAGATCCTTTATACGGTCCTCCAGCACAGCCCGGAACTAGCCCCAAAGGTACGTTGGAGGCCCAGCCCCAGCTTCAGCAAGCGCCAACCGAGTGACGAGAAATGCCAAGGAAGAAAAGAGAAAAAGTTAAGGGAAAACAGAAAAGGCAGGGAAAAAAGATATAAGGCCACTGTTCATGCAAGGAAGGGGCAGATTTACCCCATGGGGTTCCAGCAGCCAACCCCTCTGCATGACTTGTCGAGCTTTGCCATCAAGAGATCTATAATTCTTTAAAGAAAACGTTTTAGAAAGCACTTCTGGGTGATTTTCATTGAGTTATCCTCCCTGTAGTTTAAACCAGTGTTTCTCAACCTTGGCCACTTGAAGATGTGTGGACTTCAACTCCCAGAATTCTCTGCTGGCTGGGGAATTCTGGGAGTTGAAATCCACACATCTTCAAGTGGCCAAGGCTGAGAAACACTGGTTTAAATCATTTTGGTTGCCCTGGCTTTGTGTCCTGCCTCTGATGGCCACAAAGCATCGTCCTTTTCTTCCCTGCCCCTCCCTCCTTCCCCCAGTTCCTGGCAATGGTCTTCCAAGATTTACTGACCAACAAAGATGACTATCTGAGAGCTTCCCGGGCGCTCTTGCGGGAGATCATCAAGCAGACCAAACACGAGATCAACTTCCAGGCCTTCTGCCTGGGCCTCATGCAGGAACGGAAGGAGCCTCAGTATGCTGAAATGGAGTTCAAGGTGAGGGCCTGCGCTGATGGGCCTGTGGATGGCATCCCGTGGAAGGCCCGGTGTGGCGTTTCGCTTTCTCTTCTGCTGTTAGCAGTTTTCTGGGCCCTTCCAACACCTTTCTTTTTTGTTGTACTGTATTGGACTTCCTTCCAAATGAGGATTTGTGGACAGATCCATATTACTTTCCCTTGATATCCTTTCCTAGTTGTCCTTTCAGGGACTCACTGGAGTCTTAACGATCACCTTCCCGTCTTACTCTCTTAGGACCGGTTTGTCATCCACATTACAGACCTGCTGGCTGTCTCCATGATGCTCAGCATCACTGCCCAAGTCAAAGAAGCCGGGATTGCGTGGGACAAAGGCGAGAAAAAAAGTAAGGCTGTGGAGTCCTTGGTGCTCTCTGAGCCTTGTTGTTTCCTTGCAGACGTTTCATTGCCAGGCAAGGCAACATCTTCAGTGCGAAAAGGGAGTGGAACTTGTTCTCTGTTTATATACCCTGGCTTGTCCTGCCTGTGTTGGGCGTGTTGTACTCTCCTTGGTAGTACTTTGATTGGGTTGTTGTTTGCTGCTTGGCCGAGTTAATAGTTCCTTGATTAGGGTCTATTGTGTTGTTTGATTGCTCCTCTGCTGCTAATCTTGCTGTTAATCTTTGCCTATCTTGTTGTTGATTGCTGGCAAAGAGGTAATAATTCTTTACGCAAAAAAGGAAGGCTTTATAACTTGGTTGGGCTTTGAAACCAAGGGGTGTACAAAACCCTCACCAGTTGACGGATCTCTGGAACGTGTGGAAGGTGAACTCCGATATGGAGCAATGCAACCCAGGTTCAGTCCTAAGAACAGCTGGACCCGGTATTTTCCCCCCCAGATTTAGAAGGGCTGCGGGCTTTCCAGAACCAGATCGCAGCAATCCAGCGCGACGCCGTCTGGTGGTTGCACACCGTTGTGCCCTCGATTACTAAGCTGGCTCCTAAGGAATACATACACTGGTAAGAAAAGAAAGCAACGGAGGCCGGGGAAACGCTCCTCGCAAGGGGGTTCCACAGGAAGTCACCTCCACATTTGTTCCATCTCTCTCTTTAAACAGCCTCCACAAAGTCCTGTTCACAGAGCAACCTGAGACGTACTACAAATGGGACAATTGGCCTCCCGAGAGCGACCGCAAGTAAATCTGGGTCTTGGCTCTGCCGGGGAGGGGGTCAAGGTCCTTGGTTGGAAGTTTCATGCTTCTGGATCACGCGTGTTCAACCGGAGCGTACCAGGCTCGAGTTTGCTTGGGGAAACCCGGGCCTTATGACTTGGAAAGCCGAATCAGCGGCTTGGCCTCATACCCAAACTGGGTGGTTTATCGGAAGCGAGTCGCTGTTGTGAGATGGGTCTTTCCTCGGCTGCTCTGGGGGCCGACCAGCTCCTCAGCATCGCTCCCTCTCCTCTCCTCTCCCTGGCCAGCTTCTTCCTTCGCCTCTGCTCCGAAGTGCCGATCCTTGAGGACACCCTCATGCGCATCCTTGTGATCGGCCTGTCGCGGGACCTCCCGCTCGGCCCTGCTGACGCCATGGAGCTCGCTGACCACCTCGTGAAACGGGCGGCTGCCGTGCAGGCGGACGGTAACCCATTTTTTGAGCTGCTTAGGGTCTCTGCCGCTTTGCCTCTGCTTAAGCACCAGCTGTTTATCCCAACCTCCATCTTTCGTAGTTTCTCCTTGATGCTCCCACCCACTCAGATAGCCAGCCCTGGTAGAATGCCCAGTCCTTGGCATGAGGGATTGCTAACATCATCTAAACTCTGGGGGGAAAATAGAGAAAAGGGATGGGCAACAGCATCAGGCTGGCTTTGATGACTTTAAAGGGTCTGTGGGTAAAGAAATCTCAATTCCCCCATATCCAAGAAGTCCGGCAATGATCACCATGCCTTATAAAGGCGGAAGAGGCGTTCCCCCGTGCCCCTGGCCCTGACCAGGACTAGAATCATAGAATTGTACAGATGGAAGGGACCACGAGGTTCATGTGGTCCAAATCTCTACAATGTATGGGAAAACCAATTAAACTATTATCTTCAACCTCCAACCTATAATCCAGAGATGGAGAACCTACATACTCCACAGGAAGACTGTTCCACTGTTGGGCAGATCTTACCATCAGGAAGTTTTTTTTCCTTATATTTAAATAAAATCTAGGTAGCTGCAATCTGAACCTGTTGTTTCTGGTCCTCATTTCTGTGGCTGTGTAAAGTAGTCTTTGGCCGTCTTCCCTGTGGCTTCCTGTTACATACCTGTAGGTGGCTATTGTGACTCCTCCAAGTCGTCTTTTCTCCAAAGCGAGATCCCAGGTTTCCTTGGCTTGTTCTCATAAGGCACGCTTGGCTTCAGTGGGGCTTGGGTGTGGGGCAAGGATGATAGAAGTTGTAGTCCAGCCCAGCCGGAAGGAGCCAGGAAGGCGACGGCTGCATTCCTCCTTCCACAGTCCGGCCCTCGTTGGTCCCCTGCGCTGTCTGAATGGGGAATCTCTGCTGGTTGTTAGCTACCATCTGAGAAATCCAGCACAATCTCGTGCAGAGTTGTCCGATCTGCCTTGGTTTATACTTTGCTCCCATTTTTAATTCAGATCTCGAAGTCTTGAGGGTGGAGAGGATTCAGCTGATCGACGCCGTCTTGAATCTGTCCACCTACCACCATCCCGAGAACATCCAGCTGCCTCCAGGGTAACCATCCGGGCTGGAGAGAGAACCCTTTCCCTTTTGAATGGCAAACATTGGAAAATGAAACCCATTCTGTCCCGATCCTTTTTGTACGTTGCTTTATTTTGTTAAAACACCAGTATCGCACCCTTGGTTCCGCTGCAGGTACCAGCCTCCAAATCTGGCTATTTCGACTCTGTACTGGAAAGCTTGCCCTTTGTTGCTTGTGGTCGCCGCATTCAACCCGGAAAACATTGGTGAGTGTTACAGTAGGAGTCCATTCCTGCAGGGGTGCGCTGACTGATGGTTGACTCCTTGGCGTAGCTGCTCGCTCGCTCGCTCTGTGTCGGCACAAATACAGCGTGGGCGCACGCATGCACATTTGCACACGAAGCAGCAGCATGGGGGAAAAAAGCTCTTCAACTTTGTACAGATGGTCCTCGATTTATGACCATTCGTTTAGCGACCGTTTGAAGTTACAACGGTAGTGGGAAAAGTGACTTGCGACCAGTGCTCACACGACCATCACAGCATCCCTGCCGTCAGGTGATCAAAATTTAGGCGCTTGGCAACTGGCATGTATTTATTACAGTCGCAGCGTCCCAGGGTCATGTGATCACCATTTGCGACCTTCCCAGCTGGCTTCTGGCAAGCAGTCAATGGGGGAAGCTGGAGTCACTTAACAACCGTGTGATTCGTTTAACAACCGTGGCAAAAAAGTTGTAAAATCAGGCGTGACTCCCTTAACGACTGTTTTGCTTAGCCACAGAAGTTCTGGTCCCAATTGTGGTCGTAAGTCGAGGACTACCTGTATTTATGAATTTCGGGTAATACTATTGTTCTTATTTTCTATGTAACATCCTTGCTGTGCATAGTATTTTACTGGTATAGGATTTTTTTTTTAATCCCCTTTTCAAATTGTTTACAGTTTAAAATTATCCTAATGAATCCCTAATCCAGTGTTTCTCAACCTTGGCCACTTTAAGATGTCTGGACTTCAACTCCCAGAGTTCCCCAGGCAGCATGGCTGCCTGGGGAATTCTGGGAGTTGAAGTCCAGACATCTTAAAGTGGCCAAGGTTGAGAAACACTGCCCTAATCTGTCAGGGAGGCGCGTGATTTTGCAGAGATTTTGTTCAAGATATTGTCAACACTCTGATTGCCGCATGCAATGGTTCTGAATTTTTTTCCCCTTCCCCTCCCTCTCCTCTGCCTTTGACTGCCAGGTCTCACGGCTTGGGAGGACTATCCCACCTTAAAGATGCTCATGGAGATGGTGATGACCAAGTAAGTTCTACTCCTTCTGCCTTGCCTGCCAGTACAACCAGTTCTCTGCCTGCAGAGATGTTCCCTTCGGAATGTTTCCATCCGTTTAAGAAAGGAAGAGAGCGCCATAAGAAATGGACATTTCTGCCCTGATCTTGGGTCTGGCGGGGCCCTTGCGCAGCTCTGTGCAAGGTCTGAAATCGAAGGGTTTAGGCTCCCCAGCACAGAGCCCCGGGTCTTGTCACTTCCCTGCTGGGACGCTGCAGCTGTTGTAAATATATGCTGGTTGCCAAGCGCCTGAATTTTGATCATGTGACCGCAGGGGCCCCGCGATGGCCGTAAGTGTGAGGATCGGCCGCAAGTCACTTCCCAGCATCGTCGCAACTTCGAATGGTTGCTAAACGAACGGTCATAAGTTGAGGAATACCTGTAGGGCAGGGGTCCCCAACCTGTTAAGAAGTGGGCCGCACAGCAGGTGTGGTGTGCGGTGGTGGTCCCCGCGATTGGCTCCCGCCTGCAAACCCCGCCCCCCTGTCCACGCGATTGGCTCCCGCCTGCAAACCCCGCCCCCCCCGGTCCGTGGAAAAATTGTCTTCCACGACCAGTCCCTGGTGCCAGAAAGGTTGGGTACCCCTGCTGTAGGGTATATTATTGGAATCTTGAAAGTCCATCCAAGTTTCTCTCTCTCCCATCTTATATTAATCAAAATGGGAGGAGGGGGAGATAATTTTAAGTGTTTTTCTCACACTTCCTCTCTCTGGTCTGTGTGATCTGTTCTCCAAATCCCCCCTTGGCAGCGCTCTCCTTTCTTCCCCTATTAAAGGCTGGCTCAAGGTCAGCTCTAAGTTCCTTTGTGGGGAGGCTGTGCTAGAGGTCCCTCTTGAGAGAGTCTCTACTCCTACTGTGGCGTTAGATTGGCCTTTGTCTCCCCTCCCCCCTCCAGCAATTACTCGTACCCCCCCTGCACCCTGACAGACGAAGAGAGCCGCTCGGAGATGATCCGCCGTGAGCTGCAGCTCTCGCAGCGGGAGAAGCAAGAGATCCTCGCCTTTGAGGGCCACCTGGCAGCCGCCTCCACCAAGCAGACCATCACGGAGAGCAGCAGCCTCCTGCTGTCCCAGCTGACGAGCCTGGACCCCCAGTAAGAGGCCTCCGCGGTTCTCGGAGGGGGGGGCTCAGGCTGGAGGCGCTGGGCTGGGGCAGACGGGGGCCCGGCCTGCCTCCTGCCCTGCTTTCCTCCTTCCGCAGGGGGCCTCCCCGCAGGCCGCCTCAGCCCGTCCTGGACCAGGTGAAGAGCCTCAACCAGTCCCTGCGCCTGGGGCACCTCTTCTGTCGTAGCCGGCACCCCGACTTCCTGCTGGACATCATCCAGAGGCAGGTGAGCAGCCCGAAGGGCCGGGAGGGGAGGCGCTGCGGTGGCTCGCCTCAGCCCCGAAGGCCACCAGAGGGTGACGCACTCGGAGGACTTGCAGAAGGCGGGAATCGCGAGGAAGCCGCTCGGGGGTGGAGGGGTCCCAGAATGGTGTGATGCTTGCAGAAGGTTGCGCGGGGGGATGCGGTCCCCTCAGCCTTGAAAGAGGATTCGGCAGACTCTTGAGAAGGATGTCCACAGTTGTCAGCTGCTGGCTAATGGAACCTCCCTAACCAGAGGCAGTCTACCACCGAATACCAATCCCTGAGCGGGACTAAAGAGGAGGCGGAGCAACAGTATTACTTTTGAGTCCGGCTTGTGGGAAGCACCGCACTGGCTTGGCCTTTTTAACGTTCCCGGAACTGTGACGTCGTCCAGTTTTCCCACTGGCCTCCCACTGGGGTTTGCAGAGCTCCCAAAATTGCAACCCTCTTTTCCCAGATGTAACAGACCCCCCCCACCCCCAATTCTGCCCCCCATCAACCTTTGTGCTCTCCATAATTTTCCAGTCCCTGAAACGAGCAAAACAAACCTTTAAGGAAAAGTTGTTCTATCTAGATCCTTTCTCTGCTTCTCCCCTCCTCGACTGACTCCTGACTTCTTCATCGTCGTCAGGCTTCTTCCCAGTCCATGCCGTGGCTGGCAGACCTCGTTCAGTCCAGCGAAGGGTCGCTGGACGTCCTTCCGGTCCAGTGCCTTTGCGAATTCCTTCTGCACGACGCCGCTGATGAGTCGGCGTCTGGGGAGGAAGACGACGAGGGAGGAAGTAAAGAGCAGCGTGCCAAGAAACGGCAGGTAGGTGGCTTTGCACGGTGCCATTACAGGTAGTTCTCGACTTACGACCGTTCGTTTAACGACGGTCGGAAGTTACGACGGCCTCAGAATGGGTGCTTTACGGCCTGTAAAGCACTTCCGAGCATCGCAAAATGTCGCACCCCTCCCACGGTCACATGATTGCATTTCGGTCGCTTGGCAACCGGCTCGCGTTTACAACCGGTTGCAGAGTCACATGATGCGAAAAACAGCAAAAAACACTAGTGGGGAAGCTGGATTCGCTTAACGACCTGTGATTTGCTTAACGACCACCGTAAAAATGGTGGTAAAATCGGGTCTGGTCACGTGATGACTCGACTTACGACCGCAACGACTTATAATGGAAATCCCAGTACCAATTGGGGTTGTAAGTTGAGGACTACCTATATTTGAAGAGCAAGCAGCCAACTTAGGAAGCAGGTTGATCATTTGTCGTGCCGGGAATTTCGTCCTGGCCTAACCCTCATGCCGGAGAGCAGCAGTTCCATTCTTCCTGCGAGGGGCTCCCGGAGAGCCGGTCCCCCGAATTGCTGGGTGCGTTTTTACACGGAGTAGGGAAGCGCGCCCCAGGCCAAGTCTTGGTCTCGTACCGGTTCTCGGCAGTCCAGCCCCAGAGACGCCTTCCCTCCCCAGAGGCAGCAGAAACAGAGGCAGCTGCTTGGCCGCCTGCAGGACCTGCTTCTCGGGCCCACGGCCGACGAGCAGACCACGTGCGAGGTGCTGGACTACTTCCTGCGGCGCCTCAGTTCCTCCCAGGTGGCCTCGCGGGTGCTGGCGATGAAGGTAAGCCGTGGCGCGGTGGGAAGCGGGCCTTGCTTTGACGCAGGGCTCGGAGGCAGGTCAGGCTGGATGCAGCCCCGTGCCCTCCTCCCCGCAGGGCCTGTCCTTGGTGCTCTCGGAGGGGGGGCTCCACGAGAAGGAGGAGAAGGAACACCCCATGGAGGAAGACTCCCGGGACTTTGAGCTGCTCCAGAGCTACCAGTGGCTCCTGCGGGACCTCCCCAGGCTGCCCTTGTTCGACAGCGTCCGGACAACCACGGCGGTCGCTTTGCAGCAGGTGAGCAGGGCGGCCCCGGAGGGGGGGCTCTCCCGGCGGAGGGGCGGACGCTGCAACTCGGCTTCCCCCTGGTTTCCCGCTCCAGGCCATCCACATGGAGACGGACCCCCAGACCATCAGTGCTTACTTGGTGTACCTTTCCCAGCATGCGCCAGTCGAGGAACAAGGGCAGCACAACGACCTGGCTTTGGTGAGAGAAGCCCGAAGTCAAGGGGTGGGCGGAGGAGGAGATGGCCTGCGTTGTCCCGGCAGCAGCCGAAGCAAATGGGGCCTCGCTACAGAGAGCAGAGCACTCCTCCCTCGCTGAGCGCCGCCTCTTGATGCTCAGGGGTCGTCTGCTCTTACCTACAGACTGCGGACAGCGTTCCCTTCCCCTTATGCTTTTGATTACAGGTAGTCCTCGCTTAACGACCACAATGGGGACCGGAATTTTGGTTGCTAAGCGAAGCAGTCATTAAGCGAATCCGGCCCGATTTCACGACCTTTTTTGTCGCAGTTGTTAAGCGAATCACTGCGGTCATGAAGTGAACCACGTGGTTGTTAAGCGAATCACACAGCTCCCCATTGGTTTTGCTTGCCGGAAGCTGGCCGGGAAGGTCGAAAATGGCAGTCATGTGACTGCAGGATGCTGCGATGGTTGTAAATGCGAACTGGTTGCCAAGCACCCAGATTGCAATCATGTGACCCCGGGGGGACGCTGCGATGGTCGTAAGTGTGAGGACCAGTCGCAAGTCAGTTTTCCCAGCACCGTTGTAAGTCCGAACTGTCACTAAGCAGGTGGTCGTTAAGCGAGGACTACCTGTATCTTCTCCCTCCTTCTAAATTGATGCCTCCAGAGATGGGGTGGATCTCTTCTCCAGAATGGGGTTGGGTGGGTTGGTTGGCCCCACCTTCTGAGATGAATTAAGAACTGACCCCCGCCGCCCGCCTTCGCTTCCACCAGCCTGAGAGGAAACCTGAGCTTGATTTTTCTGCATCATTTCCGTATTCCAATCTTTTGCTGGTCTCAGCTTGATGCCCTCTTTGCGCCGCTGATAACATGTTTCCCCCCCTCCTCTCTTTTGCAGGATGTGGCCAGGCTGATTGTAGAGCGCTCCACCATTATGTCTCACCTCTTCTCAAAGCTCTCCTACTGCTCAGAGTCCGACACCATGTTGGTGGCTCTGCTCTCTATCTTCTCGCGCTACATCAAGCGCATGCGCCAGAGTAAAGAAGGCGAGGAGGTTTACAACTGGGTGCGTGCCCCTCTTCTCCTTCCTTTTGATCACATTTTCCAATTTGCCTTCTAGGGCAGCGCTTCTCAACCTCGGCAGCTTGAAGATGCGTGGACTTCCAACTCCCGGAATTCCCCGGCCAGAGTGAGATGGGGAATGCACGCTGGCTGGGGCATTCTGGGAGTTGAAGTCCACGCATCTTCAAGCTGCCACGGTTGAGAAACACTGTTCTAGAATGAACACACGTCCTTGCTAATTGATTGCCCCATTTGTCTTCTAGTCGGAGTCCCAAGATCAGGTCTTTCTTCGCTGGAGCGGTGGAGAAACCGCCACCATGCACATCCTGGTGGTCCACGCCATGGTGATTCTGCTGACCCTCGGGCCCCCTCAAGGTGAAGGAGAATTCGCGGTGAAAGTGACCCAGGGGGATGGAGTTTCTGTGGGCCACAGGTGGTGGGTATGCTCCGCCCAACCCATAGACCGTGTTCTTCCCCAACTGTAGGACTTGAACCTGTTTGCCAGGGGTCAGTGGATTAACCCTCCTCCCCATTCTGAGGGCTTCATTTTTTTGAGCCAGTTTTTAAGGAGGGCTTTTTGCAGGCATAAAAAAGGCTTCCAGATTTTCCAGCCAGTTCAGAAACGTCTGATTTAGTTTGGCAATTTAATCCAAATTGGTGGTTGGAGTCAGGAACCTGTTCCGAGTCACAGATTAATTCAGATTCCTTTCAAATCAAGGCTTAAATCAAGGACAGACACCCCCCCCCCCAACCTGGGACTCTGTAGGGGGTCTAGCCTTCAGCTGGGCTGAACAGACGGAATAACACTCTAAATGTTGCTTTAAAGCGGAGGACAGTGACTTTTACGTCCTGCTGGACATCTGGTTCCCCGAGAAGAAGCTGCTCCCCACAGCTTTCCTGGTGGACACCTCTGAAGAGGCCCTGCTCCTCCCCGATTGGCTGAAGCTGCGCATGATCCGCTCAGAGGTGCCCCGGCTGGTGGACGCGGGTGAGCAGGTTGCAAAGAAGCGCGCCGTGCCTGCCGAAGGGCAAGTCTGCCAGCAGGAGAGCCGGACCGGTGGCCCTTCCTTGCTCACGGTGCTCAGCCACTGGTCTTTCCTTGTGTTTTCAGCTAGACGTGGACCGTTTTCTATATCGTCAACGGAGAGCTGGCATGATTGGCGGCTGTGGCTGCCTTTGTGGAAAAAAACATTACAAAATCCATGAAGGAGGTGCTTTTAAAATAAAAACTAAACTTTTTTTTGTTGATTCAAAGCCTTCTTCTGCTTACCTCCTGATGGTTCCGCAGAGGGGCAGCTATTTTTTTCTTAAATAAATTGGGCAACTCGGTGATACAGACTTCGCCTGAGGAAAGTGGGTGGGCTGAAAGTCACATGGAATCCTCCGTGACTGAATTTCCCCCGTTGGGGGCCAGCAGGAATATCTACGTTTCTTAATTAGGCCAAGAGGTTTTGAATTAGAACTAATTATCTCTCGTTTTCACTTCGGCCTCTCCACCCTGTACAGCCCGCCCTGGCTATCAGGCAGTCTTCGACTTGCGACCACAATTGGGACTGGAATTTCCGTCGCAAGTTCTTGCGGTCATAAGTCAACTCACCACGTGACTGGACCTGATTTTATGACCGTTTTTTACGGTGGTCATTAAGCGAATCACGGGTCATTAAGCAAATCCAGCTTCCCCAATGGGGATTTAATGTTCTAAATCGGTTGGGACACCAGGGGTTAGACAGCGCCTCCTTTCTCGCTTCGGAGCGTGTTGAGTCTGGGGGTGTTTCGTTCCAGCGCTGCAAGACCTCGAACCCCAGCAGCTGCTGCTCTTCGTTCAGTCCTTCGGCATCCCGGTCTCCAGCATGAGTAAACTGCTGCAGTATCTGGATCAGGCCGTCTCGCATGACCCCCAGACGCTGGAGCAGAACATAATGGACAAGAGTAAGGGAGCCCGTTGCGGGAGGTGGGCGTGCTGCCCAGACTTCTCCTCGCTTGCCCTGGGAGTCTTTTCTGCGCGTGTTGGGAGGCTG
Source organism: Charina bottae (assembly GCA_023362775.1). Taxonomy (NCBI): domain Eukaryota; kingdom Metazoa; phylum Chordata; class Lepidosauria; order Squamata; family Charinaidae; genus Charina; species Charina bottae. Next base: position 24,621,644 of record JALMGJ010000010.1, on the reverse strand, counting down.
CAGAAACGTACGATAAAGCAGGGGGTGTGGGCTTGGCCATGGAATGAAGGGCACATTCCTGAGAATCTCAGCCTTCCCCCCCCGCTTGAATTCTGGTTTCTGTGGCTGCTAAGGGGATGCTTGGAAGAGGAGCTAAAAAGAGTTGGATGGGTCAGACTTGGGGTCAGAGACCAAGTTCCCAGATAAAGGTAGTCCTCGCTTAACAACCACAATTGGGACCGGAATTTCAGTTGCTAAGTGAAGTGGTCATTAAGCGAATCCGACCCGATTTTACGACCTTTTTGTGGCGGTCGTTAAGCAAATCGCCGTGGGCGTTAAGCGAACCACATGGTTGTTAATTGAATCACATGATTCCCCATTGATTTTGCTTCCCAAAAGACAGCCGGGAAGGTCGAAAATGGTGACCACATGACACTGCAATGGTCAGAAATGCGAACTGGTTGCCAAGTACCCAAACCGTGATCATGTCACCATGGGGACACTGTGACAGTTGTAAGTGTGAGGACCAGTTGTAAGTTGGTTTTTTCAGCACCGTCGTAAGTCTGAACCATTACTAAACGAATGGTTGTTAAGCGAGGACTGCCGTAGTTCTCCTCCTGCCCCCTCCATATTTCTTGAAAGAGGAACCTTTATGCCAGATGAGTGAAATAGGGAAAAAAGAAAAAAGGCTTGCATCCATTCTCAAAATGGGAACAGGTTTAATTTGCAAAGTGACTTTGAAGCCCGCTTCACCCGTGTCTGGGCTGCCCGTGATCCACTGCCCAGGGAAAGCTGCTTGGGCGCTTCTCTGTTCTGCTCTGACAGCCACAGCAAACTGATTAGTCTCTTCTATTGTGCCTGGGGGAAGCAGGCACGTGAGTGCACTGGATCCAGCCCAAACAAAGCCCCCGACAGGGAGGGCCCCTGTCTTACCTACTGGCAGTGGCCAGTCCCCTCTTGGCATGGAAGGCTGGCCCCTTTCCTCTTCAATCTTTTGCTGGAATTCCCAGCGACGGGAGCTTCATTTCAAACCCTGCACGGTCAGCTGATGCCCACAGGGTGGCCCGTCTGTCATCAGCTGGCAGCTTCCGAGGGCCCCCCAGATCCAGCGCCAGAACGTTTTGATCTGGAATCAGGAGTTCAAGCCCTTGGATGGTGTTGGAATGAAGCGTTCTTCCACGCTTAGAAGTTACCCGGTTGAATGGATTCAAAGCGAACCCACTTGAATCGACGACTCTGATCGTGGAGATGGATCAATCTGGTTTAACCATTCAGCGAAGCCACGTGAGACCTCTAATGGACTCTCTTTTCCTTCTCGCTCTCTTACAGACTACATGGCCCATCTCGTGGAAGTGCAGCATGAAAGGGGCGCCACGGGCGGGCAGACCTTCCACTCCCTCCTCACAGCCTCCCTGCCGTCCCACCGAGGTTCGACGCTTCGGCTTTCGGCTTCTGTTCTGGGAGCAAATTCCTCCTGCCTTTGATGGATTGCGTTTGCTCGTCCTGTGCTCCCCCATCAAGCAGACAAAAAGCCTGCTTACAAAAAAACCTAGTCAGTGGAGAAGTTCTTCCCATGACACCCTCGCTCTTTACTGGCAGGGAGTTCTACTTTCTGATCCATTTATCTTAGCATTTCACTCCTACCCTCCTCCTCCTCTGGGGAGTCTCATAAAAGACCAAACTGCCCCTCCCCATTCCCCCAATTTGATAGCCTCCATATATGTTGGACTACAACACCCATCACTGCTACCCAGCACTCTTCCCTGACCTGGCACTTTCCAGGCGTGTTACACTGCAATTCTCCTCCTTCCCATCCTTCAAGACCCGTTGATTGCTTTGCGTTGGAATGATGGGCGTTGTAGTCCAGTACTTCTGCAAGTGTCACGTTGGGGAAGATGGCTCTGTGGGGCACTTTAGGGGGGGGGGCTTTAGGCCCCCAGTGGTTTGAAACAGTTCCACCGACAAGATTTTGCCTGCCTCTCTGTTCAGACAGCGATGATGCCCCACGGATCAAATCCAGCCTTGAGGTTCCCCAAGGACAAGGGAGGAGCCGAGCTTTAGCCCAGATCCGTGTCGTCGATCCCGAGGACGACTTGGCAGGTATCCTCCTTCAGGTAATGCGCTTCCCCTTTTCTTCTGTCGGGGATGATGGGCCTCCCCCATTTCCCCCTTGCTTCCATGCAGGCAGGTCCAGCTTCTTGGATCCCCTCTGATGGAGAAGTGGCTCCTACTTCTGAGAAGAACAGAGATGATAAACCTTGGGAGACTGAGCTGACTCGTTCTGTGGTTTCGGAAATTGACATTCTGGAAGTCGGGATGGAGAAGGAATGGCTGTCGCTCCAAATGGGACTGTTTTTCATTGGAAACGAAGCTTGAAAGAACTTGCTATCTTCTTTCCAGTTTGTTGGATAAGCTTATACATGCACATGCATCTCGTAATTCTCATGTGGCCGAACGTTTAAGCTCCTCTGGTTTCCCTCCCATCTCCAGCCATCCCAGTGGGCTTCAGCTCTGCCATCGTGGCTGTTTCTTGGTCGGTCCTGTGCCCACCCTTGTCACCGCATCTAGATTTTGCAGAACCCCAGGTTTTCCAGTTGGGAGTAAATGAATTAAGTGAACACCCTCCGGAGTGCTCTGTGTTATGCCTGAAACGTAGAAACGCGAATGGATCTTTAGGAACCAGCACCCCTAGTTTAGCAGTGAACAGAACGGGGTCTCCCTTTCTGACACACTCTCTCTTTTGGCCCGCCCAGTTGTTTCCACTGACTCCGGATCCCCGCTGGCAGAACTCGAACCCGCGGCCCCTCGCCCTGGCTTTGCAGCAGACCCTGAGCCAGGAGCTCGCCCGGCTGCGCCAAGGAGGCAGCCCGCCATCGCCCGAGACTGCAGCGCGACTGTTGAAGGCTCTGGCGGCCCTCTTGAACTCTCCCCACGGGGGAGCCCTGGCGATGGCCATGCACCGGAACCACATCATGGCTTGCCCGCTCATGCGCTTGCTGTGGCAGCGCCAGGTGAGGCTGCGAGCTGCCCCTCGCCGGGGGCAAGCTCCAGTCGCGGGGGGAGGCTCAGAGATACCGTTTCCTGCCCTGTCGCGCTTCTAGGACCCAGCAGCCTTGCCTGTTATTTTGGAGGGGAACGGGACTTGGTAGCTTTCGGTCCCGTTGGCCTGATCCCCACGCAGTCCAGACTAGCGAGGCTGAAGCAGCCTTTCTCAACCTTCTGACCCCGGAGGAACCCTTGAAACATCTTTCAGGCCTCCGGGAGGGAACCCCTGCACATTCAGGCTCAAAGACAGGCCAGAAGTGACAAAATGATTGTATTCGTTTCATGGGCAGGCCTGTCGATACGCATTCACAGTGTTCTTAAACTGGAAATGAAGAATGAAACTTGCCTCTTTCATGTGAAGTTGCCCGGATTTGAAATAACTTTTAAAATAAATCGTGATCTCCCAGGGAACCCCTAGGGACCTCTCCCGGAACCCTGGTGGAGAAACCCTGGTCTAGAGCGATTCAGAGGCACCAAGGGACAGAAGCAGTCCTCATTGCAGGAATAAATGCTCACCATTGGGGGAGGCTCAAGGCCCGGGATCGATCAACGCAGGCCCTGTGACAAAACGTTCTGTTTGAGGGCCCCTTGGGCCATAGAGTTCACTCCCTCCTGGTAGTGTAGGACTTCAGGGGTTGGGCTCTTCACTCTGGGGAGGCTTGGCAAGGAATAGAACTTCCTTTCTATGCCTGTTTTGGGGCTCTGCGGTTCTGCCTGTAACCCGGACTCCTCCTCCTCCTCCTCAGCGCCACGCCCCCCAAGACGACGCCTTCTCCTCGCTGTTTTTCAAAGTCCTCATGCAGATGTTGCAGTGGCTGGAGAACCCAGCGGTGGAAGAGGGGCTCCTGCGGACCCAGCTCAAGTCCTTTGCGGTTCAGTATTCGTCCCAACACAGAATCCACGATGGTAGGGAGAATTTGGAGAGCTGGGGGGGTGGCAGCGGGAGGGGGGGCAGGAGAGCTCTCCCTATGAACATCTGTAAGGCTTTGGGGGAATCTTTGCTGGCAACTCTTGAGTCTTCACCACGTTCGCTCTAATTGCTTAGCCTGGGGACTGAATTAACTGCTTTTCCGGGCTCCGACAGTACATTGACCTAACCCAATAGGCCGCCTTCACGCAAAAGGGAACCCACCAAAATCCAAACGAAGCTTTGGGTGTTTTGTGAATACAGCCATTATATATGGCTCATTTGGGGTGGGGTTCATGTGCCATCCCAGAACGGGCGTAAGGTGGAAGTCCAGAACCTGAAAAGCATCCAATTGGTTGAAGGGATCAAGTATCCCTGTGGGAGGGACCCCTTTGAGGCATGCCCGCAGGAGGGTGCAAGCCTTGAGTCAGGCTGTTGGTTGGCAGGGCTCACAGTGGTTCAGACTCTCTGCATTTCATTTGTGGCCCCTAGAGCAGTGTTTCTCAACCTCGGGCACTTTAAGATGCGTGGACTTCAACTCCCAGAATTCCCCAGCCAGCCTTGGAATTCTGGGAGTTGAAGTCCACGCATCTCAAAGTGCCCGAGGTGGAGAAACCCTGGTCTAGAGTATTCATTTCTGACCTGTTCAGCAGGCATGGAGCCGGGGACCCTCCCCAGGCAGAACCCGTCTTCAATCCCTGCTGCTTCACAGCCCTTTCTTTTCCATACCTGCAGCCCAAGCCGGGTTCCTGCATCTGGCGGATGCTCTGGCCTTCTGCCACAACTCTGAAGTGATTGGCTCCACCATCCGTGCCATCGTGGCCACCTTGAAGTCCAGCAAAAAGTGGAACGTGGAGCCAGAGCTTGTCAGCAAAGGTAGGATCGCCCCTCCCTGCCGGAGCATCCCGGGCGCTTGGGCCGAACAAGAGGCAGGAGCGTTCTTGCTGCCTCTCCTGTTAACTGAGCACCCAGCTGGGGAAGGCGAGGCTGGGAGCCCGCAGGCTGTCAAGGGTGTATCGAGATGCGTGAGAAGATAACTGACTCCCCCTCAGCTGAAGGTGAGAGTCTGGGTCCTGGAGCAGCTCAGAGGTAGGGACTCTGGGTGTGGCCCCACACTCAGCCCCTGTAATGGTATGTGGGAATGACCTTGGGAGTTGGGGGGAAGTGATGCTGCCCAGGGAACGGTCAGATAAGAGGCAGCTGAGCCCACAGCTGCATAATGGGCAGGGAAAGGGGCTCAGAAGGAACCCTCCCTGGTTTCTTTGGCTGTAAAGGAAATGGGGGGGGGGAGATTTGTACTTTCAGACTTTGAAGATTCTGTTAATGTAGCTTTACGATAAAGTAGGATTAGCTCATCTGGTCCTGTTTCCTGTCTGGTGCACCTGGGAAGGCTGCCAGCCCCACCCTCCTCCTCGTAGCGCCCTCAAGCAGGAAGGTCTGAAATGGGCTTCAGCTCATATTCCCCTGAACGCACGTCAAGCTTTACGCTTCCAAGGAGCTGGCTGAGAAGTTTCAGAGGAGCTCCTCCAGTTTATGGAAGAAAGGACCTCGCGTTTTCAGCTGTGGAAAGTTCCCAGCTTAGGGTAACCTCCTGTGGCCGGAGCACCCAGTTTCCACCAGATCAAGGGGTCGGAGGTGAACCCCAGTTTTGGACAGCCTGAAAGGGGGAGAAGATTTGCCTAAGCCTCCCGAAGCTTCGTCCTGGCCCCGAGAATTTCTGCTGCTCCACCTGTCCTCCTCCTCCGAGTCTCTTAGAGAGTCTTTGTCCCTCCTGTGCAGTCCTCGAAGGCCTGACCAAGACGCACTCGCCGTATCTGGAGGAGCTGTTGGTGACCCTCTTCTCTGTGGCGACGGAGACGGCATCCCGCTTTCCTGCCTCTGGGCCCATCTCGGTGGTGAGCTCCCTGCTGCTCGAGTGCAAACAGGAGACTCTCACGAAGAAAGAAGCGGAGAGCTGCAGGTGGGGCTGACTCTGCCTGTCTGGTTCTGGGCAGGTTTCGACTCCTTCCTGGCTCCTCCAGGGCCTTGTTCCGTCGTCCCACCCCCTGCCGTTTTCCCCCCTCCAGTGTCAAAACCGCCTCTGGTCTCTTCATCGATTGGTTGGAGTTGCTGGATCCTGAAGTCGTCAGCAACTGCCCTGAACTCCAGCAGAAACTGCTGTTCTCCTGGAATAAGGTGAGGATTACAGGTAGTCCTCGCTTAATGACCATTTGTTTAGTGATGGTTCGGACTTACAACGGTATTGGGAAAAAGGACTTACAACCAGTTCTCACACTTATGACCATTGCAGCGTCCCCGCAGTCACGTGTTCACAATTTGGGCGCTTGGCAACTGGTTCGCATTTGACCATCGCAGCATCCCGTGGTCACGGGATCACCATTTTCGACCTTCCCGGCTGGCTTCTGGCAAGCAAAATCAATGGGGAACTGCATGATTCACTTAACAACCATGTGGCTCACTTAATGCCTGTGGTGATTTGCTTAATGACCGCCGCAAAAAAGGTCGTAAAATCGGGTCAGATTCGCTTAATGACCGCTTTGCTTAGCAACTGGAATTCTGGTCCCTATTGTGGTCATTAAGCGAGGACCACCTGTAATCAGGACGTCAGTCAAAGCTGAGAAATCGCCATTCTTCAAGAGCCACAAAGCCCTACACGGCCTGGGCCCTCGCAGCTTTGGGGGTCTGCAAGTAGAATCTGCCTGCCTTGCACAGCCTATTCTGGGAGCGGATGCTGCGAGTGTCCTGGCAACTTTTAAGATGTGTGGACTTCAACTCCCAGAATTCCCTAGCCAGCATAGCTAGGGAATTGAATTCTGGGAATTGAAGTCCACACATCTTAAAGTTGTCTAGGTTGAGAAATACTGCCTTAGAGAGATCAGTGGGGGAAGAGCCAGAGAGAATCGTCTCCTTGGCAGCCCCTCATTTTGGAACTGCTGAGGTCAAATTGGCCTTCCCCTTTTTATTCTGTAGGAAGCATGATATTTAGGGAGTGAGTTTTTTATGGAAGACAGTGGGTTTTCTGAGAGAGTTTAACGTTTGGGTTTTAAGGGCAGGTATGAAGGTTGTGAGTGCGAGTTTGGTATCGTGGTGAAGGCACCGGGCTAGAAACCGGGAGGCCGTGAGTTCTAGTCCCGCCCTAGGCACAAAGCCAGCCGGGTTACCTTGGGCCAGTCCCCCTCTCTCAGCCCTGGGAAGGAGGCAATGGCAAACCACTTCCAAAAATCTTGTCCAAGCAGTCGCCGAGAATCAGATACGATTGAACGGATTAAAGAAAAAGAAAATGCAGGTTGTAAACTGCCTAGAGTTGATTGACTAGCTAGCATACAAGTAATTGTATTGAGTAAAATAGCCGTGGAAACGATCTCCTGCTTCCATTCCATTCCCTTCCATTCCCTTCCCTTTTTATTTTCCCCTGTATCGAATGTTCGGAGTATGAACTCCTCCCGGGTGGGAACTCTCCTGTCACTATCTGGAAAGCTTTACAAGTTTGCACTTGTAATGTGATGTAAATCAAAGGTGCTGCTTGGGATGGGCTGTGCTGGGGTGGGGGGTGAGGGGTTGAGCGTTACCCAGCCTTAAATGAATTCGTTAGCAGGAAAATGCTCGGCCAGGTGTTCTTCCCCGCTCGGCCAGTTTTCCACCCAAAAGGATGGTTCACGTGTGTTCATCCCCGTCCTGCAGAAAGAAATGATGGAGCTCAGAAACATAATCCTGTGAGGCTTCCTTTAAATCCTATTCTGGATCGCAAACAAGCTTAGGAGGGAAGAATTGGAGAGCCAGATGCAGGTTCTTTCGAGGAACGTAAATACTTACCTGCACACGCACACAAGTCAAGGTGCAGGAACCATGTTGAGTGTTGAGCTAGAGCCGTGATCAATTCTGGAGATCTAATCTTCGCCCTTGCCTCGTTGACACTTTCGTTAGCCCGTTCTTGCTCCTCTTCTGACCTTCCTTTTCCCTTTCCAGGATAAAGACTCTTCTGCGTCAGAGCCCCCCTCCTTCCGTCCATACCTTCTGGCCCTCCTTACCCACCAGTCCAGCTGGACCACGCTGCACCGTTGCATCAGGACCCTGCTCTGCGAAAACCCAGAGCTTTCCAGGTGAGCTGCCCGGAGCACAGAGAGTCTGCCAGGATCACCTCCTTGTAGAAGACCCGGCTAACAGCCTGCACTGTGGCCCACTGAGCTGGTAGAAGTCTCCACTTCATACTCCATTCCAGCTGACGTTCGCGCTCTGGCGGAAGGGGCTGCCGTGAAGAAGGAGGGCCTTGTTGCTGGCTTGAGAGCTGACAAGTCCTGAACTTCAGTCCTTGTCCTGCAGTTGCAGAGTTTCATTTTCCAACCTGACCTGATTTCTGAGCAGCCCAAAGCCTTGATGCAGCTTAAGGGCTGCCTAAGCTTTGGTGAATCTCAGTCCCGACGAAGCAGCAGCCAGTGACGAGCCTGCCTGCAGGCCGCAGTCGCTGCTTTGGTCTTGAAGATGCCGGAAGGTCCTGGGTGGCTTTTGCAGCAACAGAGAATCGCAGCCACTGCGGCTTCTCTGGAGGGCAGGCCAGCAACAGGGCGACAGAGAAGCGAGCAGGAGGGCGTGGGTTTCGGGGGGGGGGGACTGGGTTTCAGAAGCCATTTCCCCCCACGACCCTCCCCAGCCGCCCTTCCAGTGTCCGTTCTTTGGATAGGCTCCAGTGCAGTGCTGGGGCTGGGAAGTGGGACTCGGGCAGAGCGGCAGACTGGATCGTTCTGCGTTGAGGAGAGAGAGACACCGCTTTGGATGCCGCATCCTCACTTTGATCTCTCCCAACAGTTTTGACCCAACGGCTTCCTTGGACTTCTTGTGGGCCTGCATTCATATGCCTCGGATCTGGCAAGGGAGGGACCAAAGGATACCGCAGGTAGGTGCCCACCAAGGTCCAGCTCACGGGATGCGTTCTTCTGCCAGCCCAGCAGTTCAAAAGATAAATAGGTACCACATTCTTCGGTGGGAAAAATCACAGGGACCTGAAAGGAGCCTCCTCGGGCGTCCCCCGGGCAACGGTGATGTCGCCGGCAAATCCTTTCACTACAAAAGCGCCTCGGTGCTTCTGACACGGGAAAAAAAAAGGGATGCGTCAATCAAATCACCTCCCAAGCCAGGTATCTGAGACCTCACTATCAAGGGCCGCTGTGGCGGAGCGGTGAAGGTGTGGGACTGTTCTAGTCAAGAGGAAGACACAAATTGAAAGAAATGATTGCCAGGTGAAGTCTCTTACCAAACTTGCTTGGGTTGGGAGCGCTAACGTCAGTCCCACACCTTCACCATTCCACCACAGTGGAGCCCTGGAAGCTCGCTAGATACGAATCTAGAAAAAGGAAAGACTAATAAAGAGACCGTGGTTGGCGGGAGCTTTGTGGCCAGTGTGCGACCTACCAGATGCAGAAGACTCCGTAAAATAGATGGATGCCAGGTGATGCCTCTTGCTTGGGTTGGGAGAATAACTTGGCCGCTTTTAATCTTCCTGTCTTTTTTAGCAGTGTTCAAACAGTCAGACATTTCAATTGATTCAACCAACTGAATCAGCCTATCAGTTTGATTTATTGAACTGACACGACCTGTGCAGTTGATCTGTTCAAGTTGATTCAGATGCTTTTTGCATGCCCTACGTTTTAAAGATCTGGACCCAATTCAGTGATTTGGTTTGATCTGAGCCCAGAGTCTGAATTGGATAGTTTTGATCTTCTGAACGGATCCGGCCGTTCGAGTCTTACCCCATTTGCACGCGCCTGATCCGTTCCTTCCGCCGGCGGCTTTTACCGCTCACAGAAACGGCGAGAAGAGTTTGTGCTGCGGCTCAAGGCCTCTGAACTGCTCAGCTTGGTGGAGCTCATCCTGGCAGAATCCGAAAGCAGAACCCCGAACCCCAAGGAGACCACCTGTCTGGTCATCCAGTCCCGGCTGCCGCTTCTCCTGAGTTGCTGCCATGGAAACGTCCAGAGGATCCAAAAAGTCACCGAGTACCTGACTACTTCCATCCAGAAGTGGGGAAAGAGGTGAGCCTACCTTTCTTGAGAAAGAAAAAAGCCACGGTATGCCCCGCGGAGCCAGATACCTCCTCTGATCTCCAAAAGCGGTTAGCTTGAAATTAAAAAAAGGTCAAGTGTAAAACCAGTATCGGGGTTAATTAGAGAAGCGTCTTTGCTGCTTGACTAGCATGTTGTTGGCCCCACTAGGTAGGCCAGACCAGGAAATCAACTCCGCAGGAAGACTAAAAGATTGCCTGTGCAGGTAGTCCTCGACTTATGACCACAATAGGGACTGGAAGATTTGTTATTAAGCAAGGCATCATGTGACCGCACGCAATTTTACGGCATTTTTTGCGGCAGTCGTTAAGCAAATCACGCGGTTCCCCATTGTTTTTGCTTGTTGGAAGCCGGCTGGGAAGGTCACGTGACCCCAGGAGGCTGCAACCATCGTAAATCCATGCCAGTTGCCAAGCGCCCGAATTTTGATCGCATGACCTCAGGGATCTGCAACGGTCATTAAGTGCAAAGACCGGTTGCAAGTCACTTTTTCCAGTGCCGCCGTAACTTCAAACGGTTGCTAAACGAATGGTCGTAAGTCGAGGGCTACCTGTAAGAACAGAATCTTGCAAGTCTGTGCTGGGCCTCCTCTTCCTCATTGTTCAGTGAATGAGGGAGACGTCTGTCTGAGCCACTTCTGAATGTTATCTGCACTTTCTGGGCTTAAAAAGTGCTTTAGCTCCTTTTGCCTAGATAACAGATCCTGCCTATCTCCATCAAGGCCATCTTCATGACTCTCTACACATCTCTTGGCTCCTTTCAGAGGTGGCCTCTTCTGGGCTCTAGCGGATTCCAAAAAAAAAAAAAGTGGTCCAAAACTGCTTTGGGTCCCGTTTGCCCCTCATCCAGATGTGCTTGGAAGCACTTCTCTGGCATCCAGGAGAACTAATGGCACGTCTTTGCAAATCACAGCAGCAAAATTGGACATTGGACGGGAACGACGGCACTGCTCAATCCGCAAGGCCCACTTTGACTTGCCGGAAGTGCTCAGTCGCCTCTTTCTCTTGCTCTGTTTCAGCTCAATGGGAAAACATTGTCAAGACCTCCTGCTGCAAATGTACCTTCAGCTGCCCGAGCTTTTGGTGCCGGTGCCCGAGACCCTGCTGTCCAGCGAAGGGTCCGCTGACAGCAGCCTCTGCAGGGTAGGTTTGCTCCGGTTTGGCCAGAATAGACCAATAGGATCCTTATCTCCTGCAGGCGTGTTTGGGGTTTCAGTGTGGCTCTCCCAAGTTTGAAAGTCACCATCTCCTCCACTGCTGGAAGTGTGTTCATTCCCCATTTCCTGTTTTTGTTGATTACTGGCTTATTTTATTCAAGAGAGCCAGTTTGGTGTTGTGGTGAAGGCTCCAGGCTAGAAACCGAGAGACTGTGAGTTCTAGTCCCGCCTTGGGCACGAAGCCAGCTGGGTGACCTTGGGCCAGTCACTCCCTCTCAGCCCTAGGAAGAAGAAAACAAGGACGAACCACTTCCAAAAATCTTGCCAAGATAATTACAGGAACTTATCCAGGCAGTCAATAGGAATCACAGCTGACTCAAATAAGAGAGCCAGTGTGGTGTAGTGGGGAAGGTGCTGGATTAGAAGCTGGAAGACCTTAAGTTCTAGTCCTGCTCTAGGCACAAAGCCATCTGGGCGACCTTGGGCCAGTCACTCTCTCAGCCCCAGGAAGGAGGCAATGGCAAACCACTTCAGAAAATGCTGCCTAGAAAACTGCAGGGACTGGTCCAGGCAGTTGCCAGGAGTCAACACTGACTCGAACATGTGTGTGTGTGCGCGCACACACACACACACACACACACACACACACACTTTATTCAACTGTTTGCAGCCTCTTTATTTTTTCAGTTAAGGTCTCCCAACTGATCCCTGGGGTTCCAGGTCAAGTTAAACGTTACAAGTCATCTGGAATGCCTGTTGAGAAAACAAACCAGAAGAAGGTTCCTCAAAACTTAACAAGTTGCCCCTATCCCAAAGCGTTCTTTGGAGCTCGGCCCTCAAAAACAAGGAAGGAATAAAGGGATCTTCCCGGGGGGGGGGGCAGTGCAGAAAAGGCCCTGTCGCACTTTACAATCCAGTGCGATCCAACAGGATCTCAATGCGTTGGAATAACTTCTTTCTTTCCAGTATTTTAAATTGTGGGCTGAGTCAGGTAACTTTCTCCATTGTGTAAATAATGCACTGTTATGTCCAAGTAGTACCAATGTGCTTAAAAGTTGCGTTGAATTGGCTTTCACAAGCTGGTGGTTCCCGTGTCTGGTTAGCAATGCTCATTCCAAAGTGCTCCTTGGACACAGAAGTAGCACAGTGGCTCCTTTCACACACACACCCTTAACCTGGTGACTGAAAACACCTTTTCTTGTTTTGCATAGTATATTGGACCATTCACTAACCCAACAGAATATTTCAGACCGTTGGCTAATAATGTGTTCAGCTACAAAACAGAACAAGGTTAACGCTAGCCAAGGTTAGTCTGCTGCACGGATGGAGCTATTACGTCTCCAACTGACCTGGATGAACCTGAATGGATGCAGCCAGCGGGAGCAAATCCCAGGCCCAGTTCCACCCTCTTTCTCTTTGAACCACTTCTCCGAGAGGCTCTGCAAACAGACCGACGGGCTCCTGACAGCCTAAAGTCCCTCCTTGCCTTGTTCTCACTTCCTCCAAATCAAATCAAATCCTTTATTACAGTCAATGACCAGATGCAGGTACAATTTAACAACAATTTTAAAGAGGGTAAGGGGAGCGTAATACAGGAAGGTGTTCAACTTACCCAAGAAAGAGTAGGAAAAGCAAAACCAGCAGGTAAAAGCTGGGGTACCCTATTTAAAGTCTGTAAGGCAACGGGAATTGGAAGAAAGGAATTGCCAACTGTTAAATAAGCCCATGTCTCTGCAGCTGGACAGCCTGACCCACCGGTTCATCACCCTCCTCGCCGACGCCAGCGATTTGAAGATGAACGAGGGCCGGCTCTGGGACGCCAACGTGGCGTGTCGGAAGCTGGCCGTGGCCCACCCCATCCTCCTGCTCAGGTTCGTTGTCCCTCGGTTCATTTGGGTGTGTGTGTGTTCCAGATGCTTTTGGACGCACGAGGACTGGGAAGCCTTACGTCTGGCTCCAGAATCTCACCCACACGCAGCCTTGCGGGCATCTAGATGCTGCAGGTGGTGGCTTTGCCCTTTCTGCTCTGGGTGCAAATGCCAGGCTGTTTGGCGAGCAAAGACCCCCCCCCCTTTCTCGGGGTACGGCCTTGGGATGTGCGTGAAAGAGCGGTGAAGGTCCATCGAGAAGCTCCTCTTCCTCAAGCATTGGCAGCGCGCAATGCCCCCCTGCCATCCTAAGGAGGGTTCTCTTCCTCCGTGTCCCTTCCCAGGCACTTGCCGATGATCGCGGCCCTGCTGCACGGCCGGATTCACCTCAATTTCCAGGAGTTCCGCCAGCAGAAGCACCTCGCTTTCTTCCTCCACGTCCTGGGGATTCTGGAACTCCTCCAGCCGCAAGTCTTCCAGGGCGAGCACCAGGGGGCGCTGTGGGATTGTCTGCTCTCCTTCATTCAGTTGCTTCTGGTAGGGGAAGGGCCCTGCAGACACACACACACACACACCCCTCCCTCAGGGTTGTGTAGGGCTCGTTCACCGGGACCCACTTCAGATGAGCACATCTCCCAGAAGGCTAGCATCCTAGTCTCCAGAACAGAATCCTGCGCTAAAATGACGTTTGGCCCGGCCTACCACCGTTCTCCTAACATTCTTGCGCAAAGTTCATGGAAGCGGGGAATCCTGGTTACTCCTGAGCAGGGGTGGGAACGGTTCTCTGTGCAGACATGGGATGTTCTGCGTGCAACCAAGTTCCCCATGCGGGTCAGGAGTGGTCCAGGCCAAACCCAGGTTGGCCGCCCATGCGATCCCAGAGGTTGTCGTGAAGCGGGGTCTCCCCCAGGCTGCTTCAGAAGCCTTACCGGTCCTCGGTTCTTCTTTGCTCCAGAGCTACAGGAAATCTTCCCGCCACCTCGCCGCCTTCATCTCCAAATTCGTGCAGTTCATCCACAAGTACGTCGCCTCCAACGCTCCAGCCGCCGTCTCGTTCCTACAGAAGCACTCCGATCCCCTCCTGTAAGTCTTCAGCCTGGGCGCCGGTAGCTGAGCGAGAGGGACTTGGCAGCCCGGAGCGTCGCGCCCCCAACGCCTTCGCTTCTCTTCCCTGCAGCGACCTTTCTTCGGACAACAATGACCTGGCCATGCTGAAGTCTCTCCTGGCCGGCCTCAGCTTGCCCAGCAAGGCTGGCGCTTCAGATCGGGGGCCGGATGACAAAAAGAACGGTGAGTCTCAGATCCTCGCTTGCGGATGTTTCGGAGGTGAACCACCTCCTTTGTTCCAAAGCAGACAATCCCAAATCTTGCCAGTGGACTTTGTCGTGAGGAGGGGACATTTTGTCTTGTCTACAAATTAAGTCCTGCCGCAGAACAATGGAATGGGAGTCAGTTGCGCTGAAAAATACCCGTCTCCTAAGATTGTCCAGTTTGGTGCAGCAGGTCTCGAGTGCGGGACTGTTTGTGCTGGTGACCCGGATTACATTAGATTCCCAGGCTTGGCTCCCTCCAGGCGTTGGGACGCGAGGCCCCTCCTGGCTGAGAATTGGGGGAGTCGCCGTCCCCCCGCCGTCAGGACGCCGCCCAGGTGAGGAAGGCTGGCCTGGAGGACCAACCCAGAGTCGCCACGTGATAGGTGGCATTGGACGCCTGAATCGGCAGTTGCAGTACCGCCTCTGGCCAGTTCTGCGGGTGGCTTTGCCCTGCAGAAGAGAGTAGGAGAGGGCACCCTCTTTTGGCAGACTGGCATCACCGCAGTACAGGGAGGGAACAGCCCAGGTCTCCCTTCCGATGCCGGAAGGGAAACCGTCACTGGTGGTCTGCTTTCAGATGAGGCTGCAGCAGGATCTCTGCCCCTTGTCAGCGTCTCCCTCTTCACTCCGCTCACCCCTGCTGAAATGGCCCCATACATGAAGAGTCTGTCCAGGGGCCGGAACATAGAGGGTAAGTAAAAGCAAGCCTCACCACCTTTTCTGGAGCCTTCAACGTCGGGGTGTCCTGCACTAGGCACTGGTGCGAATCCCCTAGTGCAGTGTTTCTCAACTGTGCTGGCTGGGGAATTCTGGGAGTTGAAGTCCACACATCTTAAAGTGGCCAAGGTTGAAAAGCACTGCCCTGGTGAAATCTATTTACAGGTAGTCCTCACGTAACGACCACAATTGGGACCAGAATTTTGGTTGCTAAGCAAAGCGGTCATTAAGCGAGCCTGACCCGGCTTTGCAGCGGCCATTAAGCAAATCTCTGCAGTCATTAAGCGAACCATGTGGTCATTGAGCGAATCATGTGGTTCCGCATTGATTTTGTTTGCTGGAAGTCGGCTGGGAAGGTAAAAAATGGCAATCACAGGACCGCAAGACACTGCGACTGTCATAAGGGCGAGGACCGGTCGTAAGTCGTGTTTTTCAGCACCATCTTAAGTCTGAACCATCACTAAAGGAATGGTCATTAAGCGAGGACTACCTGTATAGCCAATAAAAGCTGATACCAACACATGGGGCAGAGACATCGAGGTCTCTATGGATGGACGGGGTGATTTCTCAAACGCTCCCCCCTCCCCGCCATTTCCTTTATTTTTGCTCAGTCTCAAGTTGGTCACTTCTTCCCTCTCTTCCATTTCCCAGATATCCTGGAGGTGCTGACCGACATCGACGAGATGGCCCGACGGAGGCCGGAAATCCTTGCTTTCTTTTCTGTACGTCAACTCTCCTCCTCCTCTTCCTGCTGGGGTCTGCCCCGGTGGGACGTTTCCCCCATTATTTGCTGCGAGCAGCAGCCGAGCTCTCGGTCCCGATCGCTGGAAGCTGCTGCCTTCTCAACTGCTGCCTTCCGGTGGTTGCAGCCGAGGATGATGGGAGCTGTAGCCTGCCATAACTGGCAGGCGGCAGGTTGAGAAGGCTGCGTTAGGGCTTTGCCGAACCCAGCCAAGCCGCTTGGAGGCTTTTGAAAAAGGTGGGAAAGGCGGCTGTTCCTTTTTCCTTCCACGAGAGCGGTGCTTCCCAAGCAAGGAACATCCAAGAGGGACGGCAGCACTCCCATATCCATCCATCCATCTTATATGGCCGCCCACCTCAAACCGGTGACTCTGGGCAGCAAACAATCCTAAAATCCATTCAAACCAATTACAAACACAATACAAAAAAAGGAAAGTAAATATATACAGCAGCCGAGAGAAATTGCAATCCATAGATGCTAACCTAACCAGGATTCGGGGCCCTTCATACGCTCAGGGCGCCAGGCCCGGGCACACAGCCAGGCCTCCAAGGCCGTCCGAAAGGCCAGCGGGGTCGGGGCCATCCTAATCTCAGGAGGGAGGATGTTCCAGAGGGCAGGCACTACGGCAGAGGAGGCCTGTCTCCTGGTCCCCGCCAGCCGACACTCCTTGGGATCCGGAGCGTGCCCATCCTGCCCATCCGTTTGTGTCCGCAGAGCCATTTGTGTGCCTGCTACCGCTTTGCCCCTTTTCCAGCGTCTCCTGAAATACACATTCAGTGCTTGGCAATGCTCACCAGGCGCCCCCCCCCCTTCTCCCCTTCTCAGACTCACTTTCAAAAACTGATGAACTCTGCAGAGGAGACCTGCCGGAACCTGGCTTTCAGCCTCGCTCTGCGCTCCATTCAGAATAAC
This sequence comes from Charina bottae, assembly GCA_023362775.1. NCBI lineage: Eukaryota > Metazoa > Chordata > Lepidosauria > Squamata > Charinaidae > Charina > Charina bottae. The sequence goes on along the minus strand of JALMGJ010000010.1, from coordinate 24,604,949 downwards.
CCCAGGTACCGGGGCCTGGAGGGATGGGGCTGCGAGGGGGAAGCTGCCAGAGAAGAACCCTCCTTCTGGCCAGCAAGGGCTACCTTTGATTCTTAGCCCCCCCTCAGCTCCTCCTTTCGTGCCTGGTTTTCTCTCCTCCTCTCCTTGTTTTAAACCTGTAGCATTGCAGCTGATTTCCTGCCCACCTTCATGTACTGCCTTGGCAGCTGCAACTTTGAAGTCGTCCAGACAGCCCTGAGGAATCTGCCCGAATACACCCTTCTCTGCCAAGGTGAGGCCCGAGACTCGTCTGGCCTGACGCTGAGTCCCAGCCTTGCCGGGCGGGCGGGCGATCGTTAAGATGGCTTTTCCCCCAAAAGGCAACTTCCACAGCGAGCTGAGGCACAGCTTCCCATAATCCCCCACCAGCAGGACCAGGGCGGCTGGGGAGCGGTGATGGGAGTTGTTATCTAGAACATTGGAAGGCTTCAGGTGGGGGGAAAAGGCTGAAGTACAGCCTTGGAATACACCGCCACCAACTAATATCCATTGTAAATGGAGGGGGTGTCGCATATGGATAAAGTTGGCTGTTTTGATCTGGTAAAACCTTGCTAGGGAGGAGGAAGATGTGACATGGGAGTTGAGCTACTCCGCTCTTAAATTAGCCGGTAGACCCAATCTCCAGTCATCCCTCGACGCTCCTGGGTGGGTATTGATCGAATGGCCACCCCTCGGTCTAATCCAGGAGCAGGCAAGCAGAGAGTAAATCTGGGTGAATTGCTGTAGATCGCCAGGGATTTCCAGCTCCACTTTAGTTTGTGGTAGTTTCTGGGAATAGGAAGGGCGCTCTGTCACTGCCTGAAGGCTTCCTAGTGACGCTCGGAGGAGCTGTTCCATTCTCCGTGAAAGGAAGGCAGAGAGTGATGTAGTACGTGAAAGAATGCAGGCTGAACCATTAGAGGACAGGTTTAGAGGAACACGTTTTGACCCATCTAAGGCCTATCGCTTTCCTTTCCAGTTGTTTGGGATTCAAAGGGTTTGAATCTCTTCTGGCAAAGATCACTGCTGTGATCCCTTGTCTGAACCCTTGTCAAGCAGAGGGCTCACACGAGTGCACGTGCTCGCTCGCTCTCTCTGTTTTGGTCAAATGTCAGTCAGCCATCTTTCCTCTGATCCCTTGCAAATATTGGCTGATGTTCCCTCTAGGCTCACTTGATCCCAATCTAGGCATCAGTGATCTTTGTGGGGAGATACCACAAAGTCCACTGAAAAGGGAAATTAGGCAAGTCTGCATTTCCCCTGGTCATCCTGCAATTCCTCTTGGCAACACAGCTCGCCTCACTAGGGAGTTTTAAGATGTTTTGTCTCGTGTGATCAATCTAATTTTCCTTTCCCCCCCCCCCCCCATTGCAGAACACGCTGCAGTGCTGTTGCAAAGGGCCTTCCTGGTGGGGATGTACGGACAGTTGGATACCAGCTCTCAGATCTCGGACGCCTTGAAGATTTTGCACATGGAAGCCATGATGTGAATGGTGGTGTGGGAGAGGCAGCAGATCTGAAAGGGAAGATGGGCCTCGTCTGTGGTCGCTAGCCAGGAACTCTAGGAGAAGCAGCTCGGGGCTTTTGTGGAAAAGACCAAGATCTGTCTGCCAGGACATTGAGGGGCACTAGGATTTCTTCCATTCTAGATGCCAGTTTTAGTGAGGAGTAAAGTACTTCGCCATCCTCATTTTTCTTCATCTGTGGTCGCAAGTGGACCAGGATGACCAATCCTGTCTTGGGGTTGGGGGAAAAAAATTAGGGTGCTTTGTTAAACTCTTCCTGGGGATCAAATTCTACCCCATAGAACAGTGTTTCTCAACCTTGGCAGCTTTAAAATGGGTGGACTTCAACTCCCAGAATTGGGGAATTCTGGGAGTTGAAGTCCACCCATCTTAAAGCTGCCAAGGTTGAGAAATACTGCCGTAGAATATCAAAACCATCTCCAGAGCAGTGATCCAATGATGTTTCTTACTCCTTTAAAATTAAAAGTGTGTTGTTTTTTATGTACTTTCTGAATATATAGCTCTTCATTTTGATTCCTCTTGTCTCCTAAACGTCTAAGCACCTATATTATAAGTTATTCTAAGTATCTGCTGGTAGCTGACAAAGGATTGGTGTCGACTTCTGGTTCCTGGATTAAACCCCATGGCCTTTAATATTGCCCATTGCAGATTAGACAGAAAACCTCAAGTCCCAGCTTCTTTTAAAACAACTTCATTAATTACAATTGTAACAATAAGTTGGGAAGGATGGTTACTAGCACTCATAAAGAGTTAGTTCTTTTCGGAATCCTGCACTGTTACTCCATCAGCTGTCATGGTCTCCTTCCACCTTCTATTGATTTTGATTTGCACCTTTTAGGGCCTTTCTCTCCCTGTGTTCCTTTCCCCTTTAAATTCCAGCCTGCTGTCCCAGAAATTAAAGTCCCATACAAATAAAAGCAGCCCAGTCAGGGTTGGCCATCAGAAATTTTAAATGTGCATATAGATAGGAAATGGTTCAAATGCTGTCAGAGCACGCAACGTGGGGCGGCCTGCTCCTTTTTCCAAGACTCCAGTGATCCACGTTCTATGCAGTAGACACTCAAGCAGAGATTAGATAAAATAGCCTATTTACTTTATATACATACGTAGTCCAAAATGCAGTCCAGTCCAACACAGTTACAAATGATAACAGCAACGAGAAGGAATACAGCAACGAGAAGAAAGAACACAAGAACTTCACTTCTTTTATACAAATACTGACCTATCACGTTATAGGTCACTCTAATCATCTGCCACACCCAACTAAACTATAGCACCTGTAGTATGAGTCATTACTGCCACATCATACCTTCAACAATGGCTGCTAATTGGATGACTTGCAGAAGATGACTTCTCACCTAGATACATCAAGCCTCTCCAGTATAATTTATCTATCTGTAAATTCCTGGGTATATACAAACCCCAACAAATGCAGATCAGGGTTGCATCCCACGCAACTGGAGAAGACCTGCACGGATTCCAGGAAGTCCTCAAATGCTAATTTTGGGGTGAAGCTCAGGTGGATCCTGCAAGGCAACCCTAAGGAGTTTTATAGAGAAAATGAGAAGCTAGATGTCCGCAAGGCTGGTCTTCCAATGAGCCTACCTTTCCGTTCTCTTCCTTTGAAGTTGGCTTGCTTCTGCCCAACTTCAGAAATGGACCCTGGAGAGCTCTGGACAGTTTGATTACAAAACAGATGCCAATGGAGACACTCTGCTGCTATCTCAAGGATCCAGGGAGTCTCAGGATGCCGAGCTCATCTGCTCGGCATCCATTTTTAAAGAGCCCCTTTGCTAAACAGCTTTAAAATGAGTCCAGAGAGTGATGTCTGGAGGTACGGTACAACTAGATGGAGGCAGTGCCATCTCGACGTATAATATCTCTGCTTTTGCTCTTTCCGCACTGGAAAGAGAGAGAGGAAAACCTGCTCCTAATGGGTCAAATGCAGACCGATCCCATGCTGCATCCGGGCTCTTAAAGAGAAAAGCCCAGCATGCCTTTGGGTGAATTTTGGGTTCCCCAGAGGTGATGGAGCTGAAACTCTGGATTTATTGCAATACATGTTCCATAATAATTTTGAAGGAACAGCTGCGAGCGTAGCAGCAAAGGTGGTAATTCAGCATAGACTCAGACAGACAACAACTTTTCTTGATTTTAATACCAGGTGATTAAGTTTCCAGACCTTATGACCGCTGAAGGAGTGTGGGGATCTCAACTGCCCAAAAAGAGGCTGAGGAACCAGGTGTTAGGCATTTGGGCTTCTCATCACGAGACATTTTCATGCCAGAACAAAACATAGGCCCAAAGGATGGCTTCTAAAACCGAATTAGCTAGACTCAGTTGCTGTGTTTGCGTAACGCACGGAACCCCAACCAACAGACCGCATTACACCTTTGCCCCACAGCGTACTCGGTCCCCTTGACAAGAGAGCCTGGGGTGTCGTGCGAAGAATCCTGCCCAAATCGAGGAGATGTAGCGTTGGCTTGTGGCAACTTTTCTTCTGCCAGGGTGAGGATTTCAGGCAGCCCGTCCGAAAAATGCTGATTTTGCAGGGAAAAAAATATTGTTGTAAACCACCCAGAGTCTACTGTTGTAGAGATGGGCGGTGATAAATTCGAATGAATGAATGAATGAATGAATGAATGAATGAATGAATGAATGAATGAATGAATGAGCGAGCGAGCGAGCGAGCAAGCAAGCAAGCAAGCAAGCAAGCTCCGAGGGATAGATTTGGAGAAGACACCCTCCTATTTGATAAGGGGCCATAATCAGGAGGAAGGGATTCCACAGACAATGCCTTCTCTGAATCAGGCTTGACCCTTTGAAATCTGGATGGTTGAGGACGCTCATCTGCCGTTTTGTACCACTGCTCCTTACTTGGAAATGCAAAAATTGTACCCAGGCCTTCCTACTGTGCCTTTCTTCTCTTTATTTTTTACTCTGACGTTTTAATGTTTTGTTGGTTGTTAAGGTTTTATTACTGTAAATTCAGGCATGGTTCCTGGCGTATGGTTTCTTGACCCTGCCAGGAATCGCTCCCGAATTGGCAGTCCTCCACAAATACAGATACGCTCCGATGCTAGTCCTCAAGGCCCCGAATGATGTTGGAATGATTTAGAAATCCCCCAACTCAATACTTTTGACCGTGATTGGCTGCGATGGGATTTCAAGAAAGAGTTTTTTTCTCCCCATCCTTCCCTGGAGATCTTCTGTAGGGCATCGTGCCAAAAGGAAATCTGCCACGCAAGAGACAGGCCCGCCCAAAGCAAATGGTCGCGATGGCAAATGGAGCACCCGTATTTAGGGGCACTCTATCTTGGAATAGGAAGCCACAGGACAAGCATACTGCCTGTCTGTCTGCACTTGAAGCATCCGGGGAGGACAAGGTGGGGGTCTCGGAGGGATCTGCTCTGCCCTCCCCAAACGCCAGCCCCTCGATGTCCACCGGGCAGGGCTGCGGATTCCGAGCAAAACCAGCCAGCTTCCCATCACGGAAATTGCTTCCCCCCCTTGAGGAAAACCAACCGTTTATATTCGACCGCATCCGCTTCGGCATGTGGCTTTAGTGGCCACAGCGGGCCTGAAATGAAATCCAAGGCTAATCATACAGCGGTTTCCCCGGGCAGCTTAAGGATGATGAATCTGGCTTACCAGCCACCTAGTAGCTCTCAGCTCTGACTCGGCCAGCGACCGGCCAGATTTGCGAGCGCAGCCTCTGCGCCTGGCTTCGTTTGCTTTCAGGGAGAAGTGAAAAGAAATGGCTGGAATTCAGTTCCTCCGTCGTCGTCCCCCCCTTGCAGAATTCCTAGGGAATATCACCCAAGTTAGAAGAATCTGAGAGTAGAATTCCCAATAAGGTAAACCACTTCAGGGCTTCCCGAGGCTTAATTTATTCCAGTCGCAGAAATTCACGTTCAGGATTTGAACGGCACCCGCGATGCTTTTTTTGGGGGGACTCTGGACCGAAGCATTTCACGCATATTTGCAACCGCGAAGCACTGCACAAGAGGCGTCTGGCTGCAGTTGGGGGGCTTCTTTGCAGTGTTTTATTAGCAACTTTATTCTGCAAATTTATTTCTTTGCTGAAGCGAAGCCTGGTGCCCAGGGAATCGGGAGGTGCTCATATTTTCAGCCCCACCCAGAGAAAAGGTTGGCTCAGCAACACTCATAAAGAATGGGCAGAACTTTGATCGTGTCGCTGGGGCTGCCATCTTGACTTTTTTGACCATGCTTTGCAGACCCCCCCTGGCCCCAAGCTCGGGTAACCCGAGAGAGGAAACATAAAAATGCAGAAAGGTTGAGCAGAAGGCCCACGCAGGCAGTTCGATGCGAAAAAAGTCATTTTAAAATGGGAGTTGGCGACTCAGTCCCTTTTCGACGCTTGAGCCCCCGTGAGCTTCTGCCGATGTTCACCACTGAAACGTTACAGCCCTATTTGGAAATTTGCACGGGATCCCTGCTGGGTCAGAAAACGGAGTGCCTGATAGCTGTGAAGGAGGCTGCTTGCCGCAACTCTGTCTTGACTCTGCGTTCGGCCACGTTTTTGTCACTTTGCTTCATTCATTCGGGCAGAATTGGGAGCAGGAAGCGTGGATCCAGATAATTTGCCCACAGCAGAAATGCAAGCACGTTATTTGGGGTTCAACATGGCCACTTTTGCCCTTGCCCCCCAAAGCCCCCCGCCCTGCCCAAGATCGCCTGGTGCTTTGTTTGGCTCCTGAGTAATTTCCAATAAACTCCAAAGAGCAAAACGGCCATCACCGCAATCTGCAATCTCTTTTATTAGTGTAAAAATAAAAGGAGTCATTTTATTGCTATTACAGCCTGTTTGCCCTTATTTGCATAATTGTTAAATGCTAATAAGACAATTAGCAATTATAGCTTAATAATTATGCTGGTGCAATAACTGTCCTATTGTATCATAATGAAATTCTTAATTGTTGCTAGGCATTTTTCTTTCAGGCTTTGGTTCCTGGAGAGGAGCTAGAGAAAGAAAGAAGAAAGGGCAGAGGGGAAAAAAAATATGGGGCGAGAAGGAGAAAAAAATGGCCTAAAGAAAGAGGGAATTGAGATTTTTGCTGGCAAATTTAGTTTAAAGGGGCAGGGAGCATGCATGCATGTTTAAGAAGAGGTTTTGCTGCACGGGAATCACTGCTAAATAAAATTGACACATTGGACGTGAAAGCAGCTACCGCTTGTGAGTGCAACAGGACTGTAGCCAAAAGGAGGACATAGAAAAGTACAGGTAGTCCTCGACTTATGAGTTCCACAATTAGAACCGGAACTTCCATTGCTAAGCAAGGTGGTTGTTAAGTGAGTCATACTCAATTTTATGACCTTTTTTGCCACGGTCATTAAGTGAATCACCTGGTCGTTAAGCAAATCCAGCTTCCCCCATTGGCTTTGCATGTCGGAAGCCCCCTGGGAAGGTTGCAAATGGTGATCACGGGATGCTGCAATCGTCATAAATACATGCTGGTTGCCAAGCGCCTGAATTTTGATCACGTGATCGCAGGGACTCTGTGACAGTTGTAAGTGCAAGGACCGGTCATACGTCACTTTTTTCAGCACTGTCGTAACTTTGAATGGTTGCTAAACGAATGGTTGTAAGTTGAGGACTACCTGTACAGGGGAAAAAATCCCCATGCTTATGAAAAATCCCAAAGTTGAGGGAGCCAAAAGCATTCACCCTTCTCCATGGCTTTGTGGCAAGGGTTAAACCCTTAAATTAGAAATTGTGGAATGGAGTATCCTTTAAAAAAAAAGTATGCTAGCTGGAGCCCTCACCTACTCTGCACCGCAAAGTTCTGCTGAACGTATCCTACCCGTAAGATGCCGATTTGGAGAAATCAAGAAGAGATACCTACGTGATGTTTTGGAATTTGGAAAAGGCCATTTCAGTATTAGCTGGGCGGGTTTTACCAAGCTGCAGCCATCCGTGGATGGAGGAGAACAATTTGGCTCTGCACATAAGTAGGTGTCGGCCTTTGAAGTATGCCAGGCCAGGAAACAGACACCGTAGGGCAGAATAACCGAATCTTGAAAACCTGTCGGAGTTTCCCTCCGCTCCCTATGATATACGTTGGAGTGATTTTGAGGTTTTTTGACACTTTCCTCTTTCCCAGGACTGAGTTGTAGTTTACTTTCCCCTAACAGTTCCCATAAAGACTCTCACCTTCCTTTTAAAGGCCATCTCTGCACTCCTGCACAGCAAGGAAATGCCTCTCCGTATCCCTGAAGAGGAACTAATCCTGCGTCTAGCGCAGCCATCCCATCGCACAAACCCCTGTCCAAGCTGCACCATTGAGGGCTGATCTTGCCAACCCTTGCCCAGATGAGAGGCCCTGACAAGCTGCGCCTTTTCTCTGAAATCGCTGCCCCCTGTTCATCTGATTCTAGAGAAGAGGATCATTTTCTGGAGTTTTCACTGACCGCTGTCCGCTTTCGCCCTCCATCTGAACTGGCTTCGTGGCAGCGGGCAAAGCCAAATCGGAGGAAGGGAAGAGCTGGAAAGAACTAAAAAAATTTTTTAAAAAATGCTAGATAACAAACAGAAGGGGCTCTGCACTCTTTCTAAGCAGGCGTTCTGCTGCTCAGTGTTTTCAAAAGGCATCGTCCCTCGATACCGTTAAATTTCGGACCTCGATGGACCCGAGAGAGATTTCACTTTAAAAAAAACGGAACTGGGTTTGACCCATTTTAGGCCTCGTGAAGGGGCCGAGGAGCATCCAATCTCCCCGTCATCTCTGTCGCACCTTCAAAATGGGACGCCGAGCTACCTCCGATGGCCTTTTCTCTTTCAATAAATTCCTTTATCAACCCTCGGGTTGCCTTTGGCAAAAACTGTGAGCTGCCAGCAGGCTTGGCCTCATAATATTAATTTAGCTCCCTCATCAGGGCAGAACAGGTTAATTGGTTAATATTTGAGGGCGATCTGAAGCCAAGCAGCCACTAAATACCTATTCTTGTTTATCACTAACCCACCACCACGTCAGAGGCTTTAATTGCCATTTCCTTTATAAGGAGAGGAATGATTTGCAAGGCAAACACATTTCAGGGACTGGAGCAGTCTTGAAGTTGGGACACGGGGAGCTGTTCTTGCCACGAGACGGCTTGATTTTATTTTATTTTTATTGATTATTAGATTTACGCACCGCCCAACTCACTATAGAAGTGTGACTCTGGGCGGCTTACAAATAAAAGGTCATAAAAACCATACAAGAAATATAAAGTTAAAAGAGAGAAACTAGGTTTGATTTTATGTGGGCTTTATTCTCTGTCTCTAGGGCTGAGCTGGGAATCTCTCCCCCAGGCTCCAGAGACACCCCAGAATTCCCCGGTTCCTTTTCCCAGAAGTCAAGATAAATCTTGGGTCCCACCCTGGATCTAAGGTGGCCAGTCCTTCAAACTGTTCTTGCATAAAGGGGAAGGAAAAAGGAAGAGTCCAGGTCAATGTTGCATCAGAGAAATAAATCCAGCAACATAAGAGCATTTTATGCAACACGATGTGAAATGCGATGGCCACATTGCCAATGCTGCAACAGAATGCAACTATTCCCGGGCTGATGTCATTGTTTCATTAGTATTAATGCATGCAGAGTATATCTGTGCATATGTATAGGGCTTAGACACTATTCAAAGACAGCCTAGAGCAGTGTTTCTCAACCTTGGCAACTTTAAGACAGGCGGACTTCAACTCCCAGAATTCCCCAGCCAGCATGGCTGGCTGGGGAATTCTGGGCGTTGAAGTCCACCTATCTTAAAGTTGCCAAGGTTGAGAAACACCAGCTTAGTTATCAAAGCCAGTTTATTTTATTTTATTTATCTTATTATTGTACACTGCCCAACTCCCAGTTATAAAATAACATTTCGTTAAACATCTGCAGTATCATAAACCCAACAGCTTCTACAAACAGCAACATTACTGGATAATGAATAATGATAATGGAATGGATAATGAATAAATGAATGGAAGGTTTGATGGAGAAACCTGTTGCTATCACAGGATCCATGGAAAAGAGGCCCAGTCCATTTTCCAAGACAAAGAAGACCCTAACTGGAACACAATTCCTGGGAAGAAAGCCTTCTTTCATCTGCACTAATTTATAGTCAAGAGTCTTGCAGCCAAAAGAACAAAGTTTTGGATTTTGGGTGGGGTGTATGTGAAGGGTTATGAGCAACCCTTTGCCAGCCCTCCCAGGTGCACCAGACAGGAAACACGACCAGGTGAGCTCATCCTACTTTATTGTAAAGCTACATTAACAGAATCTTGCAAGTCTGAAAGTACAAATCTCCCGCTGCCCCCTTTACAGCCCGAGGAACTAGGGAGGGTCCCTTCTGAGCCTCTTTCTCCACCCATTATGCAGCTGCGGGCTAAGCCCTCTCTTATCTGACCGTTCCCTAGGCAGCATCTCTTCGCCCCGTCTCCCAAGGTCATTCCCACGTACCATTAGATTGGCAATGGATCCTGACAATGGATCTTTAAAAGCATGCCCTGTTATTTATTTTTTTTTGCTTGCAAAACGCAGGTGGACACGGGATGGCCATGGTCACTGTCAAGCGGCAGCCAAGAGTTCCTCTCCCAGCAGGATCTCACCAGAAAGAATCCCCAGGATCTGCTCATTCCAACGGTTGCAAAAAGAGCGAGGACATTAAGGAGAGCCTGCTTGTCCGTTGCAGCCATGTTAGCAGACGGTTGCCGAGGCGAGGAAGAGACGGGAAAGCAGCAGAGAACGGTGGGGGGCAACGCCGGGCAGGAGGAAGACTCAGGCACGGACAGATGCCCTCAACACCGGGCCAACGCTAGGCTGCAGCGGGCCCCTCGAGGCAGCCAGGAACTTGCAAAGTTTTCTTTGCCAAGGCCAGTCCTCTGCTAAAAACTCTCTCGAGCTTCCCTTTCAGGTCTTCTGCTCAGCTCTCTGGTGCACCGTTGAATCCCTAGCTTTATCTAAACGCCGGCAGATGTCGAACTGGCTTCCTTCCTTCTGCTGAGGCTGGCCACAACCGGCGGAGCCAAAATGCTCCACTGCCATATATTTTCCATCAGCTGCCGACATCCTATTTATTATCCCAGTTGTAGAGCAACATATGGTAAATCCTTATTACAAGAGATTCCTATAAACGGCGTGGAGGATTAATAATGCATTTATAACACAACTTTGCTTTAGTATGAAGTGATCTATAAACACATAATAAATGTTTTATCATGTTTTTGCAGCCTGTTATAAATGATGAATGGGGAAGCTATAGATGTCGCATCAAATATTAATGCCGCATTGTTTGCGCCGGGACTGTTTGGGAATCCATTAATAATCCAATGAATGGGGGTGCTAAAAAAAAGGGAGAGAAAGAAAGAAAGAAAGAAAGAAAGAAAGAAAGAAAGAAAGAAAGAAAGAAAGAAAGAAAGAAAGAAGAAAGAAAGAAAGAAAAAGTTTAGGATGGGGCCCAGCCATCATTTCTAAACCCATTCATAATCCTTACCATAAAGTAAATACACTGTCCAGTGACCAGTGATTAGACGGGAGAGAATGCTGTGAATTATTTGTAAGGGTGGTTATATATTAATGTATATTATCCATAGCATGCCCATAGAACTATCATGAATATATTATATGGTATGTATTATTCATCCTTTCCACCCAATTTATAGGCAGCAACTCTTCAGAAGGGAGAGGGAACAAAGCCCCCGTGTCATCTCTTCTACCACAGCCCGGGCAGAACGCACATCTGCTCCTCAATAACCTCCTGGGCTTTTGTGGACATTTTCTCTGAATGCAAAGATCCTTTTGGCGCTTCTGCTGGGGCTCATGGTGGCACTTGGCTCCTTGGCAGGGAACAGGGAAACAGACCCGAGATGGAAACGAAGAGAGGAGCCCGTTTATTATTGCCCATAATTTATATGGTGGGCACCTCGTTCTCTCTCTCTCTCTCTGCATCGTAGGACAGGAAAGGGAGAGGCCCCGATATCACACGTGCCAGGACATTGTAGAAATGATGCCAGCGATGTCATTGGCGTCAGCGGCTCGCGTCCATAATTCCCATTTGGTGTGACGATGTCACGTCGCGTGAGGTCAGCTCCGCTTGTGCCGGACACCTGTTCTTATATAGGACTGTATAGTTTGAGATTGATTTAAGACTGAGGATGAATTGATTTGGAAAGGAACAGTGATGGGGCCTGGGAAAGAAATTAAGGCGATGCAATTCCAGCACGACTTTCTTCAGATGCTGGTGCTGCCAAGTCAAGTTGGTGTTCCATAGTTCATGCTCCTTTTTCCTAAATGAAAAGTGACTGATTGCAAAGCTCAGTAGCCAGGCACGGTAAGAGAACTGCCTTAAATTTCTAGAAGCCAGCTTTTGTGATGAAAGGTTCAGCATCTAAGTTGAAAGAAAGGAAAATTTCGCATTCCTAGAAAATACTTACAGGTAGTCCTCAACTTATGACCATTTGTTTAGTGACCATTTGAAGTTACGACGCCACTGAAAAAAGTTACTTATGACCGGTCCTTGCACTTACGACCATCACAGCATCCCCACAGTCACATTATCAAAATTTGGGCACTTGGCAACCAGCATGTATTTATGATAGTTGCAGCGTCCCTGGGTCACGTGATCGCCATTTGCAACCTTCCCAGCTGGCTTCCGACAAGTAAAATCAATAGGGAACCGTGTGATTCACTTAACAACCATGTGATTCACTTAACAGTCACGGTGATTTTGCCGCCCCAAAAAATGTCATAAAATTGGGTGTGGTTACGTGATGCCTCGCTTAATGACCGCACTGCTTAACGACAATTTTTCCAGTCCCTGTTGTGGTCACAAGTCAAGGACTACCTGTATTACCCTTTCAGCAGATGGTATTTTACAATGGCTTGGTGAGATCATCCCATCTAATTAATGGATCAAAGCCACCTCTTCCTAATTCTGATTCCAGAATTCTTTCCTGTAATTTTCATGGGCCTCAGATTTTCATGGATGCATATAACGTCCACCCAAACAATTTCCATTTACAAGGATTAAGAAAAGAAATCTCTGCCCCAAAGTCCCTGTATGTTCAAACGCTGGGAGGCCTCCGCTGAAGAACAAAAAGAAGGATCATCCCTTTATTTCAGTTACTCGTCTGTAAGAATGTACTCAGCTCCCTGCTCTCAAATTAAGACATTGTTTTTGGGGGGGAAAACTTCCTTTGCCCGGAAAGATTTGGGAAAGTTCACACAAATATTTACCTACATCACGTTTGGTCTTTTCTCAGTTGCTTGGCGCTAGCCCTCGGCTGAATGAGATATATGCGTGTGAAGCATCACGCTCCGAAAATTCTTCCTAGAAGATAATGTTGGTTGCTGTGTCCCGATCACACAAGGAAGCCATTATCATTTGAAGCTCTTGGTCAGCAATGAGCGAGCTGGTGTGAATTTGACCATGGAGGTCAGTGAACGGGCCTCCTTTGCAAATTGCTCCCACGGAGAACTTTGCGGTGAAAAGTTTTAGCAGAAAAGTCCCTTGGTTCAGGCTGAAAATGACAGCAGGCTAGCGGCTATCGTCTCTGGAGGCCTTGGAAATGGAGCTTGCATGGACCACTATCACAACATTTGGAACAGTGTTTCTCAACCTCAGCGACTTTAAGAGGTGTGGACTTCAACTCCCAGAATTCCCCAGCCAGCATGCTGGCTGGGGAATTCTGGGAGTTGAAGTCCACACCTCTTAAAGTCGCTGAGGTTGAGAAACACTGATCTGGAAGATGGCCTGGTACAATCGCCTTCCTCCATACAGAATTGGTCCCCGTTCATTTCACCCTGGAAAAAAAGGTTCTTCAGCTAGATGGTGATCATTGTAACTTTCTTTGGATAGTCCTGCTTAAATGTTCATCTTTTATAGCCTTCCCCCCACTCAAATAACACTGAGGGGGGGGGAAGTAATGTTTACTCTATTGAGGCAGGATCAGTAAATTCTTTTAATTTGTTCCTTCTAAAATTATGAAAGGAATTTCAGTTATTATACACTTCGGACACATTATGGGAAGACCCAGCTCTCTGGAGAAGGCTCTGATGCTGGGAAAGGTGGAAGGAAGGAGAAGAGGAGGACGACCGGCAGCCAGGGGGATGGACTCAGTTGCAGTGGTGATGGGGGCGCCATTGGAGGACCTGAAGGACCAGGTTGGAGAAAATCTATTTATGTGGTGGCTCAGCGGGTAAGACGCCAGGCTTGTCGATTGGAAGATCGCAAGTTCGGAGGTTCGAATCCCTAGCCCCGCGTGACGGAGTGAGTTCCCGCACTCGCCCCAGCTCTTGCCAACCTAGCAATTCGAAAGCTTGCAAATGCAAGTAGATGAATAGGTACCACTTCGGTGGGAAGGTAACAGCGTTCCATGCGTGCATCATGCCGGCCCCATGACCGTGGAAGCGTCTTCGGACAACGCTGGCTCTTCGGCTAACAAACGGAGATGAGCACCGGCCCCTGGAGTCGGACACGACTGCACAAATGTGCGGGGGGAACCTTTACCTAAGAGTTGACAGTGACTTGCTGTCACATAACTCACAATCAAATCAACACACTTTTAAAACCGATTGCTTATAAAATGCCTTTCTAAGCTTTTTATACATTTTCCAAATGGATGCTCTACAGTGGCCAGAAGGAAGTCTCCAAGAACAGAGAAAGACCACAGATATAAATCTAAGAATGGCCCTGGCAAGACATATTAAAAGTCTCTAGCTGAAAATGGAGCAGCAATCACAGTTAACTTGTTAGATTCACAACTACTATATGTAAAGTCTTGTTTATCTAATTTAGTTTCATTCACAAAACTAAATTCACATTAAAAGACAACCAATGGAAATTGAGAAGGATTTCCAATTCTGATCACCAAATCACACTTGGGCCCCATAAAAATAGGGGTCAAGCGCTTCCTGTATATATCCTGAACGATTTATTCTTAGGGATTAGGAATTAGGATACCGTGCGAGGATGTGGCAAAAGTGTGTTTGCTGTGCAAATCGCTGTGGTGTGTGCATATGCGAGAGAAGGCAACTAACACAGGGAACCCTAGTTTTGGCTTTCTTGACACAGGGTCCCTCAAAAAAGGAGATAGAAAGTTCTCCTCACCTTGAAGGACTGGTAGGATTGTTAGGAAGCTGGCCTAACGGCCTCTTAGCATCCCTGTTCCAGATCAATCAAGACTTCCTTACCAGAATCGGTGGGAGCCAGCCCTTTGCTGTCCCTCCTCCCGAGTGCCCTTCGGCCTCAGCCCCCGGAGAATTCGGGTGCATTTCGACCCCCAGGCAAGGCCAGCTCTTCAACCCCCGCGGAGGGGGCCTGCGGCCAGAGCGGGGCTTCCTGCGGAATCACAACGGGGACCCTCCTTCCTGTGGCGGATTTTTAAATGCGGCTTTGTAATTGGGGTGGAACGGCAGCAGCCGCCGCCGCCGGAAAGAAAGGGTGCAATTGCGCTGGGCTAGTTGCGAAGTCGCCGGCTGCGCGGGCTCGAAGTGCTCGCCTGCTGCTCCCTGTTCGGACGAAGTTCGCCCCGGGGGCCTCCCGCAATCCGGTTCGCCGCCTGTTTGGCGCGAAGACCTTTCAAAGCCTGCACCTCGATCCTTCTTGAGCCGCGCCCGTTCTCCAGCCAACTTGCCTCCCGTCGTCTCCCCCGCTTCCCACCCCTGCGCCCGAGCAAGCCCCCCCCCCCGCTCTCCTTCCAGCCTCAGCCTCCCCGCCGAGAGGTGGGGCTTGGCTCGCCCCCAGCCGGCAGATCGGGGCCGGGGCCAGGGCCGGGGCGTGCGAACCGCCGCTGCGCCCGCTGCGCCCTTCCCAATCCCCGCGTCGGAAGGCGGAGTCGGCGCCGCTCGGCCGGCCCGGGCGCTCCCCGGCCGCGGCCATTGGCGCCTCTCCCCTCCCGGCTCGCTCGGCCACCCGGAGCCGCCGCTCTGAAGTCGGGGCTCGCTCGCAGAGCCGGAGGCCCCCGCGGAAAGCGCCGGGCTGGGGCGTTTGGAGAGCTTCGCGCGCGTCTTGGCGCACGCCGCGCCTTCTGCTTCCCCCGCCCCAGGAAGGGGCTGCGGGGGGGATCCGCGCCGCGTGGCCGCGCCCGGCTTTCCTCGGGGGGCCGCGGAGGCTCCCCCGCTGCCCACAGGCCACCTCTGCCCGAGAGCGATGCGGGCTGCCCGTCTGGATCGCGCCGCGCTGGGCCGCGCGGGCTCGGCCGGGGGAGCCGCCGGCTTGCGCCGCTGCCCCTCCGCCAGGCAGGCGAGGCGGGGGCGGTGACTGGGAAGAGGCGTGCAGATCCCGGAGGAAAGTGAACTTCGCGCTGCCTTAAGAGAGAACTTCTCCTTTTTTTTTTGGAAAGGGGAAGGTCGATCTGGGACACACACGCACCCCGCTTTTCGAGCTCAGCCTTTTCCTCCCCGGGACAGCCCGGCGGGGCTTGGTGTCTGTTTCCCACTCGCCCCTCCTGGTTTTCCAGCGCTCCCACCTCTCCATCTCCGGCTTGATTTCCACCCCCCGCGGCCCCCGCCCATCCAGGATGTCGGCTATCCAAGCCTTGCAGCTGTGGTGCAAGCACCAGTGCGAGGGCTACAGAGACGTGTCCATCACCAACATGACCACCTCGTTCCGGGACGGCCTGGCCTTCTGCGCCATTCTGCATCGCCACAGGCCCGACCTCATGTGAGTGCCGCTGGGGGTCCCCTTCCTGTGCGGGTAAGGGGTGGCGGCGTGGTGGGGAGGGAGGGCTGCTCGCTTTCCCCAGCGGAGAGATCGGGAGCTAAGTGGAGCTTCCAGCTGCCAAGGCAGTCTACCCCTTGAGCGCCAGAGGCTGGGGAGACATGGTACCTCACGAAAGCCACTCTGTTGGCAGCAGCCTGTTGCGTCCTGTGCGGGTCGAAATTCCTCTTGTGCAAATTAAGAATCCCTGGGGGAGCTCCCGTCTGGGATAAGCCTTTGCAGAAGGGAGGGGGGGAGGATGCAACAAAACCACACCGAAGAAGCATGGGGGGGCCCGGTGATTTTGAAAGGGGGTTGCATTTGCCTGGAAAGGATTCATTGAAAACATTTGCCCGCAAAGGGTTAGCATTTCCAAAGCACTTTTGGTGTGGCATTTGTAGCTGTTTCTGTCTTAGGCACCCCAAGCGCCCCTCTTACGCCTTGCTTTGTTTTTTAGATTATTTTCTGGTGCATTTTTTGTATAGGATGCTTTTTTTTAATCTTCTGGATCATCTTGCAGATTTAGGCTTGCATTCGGTTTGTTTCCTTCTCTGAAACGCCTAAGGATGAAAGGAGATTCTCATATATTACAGGACGTCCCGAAAGTCAGGTCCCATGGACAGTTTATTATATACATTCCATTAAATACTCAAATGGGTTGCCGTTTTCTTCTAAACACTTCCTTACTCCTTTGACGCGTGATCTTTGAACATTCCGAAGTGCAGTAACCTTTTCTCTGGGGAAAATAATTAATTAATAAACCATACCGTGATTGGCCTATGGGACCTGGCCTTTGGTGGACCCTGGTATGTATGTATGTATGTATGTATATAACAGTCTTAACAGTTTATTTTATTTATTTATTTATCAAATTTAGCCACTGCCCATCTCCCCCTGAAAGAGTTCTGACAACAACCCTGTAAAATGGGTCAATCAGATTATTGGTTGATACTAATACAGAGGGACAGAGTTTTCCCAGTTAAAACCAAGTCAAAAATTACGACATCCATTATTTGCATCTGGAACAGTATTTGCATCTGGAACAGTATAATTTTAAGGGCTAGAGGGTATTTTTCACTTCTCTACAAATTCTAAATTTCCCCCCCTTGCAATAAAAGCCAGACAGAAAACTCATTTATTTCCTAATTTTCCCCACCAAATTTCACTGGTCTGATGTCATACTCCGTGGAGCCACAGAGTCAAGAGTTGATGAGCAACAGGCAAACTCACTGTAGCCGCACACATATTTGTCATTTCCTTCCATGTGACGGATCCCAATGAAGGAACGGGCTGGCCATGGAATGTTAAAACAGCTGGGGACGAATCTCACAGTAGCAAACCATAATTCTTAGCAAACAGTAGTTCTTTTGTATTGTCGAAGGCTTTCGAAATAGTTCTTTTCTCCATTTCTCTGGTGCTATTCTGCCTTCGGAGGACTTTTGTCTGCGTTGTACCTCTTTAGGAGACCTGTAAAGATTTTTTTTTCTTTTTTCTTTTCCTTTGCACTTATTCTTTTTATGCAAAAAAGGAATAAGAAAAAGGAAAGAGAAAAAAAAAACAGACATAAAACACAAAAACACACGTTAAGTACAGGAAGAGAATGTAGTGTTTATCTGAATGGTTAAATCATTAAACTTTGACCCCATAATATAATATTTAATCAAGGTTGGTGTGGTTGAACGCTTCTTATATAGAACAACCTCTTGCAAGTAGAAATCCAGCTGCCCAGAGCGGTTCAGAGTTGGGTGGTGCCTAAATTAAATAAATTAAATTAAGTCCCCAACAGAATTCTGGCCGACCATTTTCCCCTGATGTGCTAATTTTCTACATGCGGGTGTGGATTGAATTATTGGGCAGAAAGGCATTTTCTCATGGAAGTCTTTCTGGAAGCCTAGAAGGCTGGCGGAAAATTAAGCTGTGATGACCTGCCAGCTCTTTTCAAAAAGCAATTCCACAACCCACATATTTGGGTTGAGGTGAGCAGGCAGGATGTGATTTGGAGAAAGTCCATTGCCCTGTTGATCAGCTTCTCCAACTTGGTGCCCTCTAATTACAGGCAGTCCTCATTTAGTGACTGCCTCATTTAGAGACCGTTCGCAGTTATGACAGTGATGAAAAAGTAACTTTGCGTCCAGTCCTTGCATGTATGACATTCGCAGGTCTGCAAAGCAAAAGAAAGCTGAAGGGAGATTATAAAATTGTGATGTTTCATGTAGTGACTGCTTCACTTAATGACCAAGTCGCTGGTCCCAATTGTGGTCGCTAAATGAGGACTACCTATAGCCCAGGGTTCAACTTTGGTAAATTCTAGCCAGCAAATGGTGCTGCTTTTCCTCAGCCTGATTAATAAAAGCAAAGTAACTTACGGAGATGTGAAGGTGGAGAGGGGAACAGAGAAAATTAGAGGATAGCTATTCCTCTAGAAAAGAGCATTTTTCTCAGCTCTTCGGGGTTATTTTGTGGTTGTTCCTGGCCCTTCGTGCCTAGACTTCGGGGGTATCTGCAAAGGAGGTCCAAAAAGTCAACATGGCTGCTGCAACTATACGACCCAAACCCCGCCCCCTTTTTGTGTGCATCGCTGACACCATCTTGATGTTTTTGACCACTTGGCCCTGCCCTGCTAGACTGCCTAGTAATTATGCTTCCGACCGTCACCGTCTGCACGGACTTCTGCCTCATCTCAATTAAATAGAACCCGAAAGCTCGCCCAGCCCCTGTCCTTGTTTGCTTTGAGATAAAAACACCTATTTCGGAGCAGATGCTCGCAGTGACACTGCCACTTGGAACGGCGGGTCTAAAACAAACAGGGGCCTGCCGAGGCGGAAACACTTTGCTTCTCCCCAGCTGATGTTTAGACGTTTTCCGCTAACGGGCCTGACAAATGTTAGCTGTTTACCCGGCCAGCGATGACAACGTTTGTGAGCAGAGCAGGCGAGGCTGAGTGGCAGGTAGGAATGGAGCTGATCGCTGGGGGGCTTTCTCCCCTCATTAAAATCTCATCGCAGCCATGTCTGCGGCAAGCAGGGCCGGAGGGAGCTGCCTGCCGCCGTGTCTTCCTGAGCGTTGTCGGTCGTACTGGAGCAAAGTTTTCGGCAAGCAGTTCAGATCTCAAGATGGATGGGTCTGCCTCGTGCAGAGTTGGATTTGGACGTTAGAGCATCTCGCAGGCTGAAGCTCTCGGTGGAAGGCGTGCTTGTGCAGATCATGATGTGATTCCAGTGCAGAGCATTCCCTGTTGGGTGCTGGGGTGTCACCCTTTCATAATTAGCTAATGCGTGTGCAGAGAAGCTCAAGAATGATAGTTCTGTTTTCTTGGATTTTTTTACTTGGAGCAACCTGAGGTTGATATATATAAGAAGTAGCTCAAGAACACCTGGTCTGTTTTCTTGATATTCCTTTCCTGGAGCAACTTGAGGTTGATAGAAGAGGTAGTTCAAGAACATCAGGACTGTTTTCTTGGTAATCCTTTCCTGGAGCAACTTGAGGTTGATAGAAGAAGTAGCTCAAGAACATCAGGACTGTTTTCTTGATATTCCTTTCCTGGAGCAACTTGAGGTTGATAGAAGAAGTAGCTCAAGAACATCAGGACTGTTTTCTTGATATTCCTTTCCTGGAGCAACTTGAGGTTGATAGAAGAAGTAGCTCAAGAACATCAGGACTGTTTTCTTGGTAATCCTTTCCTGGAGCAACTTGAGGTTGCTCTAGAAGACTGAAAGGGAGACAGTGTCAGTGGTCCTATTCTTTTCTGGTGAATTTCTGGCAGACTTGAGATTTAAATCAGGACTTCATGTCCCATTTGGCTCATTGTCAGGTTGCAGTGATGTGGCAACTCCTTTCAGCAGAGCAGCTGGCCTTGTCTCCTTCTGTGTAAGAGACACGTGTATTTGTTTCTTGTCTCTTTAGATTTATTGTTTACGTTGCCAAAGAGTCCCCTGTTGGGGGAGATGGGCGGTCATATAAATTTGAACAATAAATAAAAATAAATAAATAATAACCGAACCTGGCAAGTCCATCTCTCCCCAACTCCATCTCCTTCCAGGTGTATCTTCCTGGTTGTTGCCCAAGAGAAATGACTGTTCAAACCTCCTTCAGGCGTCTCCTTGAATTCCGTTGACAGCCTGTGTTCCCATTTTTATTTTCATGAACGTCATTGTAGCAAAAAAGAGCTGTATTGTCCAGTTCTTCTGATCTTTTGTCTTTCTTCTATTGACACAAGGAGATTTTCATGCCACAGGAGGCAGATCTGCTGGGCTCCAGGTGGTTTTAAAAGCTGCATTCACGCTGGGGGGAATTCCAGCCAGTGCCGTTTCTCCCTGCATGATGGGATTTGTGATCCTTGCCAAACCACCCTTTTTAGGCAGCTGTGAATATGGATACAGAATCTTACAGACCCTTCCCTTCCAACCCCTGATTCCTTTGAGGTAGAAGGATGGCCGTTTCCCAGGACGCAGATCTGGATTTTAGAAACTTGCAACAGGCATGTGGAATTGTTGATTAGAGGTTGACATTGGATCCCCTTTCCTAAAATTTATAGCGAGGTAAGGGCAGGTAGATTCCTGCAGGACAAAGTAGCTGAACTGGGCCATGAGTTATGGGAGAGATTTCCAGGTGGTTTCAAACACTTCCTAAAGACTGGCTGTGTTTCAACTTTAAAAAAAATCAGACTTCATAAGAGAGCACCCTATTCACGGGATGCTCTCAGTACGGTTTCGTTCCCCTGGCTGCTTTGGCTTCCTCAGGTGCACTAACAAAATTAGGTGTTTCCAGCCAAGCTCGATTACTATTTTGACTTCATCAGCAATCAAGCTTGTGTGGATATACCTTGTTGGGGAAGCACGTTTTCGTTTCCCTAGCAACCGGCCTGTTACAGCAACATGTGCCACAAAGTTGGTTTGAACCATGCAACAGGCCGTTTTTCTTAACGCTTTGGAGATGCACAGGAACCCTTGCATAAACAGGCCCAGCTCACAGGGCTTTTAGAGACCCAGATGCAGAGACTAATAAAAATCTGGTTTTCAGAAGTGCGTATGGAAGGCAGCTTCCCTACTCACAGGGGGGTGCTGCTGCTTCTTCGGCGCATAATCTCAGCCTAGACACCGACCGCATGGGCAGCGGAGAAGAGAGCTGCCAACTTTCAGCTCCTGGGTCCTTCAACTGCAGGCAGACATTGGCAGCATAGCTAGGGAAACTTTCCCCATCCTGCAGAAAAAAGGAACGTTCTTCGCATGATGAAGGTTGTCCGTGTCCCAGGGTTTCCTTCACGCGCCCAGGGCCTTCCAAGACGTCTACCTGGGGTGTGTGGAGCGGGATCCCCATTCCAAGCTGGTTATGATGGATGGGGTGTACAAACCTCACCAACAGATCAATATCCCCAGACCTCTGGAGAAACCTTTGCAGGTTGGAGAACACAGTCTCGGCTCCTGGCTGTTATGAAAAGGCCAGCCTGGCCATAGAAATGGGAAGAATTGAAACGCAAGACAAGAGGAAGGACTGAAACCCAAAACGTACGAGGCGGGACCAAAGGAGCTGGATATGGTTAGGCTTGCAGGCAGGAGAGAGAAAAACACTTCCTAAGGACTGGACGTGGTTTCTCCCCACAGGTGGCCTAGACGTTGTCTTCTGTCACCGTCAGGGATAAGGAAGGTTCCAGGGAAGGCAGATTCGAGTGGAACGTTAGGAAAAGCATCCTAAGATTAAGAGCACGGGGCATGCTTCGATGGGGAAAGGCTGGCTTGCGTGGTTAGGGGGGAATCTGGCCTGGCAGGCAACGTGGTGGGGCCTTGGCCCTTCAGGTGGGGCAAGGAAGCCTGGGCTGATGCGGCTTGTTTGGTTAAAACCTTTGCCTCTTCTTTCCCTTTCTGTTTCAGAAATTTCGCTTCCCTGAGCAAGGAGAACGTCTTTGAGAACAACGAGTTGGTAAGGTGGTTTTTTTTCCCCCCCTTCCTTTCTGCTTCCTGTTCAGTTCCCCTGAGGGTGTTTTTCTTCCCATCTCTTTCTGCTGCACACCTTGTCCTCAGGTAGATTTGATCAGCACAAACAGGTCATAAAGCAAATACTCAGCGCCATTAACTTTCCTTTAAAAAAAAATAGTTTGCTTCATGCATATGATTATTCAACTCTCCCAGTACTTTTGGTGTTGTTTGCAATGTTCTTTAGCTGTGTCTGTGGAGCAGGTGAAATACCTGTTTGGGGCACTCGGTACACCCTGAATGTGGATGGGGGCCAAGTTGGGGGTGTGGAGGGACCCCAAAGTGAAGCTGGAAGAGATCAAACACGAAAAAAGAAAGGGTGGGGGGAATAAGGTGGGCTAATTTTTAAACTGAGCTCACCACATTCAGTTCTAGGCTGAGTCTAGACTGAAACCAGTTCTGCAAGATTTCCAGCACAGTCAATTTGAATGGAGGGAAAGTTGGTTGGGGGCCAGGACCTATTGGCCAATGTCTGTGCCGCCAAAAGCAACAATAGCAGCCGCAATCCGGAACCAGTTTTGCAACAGTTTGGCTATTATTTATGATTTATTTCGATTGGATGAAATGGACGTGGCATGGTTGCTGATGATTACCTTAGGTTATAATCTTATTCTTTGTTTGTATGCCACGCGTTTAGGGGTTCAGCTGCGTAGGCTTGCTTGATCAAAGTGGCCTGCGAGCAGCTGTGGCAAATAAACAAACAAACAAATTAAATAAATAAATAAATGGATCGGAGGGCAGGTTGTGGAGGCTGTAAAACATGGTGGAATGAATACAGATATGGATTTATGGAAGTCTAACTCTTGGATGCAAGCTTTACAAGGGGGGAGCGTCTTGATGCATTCCTATCTCTTTATCTGTATCTCTAATCTATCTATCTATCTATCTATCTATCTATCTATCTATCTATCTATCTGTCATCTATCTATCTATCTATCTATCTGTCATCTATCTATCTATCTATCTATCTGTCATCTATCTATCTATCTATCTATCTATCTATCTATCTGTCATCTATCTATCTATCTATCTATCTATCTATCTATCTATCTGTCATCCATCTATCTATCTATCTATCTATCTATCTATCTGTCATCTATCTATCTATCTATCTATCTATCTATCTATCTGTCATCTATCTATCTGTCATCTATCTATCTATCTATCTTTCTATCTATCTGTCATCTATCTATCTATCTATCTATCTATCTATCTATCTATCTATCTATCTGTCTGTCTGTCTGTCTTCTATCTATCTATCTATCTATCTATCTATCTATCTATCTATCTCTATCTTTAATCTATCTATCATCTCTTTGTCTGTCTCTCTCTCTATCACGCTATCATCTCTCTCTCTCTCTCTCTCTCTCTCTCTCTCTCTCTCTCTCTCTCTCCCACTTTTTCTCCAATGACAACAGGCCAGCATTAGTAATTCTCCTCCCTTTATCTTCCCTCCAACCCTGTAAAGCAGATTAGGTTTCGAATGATCCAGGGGGCATCACTAAACATCAGGGATCAGATTTGGATCCACGTCTTTCTGGTCCTGCCCTCTTGCCAGTATGTTGTGCTCCCTTGTCACAGTTTTGCTCCCTCCCCAAACGGGAGTGATCCCCCTTCACCGTTCCTTCCTCCTTTCGTGTTTTTGGAAACTCGAGATCCCTGGATGTTGAGCGTCCCGGAAGCCAATTGTTGTGAGGAAGAGCGGTGCCCGGATGTTTCTGAGAGGGAGCAGGCTTGGACCACCCAGCGGCTCTGCGCCAGATCCAAAAATCCAAGCGTGGGACGAGGGCTGGGGGAATGGAATGTCCTCGCTCTGGCGAAGGAGCCGGGCTTCCACGTTGACTTTCCATGGCCTGGCTGGTCTTCACTTCCTTGGAGCCAGGCTTGGAAACGAAATTCTTTTCCTACCCACACCAAAGAGCCTTTTTATGAGGACTAGCAGAATTGGCAGCCTGTCGTCTCTGTCACTGTGTCCAATTTGAACGTGCGCGCCTCTCTTTTTCTGCTCGTAGAGGGGCTTAATCCCGCTTGGAGGAGCAGAATTGAGCCCTGCAGCGAAGACTCTCCTTCAAATCAGGATCTCCAAGGCCGTGTTGGTGCGCTTTTGGTAGCAAAAGTGTGTGATCTTGATAGAAAACAGTTTCCTAATCGCTTTCTTCGTCTCTTGCCCCTGCCAAGGGGACGGGAATGGGTTTTGTGGAAGGGGGTGTGTGTGTTCCCGGCTCACGTTTTTCCCACAGGAGACCAGGGTTGAGGACCCGAACTTGTGAGTGGGTTTTACAAAACAGTTTGGCCACAGGTCTCAACGGCCTCCTTGGCTTGGTTGAAGAGCAGAATGTCACCCCGACTTCTCTGTTCCCACGTCTCAGGCCTTCCGGGTTGCTGAGAAGGAGCTGGGCATCCCGGCGTTGTTGGACGCTGAAGATATGGTTGCGCTGAAGGTGCCCGACAGGCTGAGCATCCTCACTTACGTCTCCCAATATTACAATTACTTCCACGGCAAGTCACCTAGTGAGTATCTCTCGCTTGCTCGCTCCTTCCAATTTTTTTTTTATAGTAAATTTTATTAGGTTTCAAGAGGAGGATAAAAGCTAAAAAAAAGCAAAAAAACTACAAAGGAAGGGAAAAAATCTAAAAAAGTGCGGAAACACAAGAGAGAGGGGAGGGGAGGAGAAAGAAAGGGGGAAGAGAAGGGAAGGGAAGGAAGGGAGAGAGAGAGAAAAGAAGGGAAGGGAACCAGGAGGGAGGGAGGGAGGGAGGGAGGGAGGGAGGGAGGGAGGGAGGGAAGGAAGGAAGGAAGGAAGGAAGGAAGGAAGGAAGGAAGGAAGGAAGGAAGGAAGGAAGGAAGGAAGTCTGTTTTGAATTATTTTGGAAGGAGAAAAAAATGAAAGTGCATCATTTGAGAATCTGGGGACAGGCAGTTTCAAGTGCCAGTGGGAGTGGGGCAAGATTGTCACTCAAAACACGGGGTATATAGAAGCCAGGACTACATGCACTGCCACAGGAATAAACGGGCCCTTTCCTTTCGCTAAAGCCATTTGCATTCAGGCAGAACATCGGTGCACCATCGTGGCTGAGAAAAGTGACAGGAACTGATTAGAACAGAAAAGGAGAGCTGTTTATTTACCACTTGAAATCTCCACTGAGCCCCTTCTGGTTTCCCGATGCCACCAGTCCTGGGCTTATCTTCACAACCCAGGAGGGGTGCCCTACAAACCCTTTGCTCTTTCCTGCATTTGCTTTGCGAGATTTCATGGGAGGGAGGACACGGTTCGATAGATGACAGAGGTGCCAAAGTTGATTTTTATTTTCTTGCATTTATTTCCTGCCTTTTCTCTGAGAGCTTACGGTAGCACAGATAAGGGCCTTTCCTAATTTCACTCCCATGGAAACGTCCATGGAAGATAGATTGGGGCCTCTAGCTCTGGGGTCAAGTAGGGACTTGAACTGAGGTTATACAGTATATCAAATATATTAATTGTAATGGAGGAAAAATTGTAATTATTTCCTGTTTATTGATAACAGACATATGTGGGTTTGGTGATAGGTGTTCATCACAGAGGTTTAGACTCAGCCAAAACAATGCAATGAAGTAGATGAGCTTCATGGTTAAAATCTGTGTTGCATTCAGTTTCTAGAGCGGTGTTTCTCAACCTTGGCAACTAGAAGATGTGTGGACTTCAACTCCCAGAATTCCCCAGCCAGTGTGCAGGCTGGGGAATTCTGGGAGTTGAAGTCCACACATCTTCAAGTTGCTGAAATTGAAAAACACTGCTGTACAGGTAGTCCTTGCTTAACAACCATTCGTTTAGTGATGGTTCGGACTTACAACGGTGCTGAAAAAAACAACTTATGACCGGTCCTCACACTTATGACTGCCACAGTGTCCCCGCGGTCATGTGATCATGATTTGGGTGCTTGGCAACCAGTTTGCATTTATGACTGTCGCAGTGTCCCGTGGTCACATGATTGCCATTTTCGACCTTCCAAGCCAGCTTCTGGCAAGCAAAATCAATGGGGAACTGCGTGATTCGCTTAACGACTATGTGGTTTGCTTAACGCCCATGGTGATTCGCTTAACAACCACCACAAAAAAGGTCGTAAAATCAGGTTGGATTCACTTAATGACCACTTTGCTTAGCAACCGAAATTCTGGTTCCAATTGTGGTCGTTAAGTGAGGACTACCTGTTGAGTAGTTAGAGGGGCGTGGTGGCTCAGCGGGTAAGACGCCAGGCTTGTCGAGAAGATCGCAAGTTCGGAGGTTCAAATCCCTAGCCCCGCGTGCGGAGTGAGCTCCCGCACTAGCTCCAGCTCTTGCCAACCTAGCAATTCGAAAGCATGCAAATGCAAGTAGATAAATAGGTACCACTTCGGTGGGTAGGTAACAGCGTTCCGTGCGCGTCATGTGGCCACATGACTGTGGAAGCGTCTTTGTACTTCCAGACTTACAAGATTCTGTTAATGTATCCTTACAATAAAGTAGAATTAGTTCACCTGGTCGCGTTTCCTGTCTGGTCTGCCTGGGAAGGCTGACACATCAGGATTAAGCTATCCAGTCGTGCCCTGGATGTGTATTTCATATGCACGGTCCGAGACTCAGCATCTCTGACATCTCAGCTCCGTTTCTTTTCAACAGTTGGAGGGATGGCTGGAATCAAGCGCCCGGCTTCCCAACCCAGCGAGCAGCTGACCGGGAAAAAGGTGGTTTCTGAGCCGACGGCCCCTAGTTCTGCAAAACCAGCAAGGCAACATCTTCCTCTTGAATCCAGAACAGAACCAGCTGCGCCGCGGCGTAGTCTGATGATGAACACTCCGCCAGTCCAAGTAAGGAACACCATCCGGCTGAATCTCTCTCTCTCTCTCTCTCTCTCTCTCTCTCTCTCTCTCTCTCTCTCTCTCTCTTTCTCTGTGTTTATTGACAGCTGCATGTTTCAGAATGGAACCTCCATAGCCTGAGATAGTGCATCCCAGAATAATGGATGCTAAGGGATGAGGACCATGGTCCTCTAGATCAGAGCTTTCCAAACTTTTCATGTTGGTGACACACTTTTTAGACATGCATCATTTCGCGACACACTCTTACAGCAGGGCATCATTTCATGACACACTCTTACAGCAGGGCACAAGGCAGGCACAGGACCTGTGCGGAATCACAGCAGGTTTGGAGGCAACAAGGCACAAGGCAGGCACTAGGACCTGCGCGGAATCCTGGCAGGGCTTGGAGGCAGCAGCAGCCTTGACACACCCAGACACTGCAGCCAACACACTAACATGTCCTGACACACAGTTTGGAAAGCTCTGCCCTAATTCAGTGCTTCTTAACCTTTTTGAACCTGCGGCACAATACTGAATATAGCAGTGGTTCTGTGGCACCCCAGAAAATTATTAATCGTATATACGTATTTTTAAACATGTAAGACATGGTTCGAGGGGAAGTTATACAATTTTTAAAAAAGTATCTGCACTGTATTGAATATATGGATTATACAGAATACACGTAATACAGGCAGTCCTCCACTTACGACCACAATTGGAACTGGAATTTCTGTCATAAGTCATTGCAGTCATAAGTCGACTCACCACATGACCAGACCCGATTTTACAACCATTTTTATGATGGTCGTTAAGCGAATCCAGCTTCCCTAATGGACGCTTTTTGCTGGAAACCAGCAAAAAAAGGTCGCAAATCGGGATCACGTGACCGCAGGACGCTGCAACTGGTTGTAAATGCAAGCAGGTTGCCAAGCGCCAGAATTGCAATCATGTGACTGCAGGGGTGGTATGACGGTCGTAAATGCGAGTACAGGCTGTAAAGTGCTTTTCCCGAGGCCGTCGTAACTTTGAACCATCGTTAAAGGAACGATTGCAAGTCGAGGACTACCTGTACAAATTTTTTTTGAAAAAATCAACATAAGACTAAAAGCTTGGGGCACTCTAGACACAAACCCATGGGGCATCTGTCTGCCACTGCACACCAGTTGAGAACCACTGTTCTAGATGTAATCAGTTCGTGATGGAGGCAGAACATAGAACAAGGTTAATGGATACTGGTCTTCCAAGAAGTTAATCAGAGTCATCCTTGGATGGGAGACCACCAGGAGCTCCCAAAACTGTAGGCTAGACTGGGACATTGGGAAAACCTCTCGGGAGTAGGCAGTGGATTTTCGATCACGGTGCCTGTAATGGACCTGTCCATGAAGTCACCCAAAGTCAACTCTGACTCGAAGGAGACGTTTATTTATTTACCTGATCCGGAAAAGGAAGCGGGTGAATGTTTTCAAAGGTTTTGCCTGCATCTCTGTCGGTCTCCGTGCTTCGCATCTACAGGGCAGGGCTCAGGAGTTGCTTGATGGGGCAGAATTCCTTGAACTGAAGAGGAAGGCTGCAGGAAAAGAAAGAAGTGCAGGAGGGGGGAGGAAAAGCAATGGAGGAGAAGCCAACACTGTTCAAGAAGTTCAAGAAGATCAGCTGCAGAGAATCCTGCAAAGAAAAAAAGTCGAGGTGGGGCGGGGGGCTGAGCTTTGCGCCGAGCAATGTATGCTCAGTATGGAGGAAGCAGGAGAACCCCACCCCACCCCACCGGCTAGCCTTCAGAGGAAATCAAACCACGACCCGCCCAATCTGGCGGCTGATCAGAAGGTTTTTTGTGCCCTGCTGGCGGGCTCCTTTGAAATCTCTGCTCGGCTGCCTAGCAAAACAGGAGAGGGGACTAGGAAGGTCTTCCGCCTGAGGGAGGGGGGCTCTTTTCCATCCCCTTGTGCGTGCTTTCCCTCCCCAGAGACGGGCCCTAGCCGAGAAGAACAACGCACAGCCCAGCAACTGCGCCGTCTGCGGAACCCACGTCCACTTGGTGCAGCGTCTCCTGATGGACGGGAAGCTTTATCACCGAAGCTGCTTCAGGTACGGTTCTCGGGAGGACTTGACCAGGGGCTGGCCTGGCCCCGTAGGCCATGTGTCTGGCTGGGGGAAGGGGAGGGATGCTGCATGAACTGGGTGGTCCCCAGGTCCACCCTGGCCTTAGATGAATCTGGGTGTGGAGAGAGCAGCGGATGACCTGCCCCCAGGTGAGAACGTTGGAGGCGGGCTGCGTTCAGGTCCTGGTTCCCTAACCGGTGTCAAGGGAGGAGAAGACGGGGGCGGGGCGGGAGGGTCATGTCGGCTACCCCAAGCTTCTTGGAGGATGAGCGATGGGAGGGAAATAGAAGCAGTGGGCGTGTGTCTTGGGTTTATTTATTTATTCATCACATTGATATCACCGCCCATCTCCCCCACAAGGAGGGGCCCTGGGTGGGTTGTCCACCCAAGGGGCAGAGAAGACCACCCATCCTCTTACCGCCTCCCTTCCCTGGCCAGGATGCTCTCCAGACCGTTGACTCGCTTAAGCCTGAAGCCAGCTTGTGCCAAGGATCAGGGAGTGGTGGTTTGGAGGACACCCGGTTGGGGGGACTTGCTGCAAGCTCCGTTTTCTCAAGTTGCTAGTCCTTAGGCCTGCAGATAACACTTCCCAGGCTCAAGAATTCTTGGCAGGCTGGAGGACAGGATCTCAAAGCTTGGCAGGACCCTGGGGGTGTGGATGGTGGTGGAATCGCCTAAGAAACACGACAAAGTAGCAAGGAAGAGAGGGTGCCTCAGAGATGGGGGGAGAGTAGAAGAATAGGGGAGAGGGAAGGGGAGGGAACTGGGAGAACCCGATACTGCAACATTTTAGTTGTGGTTCCCGCTGGCATGACTCGAAACCGCTCTTTCCTGCCCACGAGAGGGACGTCCGTGCTAGGAGCTTCGTTTTTGTCTTTTCCAAGTGCAGAATGTTCCAATAAGGGAAGAAGAACTGGATTCGTGTTTTGTCCGAAATCTTGTTTCTAGGTGCAAAGAATGCTCCAGCACGTTACAGAGAGGGAACTACAAAGCTGGGCTCGGCCCAGGCACGTTCCTTTGTAGCCAACACGCAGGAGCAGCGCCTGCCCAGGAGATCCGTGGGGAGAAGAAGCCTTCCAAGACCGCTTTAGGGGACTCTGGGAAGGGACTCGAACCAACGCCAGCAGCGTCTCCAGGGGTCAAGCCGAGTTGGGCCTTCCGAAACGCCACCGCCGCCCGACCAGCAGCTCAGGGGCCGTCAGATTCCAGGAATAATAAAACCAGCAGGGCATCCGTAAGCCCGAGTTTGCATCGGTTGGATCCTCCTAACCAAACAGCAGATCAACCCACAACTTCCTCTTGGACAGGGTCGAGGTTGAAAATCCAGCAGGCTCGGGAGAAGTTTTTCCAGGCGGATCCACCCCCTTCCGGCTTCCCCACAGGCAGAGCTGAACCTGTTAGAAACCACAGCTCTCCTTTCAAACCTTCTCAAGTCCCCGAGAAGACGCCCCTTTCCGGAACACAGGTCCCCAGCCGCAGCGAGAAGGACCAAGCACGGAGCATCCTCAGTCGTGTGTTACCGGGACCTCCGCCTCCGACCAGCCAGCCGGGAGGGGTTGGCTCTGCTTTGCCCAGACCCGTGGTGGCATCCAACGCGTGAGCCTTTAGCATCCCTTTCGCAGTTCTTGAAATTGCAGATTTTAAGTTTGAAAGTAGGGGAGTTTGGGGACGCACCTTGGAACTGACAAATGCAAATTTGCCTCTTTGAGTTTTATGGATTGGTTTGGTGGGGTGGTCCACTGATTATAATACTTGGGGAAGCGGTTATGACAGCCCAGGAGGTGCCCCGAAGCCACAGGGGTTGGTTTCCCAGGTCTGTGGAGGAACCTGCCCCATGTGTACAGGAAAGAAGATGCCACAATGATCCAGTGGATGTCCGTTTCAAGACACGCACACACACACGCACGCAGGCAGCATAGAGCAATGTAAATTAGAATCTTGTGCCAAGGCCTGGCATCAGAGAATAAAACAAGCTGCATGTACTCAAATAGAACTCCCCAGGGCATTAAAACATCATGAGGACTAGACGGCCTGCCTTAAAAAAAAAAAACCAGAAAAGCTGAGGAAGCCCTGCTTTTGCAGGGAGGTCAAATAATTCTGTCTCCCCCAGGGCCCAGCCAAGAAACTAATAACCGTCTTTTCTCTGAAGCAGCCCGTCACCTCCTGGCATCTCTGGCTCCCGGGGCCCGCAGCCCCAGAATTTCCCAGCTGGCAGGCCCTCGAACAGGCCAGCCTTTGCGGAAGCTGCAGGAGTGGCAGAAACACCCCAGCCGGTTGTGAATCTCCCCAAGGATCCAAGCCACAAAGTGGGAGTTGGGGCTGACCCCCAGAACAAAGCCAAGGATTGGTCCATTGGCCCATCTGTCAACTCTGGGCGCAAATCGGACACAAAAGTTGTTAAAGGTAGGAAGTAGCCATCGATGTGTCCATGATGGATTGGGTTCAAATCATGATTTAAATCCCTGGTCAAGGAGACGCAATGGAATGATTTAAACGCTAGTTACAGGTAGCCCTCGACTTATGACCACAATTAGGACTGGAACTTCGGTCGCTAAGTGATGCGGTCATTAAGCGAGGCATCACATGACCATGCCCGATTTTTGCTGCGGTTGTTAAGCGAATATGTCTTCCCCGATTGATTTTGCTTGTCAAAAGCTGTCTGGGAAGGTCGCAAATGGCGATCACGTGATCCTGGGATGCTGCAACCATCGTAAATACATGTCGGTTGCCAAGTGCCCAAATTTTGATCACATGACCGTGGGGACGCTGCGACGGTTGTAAGTGCGAGGACCGGTTGTAAGTCACTTTTTTCAGCCCGTCATAACTTCGAACAGTCACTAAACGAATGGTTGTAAGTCAAGGACTACCTGTAGTGTTTAAACACTGGTTGGAAAGATTCTGCAAGCATCATTTCTCATAAAAGGGCCTTGTATCATCCCTGTGTATGATATCAGCGGAAACTTTTCTTGGGTATTTAGTGAAAGATGAAGATTTTATTTCTAGAAGGGGCATAGCGTATAAAGCAAATGTTTCATCTTTCTTTATTCAGATAAATTCCTGCCCCCCGCATGAAACAATGGTCCCCAAAAGTTTTTTTTCTTCTACTTAAAAAAACCCAACAACTTTATTTTTATCTGCCCCGGGTTCACGCTTCTTGGGTCGGCTGGTTTGGGGGGTTAGCTTAACCTGTTGTACCAGCAGCCTGCTTCACAATCCCCTTAGTGCATCAAGTTTGGAAAAAGCACCTACTTCCCAGTTTTTGTAGTTCAGATGGGAAGTTCATTTTTCATTCATTTCTCAGTGCCGCTGTCGTTCCACCACCTGTCTTTATTGCAGGGGACTGAAATAGGGAACTGAGTTCAAGAGGGCAGCTCGTTTTTTTTTTTTAATTGCCCAAATCCCTCCCCTTCACCCTCCCCCTTGGAATTGCATTCTGAAACATCTGGATGAGATGGATAGAAGCCGCAAACAGACACAATTCTGCCCCTTTTTTAACAATAAAGCTCAGGGGCCTCGGTTCTGTAAGCTGCATGCTTTTTGCAGAGTAGGCACATTTGCACACCCTCCCCGTAATTCGCTCACTCTGTGCTGTGGGTGGGACTCGGGAGGAGGAGTGGCAAGCGGTGCAGATCCTTGAAAGCTGCTTTCTGGTTCACCCTCCTTTGCGCGTTTCTCATTCAGCGAGAAGTGCCAATGTGGTAGAAGAGAAACTGGGGAGCCCAGAGGATTGGAGATCAAGGCTAAAGCCAGTCAAGTGAGTACCAAAAAGAGGATTTCTTCTCAGGAAAACAAAATGCTTCATTGCCGCAACCGGTCTGTGCCCTTCGAAACGGAGCCCTGTATCTAAATTTAGGACGGACATGGGTGTCCACGGGACCTGTGTGTGCGTGCACGTCTCCGTGAAAATCTGCAAGATGGGTGCGGTGTTGTGATTGAAGCAACATCAGTGCACGTACAGAAGCAGCAGGGGTTCAGCTGTGATGCTGCAACCACCATGTTGCAGATTTCGGTCCCACCACCACGCACGCCACTCTGTAGAGCTGACGTTCCACACGTGTTGGACTCTACCTCCCATAGTTCTTTGGGGTTGCTGGCTGAGGCAGATGGGGGTTGGAATGCCAGACTTCTGAAGCGAACCAGGTTGCCTCCCATTTTTGTTTTTGCACGTGCTGGATACAGGTAGTCCTCGACTTATGACCATCTGTTTAGCGACTGTTCGAAGTTACAACGGCGCTGAAAAAAGTGACTTGCAACTGGTCCTCGCACTTAGAACCGTTGCAGCGTCCCTGCGGTCACATGATCAAAATTCAGGGGCTTGGCAATTGGCTCGCACTTACAATGGTTGCAGCATCCCAGGGTCACGTGATCGATATTTGCGACCTTCCCAGCCGGCTTCCGACAAGCAAAGTCAATGGGGGAAGCCAGTTTTGCTTAATGACCGTGGTGATTTGCTTATCGACCGTGGTGATTCACTTAATGATGCAGCAAAAAAGGTGGTAAAATTGGGCGTGACTCACTTAGCAACCGTCTCGCTTAGCAGCGGAAGTTCCAGTCCCAATTGTGATCGTAAGTCGAGGACTACCTGTATTGCAACGGGCGGCACTTGCTGCATAGCGTGCACATGGGGTGCGTGAGGCAATTCATTCCCTGATGTTCAGGGAGTGTTTTCCATGTGTCTTCACCTTGTCTGCATTTCAATAGTCCGCTGAGTGGATGGCTGTATAAATCAATTAAATAAAAAAATTAAATTTTGCCCCCAGCTCCAACCTTGGATTTCATCTGTGATATTAGATCTAAGGAGCAGAGTCTCTGCTTTGCAAATTAAAGGTGTCATATTTACTCTTTATCGCCTCTAGGGTTAGGATTGGAATAAGTTGGAGGTCAGAATGCATTTCTTTCATTTCAATCCCTTCCAGTCTCATTTCGATTCCACTGGCCTTTAGCCACAGCCACCCTGGCCGGGAATGAACCCTGAATTCCTGCGAAAATCGGCTTTCATTCTTTTGCAAAAGGGAAAAGATGCTCTCGGCTTTTAAGGCTCCAGAACGTGTATGCAGGGAAGGAATGGGTAGATTTCATCATCGGGGGCTGTGGGGCGTGGGGGAGAAGAGCTTTTGCTTTGCAGAATAAGATAGGCAAATAAAACAAATATATACGTGTGGTTTGATTTGCAAACTCCAGCCCGGGCTGCAAAATTCAAAATAACCGCCCAGGGTCCCTCCTTGTGGGGGAGATGGGCGGGATATAAATTGTAATAATGACGTATAATTGGATAATATGTAATGTTGTAAGCCGCCTAGAGTCCTCCAGTAGGGAGGGGATAGGCGGGGTATAAATAAGACAAATAAATAAATAAATAAATAAATAAATAAATAAATGCAATAAATAAATAAATGCAATAAATAAATAAATAAAAATTCTGCCTGCCTTGGCACGGAATGTCGGCCGGTGCCCACCCCTGCCTCCAGCTTCTCTCCTTTTCTGCAGACTCCCCCACCAGGGTGAAGCCAAGTCTTTTCCAAAACCTGCGGACGTTCACAAGGTGGTGATCAACGTAGAGGTGAAGCCGGGACAGAACGACAAAAAGCCCTCTCTTTCTGTCATCTCCCCAGCACTTCCCACCCCCGGTATGAATAGCCCTGCTTTGGCAGGATCTGGGCAATTCCCACAGGAACAGTTGCAGGCTTTCAAAACCCTTCAGCCAAGGATCTAGTCCTCGTGAAGGGGAGAGGACACCCGGTAGCTCGGACTACAGTGAGGGACATGGTTCCTCTGTCTTCGCCTGCCTGATGGGACCTGATGGCGGCCACCTTGTCCTGTCCCAGCCATGTCCTTCTTGAGAAGGACCTTGGGTCCGAACTGGAGGTCAGCGCTCAGAAGTTGAGTTTTCTCTGTTCTGCGTGAGCCGGCCCTGAAAGCTTTTTTCTTCCTTCCCTGGAAGCGCCACTGGCTGTACAACCACAGAAGAAGAAACTGTTGGTGCCCCAGGGGCTTGATGTCTCCAGCAGCTGGCAGACAGTGAAGCAGCCGTGGGAATCTCACCCAGCAGCTGCCCAAGCGGAGAGGTGGAACCTATCGGAAAAAGTGGTTGCTGCTGGTCAGTCTCCCTTATCATTCCCGTTAGACTCAGGGGCGGGCAGCTATGGCCCATCTGGCATTGCCGGGCTACAGTTCTCATCAGCCCCAGCCAGCATGGCCACCACTGAGGGATGCTGGGAATTGTAGTTCAGCAACGCCTGGAAGGCCCAGGCTCAATGTTTTTGGGAAAAGGCCTATTTTCACCAGCTCAGGAGGCGGAACGTTGCTGCCTGGGTTGACGCAGCAGAGTAAACCATGGTTTGTAGAATAAACCAGAGCTGCTATGATTGGTGAGCTGTAAGCCGTGCTTAGGCATCCACTACAAGCCTTTTTTTAAATTTATATTTATTGAGAGTTTTCAGAGAATAAAAAACAAACTAAAAAAGAAAAAGGAGACTAAAGTTAAGAAACGTGTAAATGATTTCCGACCTTCTTTGTCCCTCCTCCTCCTCCTCAAGTATTTTACAAATCCTTTCACCCCCCCCCCCCCCTCATTTAGTCTGCATCTTTCCTAATCTTCAAATCCAGAAATCATCAATTCAGTTTCTTTCTTCTTTCTGCTTATATGGACAAGA
This sequence comes from Charina bottae, assembly GCA_023362775.1. Taxonomy (NCBI): domain Eukaryota; kingdom Metazoa; phylum Chordata; class Lepidosauria; order Squamata; family Charinaidae; genus Charina; species Charina bottae. The sequence continues at coordinate 24,569,182 of JALMGJ010000010.1, read as the reverse complement.
AGTCCATGTAAGGTTTCTAGTCTTTTTTTTTTTTGTCGTTTGTTCTCTGACCAAACAGGTCAGTTTCGCCCTTTTTGCGAATTCTGACATGTTCACCATCCGTTCCTCCACTGTGGGAATCCACAAGCCTTGATGATGTTGCGTGTGTTGTGGGGTCACCGTGCATGAGACGTTACTTGCCCCTGCAGGCACCCACAAAGCCATGGTTTATATCCCAGCGAAGCCAAAACCCAACAAACATGGTTGCGCCTTAAAAAAGCCCTTGCCATAACTCTCCATTCTTGAACTGAGGTCGAAAGCGTGATTTTGATTCTGCTTAAAAGCAGATGGGAAGATTGGCAGGTCCCTCCAGAAACATGTCTTCCCTCCAGGGCCTTCCTCTTTGGCCCTTCTCCAACCTGGTGCCCCCATGTGCATTTGGACGCCCACACCTTGACCTGGGGGGTGGCACGTGGCCTTGGAGCTCCTCTGCAGCCCCTGCAGGTCAAGAGCCAAGCTGAATTTCAGCCCCTGGATCGGTTGAGAACGAAGGTGCCCTCGGGCCAGCAAATGAATTCCCCCCCCCTTCTTTTCCAGTTCAGCCATCCGCTCCGGGAACCTTCAGGAAGCCTCCAAGCAATCGAGCGATCTCTCCCACCAAGGTGGGCTATAGACTAAAACCGAGGCGCCGGCCTACCTCGCAGGATTGGGGTGAGGCCAAACTTTTATTTCCTGCTGTGAGCCTCAGGGTGGTGAAATGTGTGTCTTCGGCTCTTTGGTGCCTTTCAGCGCCACCCGGATTACGTTCCCGAGGAAGAGATCCAGAAGGAAGTTCAGCAGATTGAGAGGGACCTGGACAAGCTGGAGCGGAAGGGAATCTCCCTGGAGAAACAGCTGCGGGGTTGTGAGGGAGGTGAGGAGGGCCCCACGGCCTTGTCAAAATCGTTGCGCTGTCTGATCTTCTTTTAAAAAGAGGTTTGGAAAGGCGCAAGTTTCTAGCCCTCATGGGGGCCAGGAAGGCGGGAGTATGCGGCTCCCACCTTTCCCTTCTTTTTCTTCTTCTTTTCCAAATTATGCAAAAGTTTCTGCTGCAAAGGCGGGTGCTGGGTTTTTTTCCCTACCTGGCCCACCTTTCAGGGTCCCTCTGAGGTTCTTTGCGATGGGTAACGTTTAGCGTGGTCTCTTCTGAATTTCTTGGATCTTGTGTACAGATGATTCTGAAGATGTCCTCATGGTGGAGTGGTTCAAACTGATCCACGAGAAGCAGCTCTTGCTGAGACGGGAGTCCGAGTTGATGCACAAGTGAGTGGAGCTGGAAGGGGCAAGAAATGTGGCCGGTTCATGGCATCTAGGCAGCCAGCTGCCGACTATAGGATTTGGGTTCCCTTTTTAAGTCCAGCAGATCATGACTAGGAGTCATTTCTCATTGCAGATAGTCCTCATTTAGTGACTGCCTCGTTTAGCGACTGTTTGCAGTTATGACGGTGGTGAAAAAGTCACTTTGCGACCAGTCCTTGCATTTACAACCTTCACAGGTCTGCAAAGCAAAGGAAAGCTGAAGGGAGATCATAAAATCATGATGTTTCACTTAGTGACCGCTTTGCTTAATGACCGAGTTGCCTGTCTCAATTGTGGTTGCTAAACGAGGACGACCTGTATTTCTTTTCCTTCACAGACTCCATTCTTATATGGAAAGTCTTTGAAACAATGAGATTTGGCACTAATTTTAGCCTCTCCATTTGGAACGTTCACCGTTCTCCCTTCTGAAATCTTGGTACCCCCCTGCTTTCAATGTCCTTGTTTGACTGTTGGAGGAGATGGGAATTGTAATCCAACAAATCCTAAGGAACTGGTTGGTGGAACACTCTGCTCAGGGTCGTGGGGACAAAACCTCAACTTCTCGAAATGCTCAGAGCCAGATGAAAATGTAGCATCCTTTGGCCGGGGAAAAAACGAGAAAGACTTTTTTAAAAAGACTGGAAGCCTTCTGCGGCCTTTTTGCTGAAAGAAGAGAAGTCCGAACTGATGATTTATGGATCTGGGGATTAAAAAGGGTTAAAGAGGGAGGGGAAAGAGTAAGATGGCAATGACTCGATAGAAAGAAGGGCGGAAGTCAAAATTCTATGTCTTCTTTCTTTTTTTCACTTCTTTTCTCTTTTCTTATTTCCTATCTTTTTTTTTCTTTCTCGTACTTTTATTTTCTTTTTTATACTTTCATTGTATTGTAAAATTAAAAATATCAAAAAAAGAAGACAACCGCGACATAGGATCCTTCCAGCAGTCAGTTCAGGAGTGGCCCAAAGCTTTGGACGGGGCCCGGGTGCGAATCCAGATTCCTTGAAGTAACTTTTCTCTCTTGCAGGATGAACCAGCAAAAACTGGAAGTGAAGCAGTGGGATATTGAGAGTGAACTTCGGAATCTCATGAGCAAAGCTGGTGGGTGCCCCATCCTTTCCCCCCCTTGGGATGCTTTATTGTTGGTGGTGTTTTTATCCCTCCGAAGAACTTCTGTTTTTCTCCACTTTCTCCAACGTGTTTTGCCGCACAGCAAGAGCGTAAGGAAGCTCGGCGGAGGGCGAGGACAGAAGGACAGACCCAACCTGCAGGGTCCCCGCCTGCTTCTAAGCCCATTACCTTGAAGGAAAAACAGAGGCCCCATGGGGAAAGCAGGCTCGCCTTCCACCAACTTTGATGCCAATTCCCTTTCATGGTTTCTTCCCTTGTGCTGTTGAAGGGACTTGCACATCCCAATGACGCAAGCAGCTGCTTACAAAAACTAAAAAAACCCAAACAATTATTGGCAGACCGTCTTAGCCAAAAATCGAACTTTATTGGATAAATAAATACATAAATTTGTTGGGAGCAACTGGTCACTGAACAGCATCATGTCAACTTATTGAGTAGCAACTGTCTAAAATCCAGTGTTGCTCAACCTTGCCCACTTTAAGATGTGTGGACTTCAACTCCCAGAATCCCAAGAACTCTACTTTCTGGAGTTAGGCTCTAGTAACAAACTCTGTAATGGGAAGAAGGAACAACCTTGAGGGACGGGAGGAAGAGCCTCCACCAGATCAGATAAGAGAAATCTGAGTTTGGGGCAGAAGGGTAATCTGAGAAAGCGTCTCAGACAAGCTTCTCCCTGGTTGTTACGAAGGTGAGGGAGGGGGGAAGCACATTCAGACTTGCAAGATTCTGTTACTGTAACCTTATAATAAAAGTAATCTCAGCATACATGACTTTTGGTTTTCTAGTCCGGTCTACCTTGAAGGGCTGACAGAATCTTGCAAGCCTGCTCCCTCCCTCTTAGACCCCCCCCCTTGAGTCAGGGAAAAGCCATCTTCAGCGTCTTCCTAACACTACCTCCTTCCCCAGAACTTCAGACATACTTCTGCCCTTGTTGTTTCTCTAACACAGAGCTTTCCAAACTTTTCATGTTGGTGACACACTTTTTAGACATGCATAATTTCATGACACACTCTTACAGCAGGGCATCATTTCGCAACACACTCTTACAGCAGGGCACAAGGCAGGCACTAGGACCTGCGCGGAATCTCAGCAGGTTTGGAGGCAGCAAGGCACAAGGCAGGCACTAGGACCTGCACGGAATCACAGCAGGTTTGGAGGCAGCAAGGCACAAGGCAGGCACTAGGACCTGCACGGAATCTCAGCAGGTTTGGAGGCAGCCAGGCACAAGGCAGGCACTAGGACCTGCGCGGAATCACAGCAGGTTTGGAGGCAGCAAGGCACAAGGCAGGCATTAGGACCTGCGTGGAATCACAGCAGGTTTGGAGGCAGCCAGGCACAAGGCAGGCACTAGGACCTGCGTGGAATCACAGCAGGTTTGGAGGCAGCAAGGCACAAGGCAGGCACTAGGATCTGCGTGGAATCACAGCAGGTTTGGAGGCAGCCAGGCACAAGGCAGGCACTAGGACCTGCGTGGAATCCTGGCAGGGCTCGGAGGCAGCAGCAGCCACGACACACCCAGACACTGCAGCCGACACACTAACGTGTCCCGACACACAGTTGGGAAAGCTCTGCTCTAACAGCTCCTGAATCTTCCCTCCAACTTCGTCCCCATGGCTCTCTACCCTACTCTTCGGAGAGCCTTTCCCTGTTTCGTTTGGTGGTTTATCCTTTTAAAAAGAATTCTGGTTCCTCCCCTGCCTTCCAGATTACTTGAAGACTCCGAACGAGAAGGCTCGAGAGAAAGAACTCTTGGACTCGTACTTGGACACGGTCAACGATCGGAATAAAATTGTGGAAGACCTCGATGAGGACAGACTCAGGTACGAAGGAGGACGGGGGACACCCTTGTCCAGCACTGGTTGACCAGCAAGGCTGCTGGGCGATCCCGATTCCCGCGTAACCTCAGAATGGCACAGCCTCTGTCTCCCCACGTTCCACCTTCTTTCTTGTCAGCCCTTCAAGGTTGTCCAGGTGAGGACACCGTCTCCACAGGAAGACCAGAACTTCACTTTATCGAGATAGGGTATAATAACCGACTCTTGAAAGTCTCCTTGTGCTTCTTCTCCTCTCCCTCTTATATCCCAGGGAGCCGGAGAGGAGTCCGCCCAAGTCGCTTTTTCATCCTTCCTCCCTTACCAGGACTTAAGAACCACTTCCACCCTCTTTTTTTACACAACAGTTTCTGAATATTTGCTTCAAGGCCGTCTCCCTGGCTCTCTGCATTTCTTAAAAATGGTGTCTCCTATAGAAAAGTTTGGAGATCGCCTCGAAGAAGGAATTCAAGAGCCATTTGGTAAACCCCAGCTTAGCCCTCCCTTAGAAGGGAGGAGGGAGTGAGAAAGAAACTAAAGATTGGCCCACTCTGGTTCTCTTGGGTATAAGACGGGAGAGAGAAACTTTTGTCAGACTTTCGAGAGGCTGTTATTATACCCTAAAACAATACAGTAGAGTCCCAGTATTTCTTGGGGTGTCTGATTCCTGACCTGGCTTACCCTTCAGTTCCTAAACTCCAGAAATTGTTAGATTGCAGCTCCCATCCTCCCTTGCCATAGATTTGTCTGGTTGAAGCTGATGGGAGTCACAGCCCACAGACTCCCAGAACCACACGTTCTAAGCCTCGATGTCAGGATAGCTGGCTGGAGAATTCTGGGAGTTGAAGTCCACACAACTTAAAAGTTCCCAAGGTTGAGAGAAACGGCTCTGTCTGCTTTCTATGTCCCGTCCCCAAATTCAGAAGTGGAGAATGCCCATCCTCTGGAGACAGAACCCATGAACTGCTCTGGACAACAGATTCTGGACCAGGAACGCTTCCTGTATTGCTTTTGGTTTCAAAGCTGCCGCTTTCCTCCCTTCAATGCATGGGCTCAAAGAAGCTGAAAAGTGAACTTGCCCTCCGCTCGGGTTTGCGATTTTCCCATTTCTTCAGAAGTCATTACTTTGAAAAAGGACCTGCCTTGCATTTCGAAGGCATGGCCAACGGCCCCCATGAGGAACTTTAGTTGTTCCTTCTGCCAAGCAAGGTTCATAGGGTCCGGCTTCTTGGCAAGTATCTTGGAGTAATTAGGGATGATTGTCTGCGGATTCTGGCTGCTGTTGCGCTGCTAATCCAAATTGTGAGGAGGGGTTCGCTGGGCTGACGCAGCGAATACAAGGAAGCAGTTTGCTCATCCAGGGGAGTTCCTCATTTCTTCTTAAAACTCTTACTAGCCCTGTTTACATTTTTGCTGACTTAAAATGAACAGTTTTTAAGGTTCATGTTTTGAATGGGTAAAGGAGGAAGTAAGATTGAGGACCTTTGTAAGATTTATTTATTTATTTTATTTATTTATCATCATATTTATATCCCGCCCATCTCCCCCGCAAGGAGGGACCCTGGGCGGTTCACAGCACAAGTTTAAAATCAATAAAAACATAAATACTACAAAAAATTCAATAAAGTATCTAATACAATTTGATCCAAGTAATGGTAGTTCTTACTATCCCATAGGTCGGAAAGGTTGGTCAAAGTAGATCTAAGCGACCAGCCAACCCCAAGACTGGCTATTCCCCTCCCCTCCCCAAGCATGATGGCAAAACCAGGTCTTTAGATTTTTTCTAAAGTCCAGGAGAGAGATCTTATTTCAGAGGGAAGAATATTCCAAAGGGCGGGGGCTACTGCAGAGAAGGCACGCCTTCTCTGATTTCATGATTTCATGATTCAAGATTTCATGATGCTTCTAGATTAGGAGAACAATTTAACAGAGCAGGGACTCATGCCGGATCGCAACAAACAGCCTCCTTTAGAGACAAGGCATTCCAGATCTTTGAATGGTCCAGGGAATGTAGCCCAGAATTACGCTCTTGAGAAGCCCTTGATTGGACGTACCACACCTAGGTTCACCAGTCGTCTTTCGGGGATGCCACCAAATCCATAAATTGCTCTGTTTTTCGAAGCAGAGTTTTGTGGAATTTATGTCTTGAAACCTTGAACTGAGGGTGTTTGGGAAAGATTGGGTGGAGCGTGCTTGCTTCTGTCATGGCTCAGATATGATTTAACCTGGGTGGACATTTCGGATATGGAGCTCAGTTTTCTGTTCCTGGTAGACCTTGATGAACTCCATTGCCTGGCCAATGATGCTGGGATCTCGAGTTCAACACCTGGAGGTCTAGGACTATTCCAGCTGCTGGAGTATCTCCTGTGCTTTCTTCTCTAGGGAACTAGAAGAAGATGAGATGATTGCTGCCATGATCAAGAGGTTTGGTAAGTGTCAGCTCTACAAGGTAGACCAGACTAAGAAGTCAAAGTCAGGACTACTTTTATGGTAAAGCTCTAGTAACAGAATCTTGCAAGTCTGAATGTGCTTCCCTTCCCTCACTTTATTGTTCTGTGAACTAGGGAGGATCTTGTCTGAGACATTTTCTCAAGGTAGTTTCTTGGCCCAGGCTCATGTCTCTCTCATCTGACCATTGCCTTGGTAGCGGCTCTTCCTCTTGTCCTTCAAGGGCATTCCCGAAGCCCCCTACAGTAAGTCCTCGTGGAGACCTTGCTGGATCACAGCAGTCATCACAGACAACTAGATACCTCTGAGAAGACCATCAGGAGAACATGGACGCCTTAATCCCACCTCCAATTGTTTGGGTCCCCACCTCTGAGCCAAGGATTTGCACTTTCAACCCTGGCTAAATAATCCATATTCCAGAAGAACGATGCCACCACCAAAGAGACATGTTCCCTGCTTGCCTTCATGTGAACCTCTGAAGATGTGACACTGTTGCAGGTCCACGGACTTCCTCCTCTCTAGATAAGACTAGTAGCCCTTTTGTAATGAATGATAAATGTATTTCCTTCCCGTAGGTATGTCTCAGACCACCCAGGAAGATGAAAAAAAGAAAACCAAGTTTGGCTTATTCAGAATATTGAAAACCAAGAACTGAATCAGGGAGGGGATACAACCAAGATGCTTTATCACCCAAAGCTACAGGTCTATTTGCTGTTCAAATAACTTGGTGTTTCGTTTCAAAGAAGTGTAAGTCCTTTGGCTACTCCACGTAGGAAAAAAGAAGAAGCAGAAGGAAGGAGGTCTCCAGAAATCTCGCCTTGCTTGGATAGTGAGGGGCAAAACCTTGGGGGGGGGGGAATGGTCTCTGAATGCAACCCACTTGCTTTTGGAAATCCACCTTCCGAGTGACTTTTGAGCATGATAAAGCGAAGCGTTCAGCAGCTTAGAACAGCGTTTCTCAACCTTGGCAACTTGAAGAGAGGTGGACTTCAACTCCCAGAATTCCCCAGCCAGCCAAGAAGTCCAGCCCTCTTCAAGTTGCCAAGGTTGAGAAACACTGGCTTAGGAGCAGACACACTGCACCGATACCTTCTCCTCCAGCTGCAGGAGAATTTGGGGTGTATGGTTGCCCCACATTTTTTCTGCCAGGGCTGCATCATTTCATCCTTTCAAGAAGAGCAAAACTTCCATTTCCTTCCTACTTTGGATCGAGCAGCGATAAATGGATCCCTTGCATTCCCCCGCCCAGGATTGTTCATTTTTCGGAGGTCCTTCTGTGTAATCAGTTTCTGAACACTAGGTGGAACTGTAGTTCTCAGCAGGCCTGTTTGCCAGTGAATTAAGGAAAACGCTCAGAAACTCTCTTGAATAATAGGGTGAATTACTGAATAAAAGCCACAATGACACGTGCTTCTATTTTCATGCCTTTGAGAATCCCGGCATCCAGATTTACTCCGTAAGGCTCCTGTGTGATAATCACAAGTGACTTTTTTTTTTACTTTTGTACTTCGTAATAAACCTAGAATGATTTACAATTTACGATTTGTGAATTTGGGGGGAAAGGGGTGGTAGGTGAAAGAGCCTTTTATAAAATCAAGATGTCATCTTGCGGGTGGCCTGGCAGCTGCAGGTAGAAGCCATTTGAAGGGGGAAAAAAGAGAAATTGATCAGGAGCATCTTTTAATTAAAACTGTAACATATTCTAAGATGCCAGGCTTGTCGATCGGAAGATCGCAAGTTCGGAGGTTCAAGACCCGAGCACCGCGTGACGGAGTGAGCTCCCGCACTCGCCCCAGCTCTTGCCAGCCTAGCAATTTGAAAGCATGCAAATGCAAGTAGATGAATAGGTACCACTTCGGTGGGCAGGTAACAGCGTTCCGTGCGCATCACGCCGGCCACATGACCGTGGAAGCGTCTTCGGACAACGCTGGCTCTTTAGCTAACAAACGGAGATGAGCACTGGCCCCTAGAGTTGGACACGACTGCACAAATGTGCGGGGGGAACCTTTACCTTTTTTAAACATATTCAGACGTTTGGTGGTTCGGGACAGACTTTTAGGATCTTAACTTAGTTGCTAAGGGCAGCGAGGCTACTTTGTCGTGAAAAGCAGCATAGAAGTACTTGAAATAACATGCCAGATAGTCAACTCAGAGGGTTGCAACTGCATCTTAACACACCATTCCAAGCAGACCACGGTCAGTACTGAGACCATCTACCCATTAAACCTGTACAGGTAGTCCTTGACTTACAACCATTCGTTTAATGACGGTCCGAAGTTACGACGGCCTCGGAATGGGTGTTTTACAGCCTGTAAAGCACTTCCGAGCTTTGCAAAACCTCGCACCACCCCCCGCAGTCGCATGATCGCATTTTGGGCACTTGGCAACCGGCTCGTATTTATGACCGGTTGCAGCATGCTGCAGTCACATGATCGCGTTTTGCGACTTTTTTGTCATTTTCCAGCAAAACAAAACCATTGGGGAAGCTGGATTCACTTAATGACCACCGTGAAAATGGTCGTAAAATCGGGTCCGGTCATGTGGTGACTTATGACTGCAACGACTTAGGATGGAAATTCCGGTCCCAATTGTGGTCATAAGTCGAGGAGTACCTATATTGGTGGACTCGGCTGGGATAAAACACTATTTAGAACCCAGATGGATTTAGTTCTTCAATAACTAGAGTGAAATTCTGCTTCTGGATAGGAGAAATACATCTCATTTTAGGACCCTTGACCCCTAAGAGAGTCACGGAAGCCTAACAAGATGGAGCTGGACCAGTAGAGATGTGGACTTCACCAGGAGACCATGGGGACATCAGACTAGAAGCTGGTATTTCTCCAGAAGTTGGTGTGTGACCTGAAACGGATGAGAGTGACAAGCCGAGCAAATGCTAAAAGAAAGAGTAGGCTTTTGGGGCAGAAGAGCCAGAGAAGGATGATGGAGTGAGGACCAAGCATGGAGATTAGGGCTTTTATACAACCTGGCCTTCAACGATTGGCCCGTCTGAGTCAGCTGACAGGGCTTGGGGGGGCCGGGATGGTGGAAAATGTGGTTCTGGGTTCTTGTTCTTGGAAGGGACCAAGGCCACAGGTGAAGCACCAAGTGCGGGAGTTTGGGAGACCTTCTTGAGGGACTAGTGCTTCAGGTAAGTTGACCAACTGAGGAACACGTCCAACAAAAGTCCGGGAAACTCTCCAACGTTGGCCTGGCCCCTCTTTCAGCTTGCTCAACTTCGCAAGGTTACTGCAGTGACCAAAGCCCCTTACTCTGAAGATCTTGGAGTTGGGGGGGAGGCCGGTGGGCTCTTCCAGTATCTGGAGTCTGCTAAGATGGTTTTTAGCCAAAAAAAAATAAATAAATTGGAAAAAGTGACGCTTGGCAGATGAGAAGCAGCAGATGCTTTATCCCCCCTTTCGTTCTTGCCCTTCTTTTGTTTGTGTTCATTTTATGCGTGCGAGTGTGTCATTTCAATTTAAACAATGCTCTTTTTCCTCAACAACATAAAACATTTAGCAATGAATTGATTACAATTCCATTTGATTGTAGGCAGTTAAAATGAGCAGCCAGCAAGCAGAAAGAGGAAGAATGACAGGCGGCTGGAGAGAAGAAGTTTCTCGCTTTCCAGAAGGACACAAAAGTCTTGGGGTCTCTCTTGTGAAAGGCTGCCCCGTGGTGGCATTGCAGCATCGTCTCGTCCCGGCAGCAGAGTTTTCGGCTTAAGTGGGAATGTTCCAGACCCAAAACATTTAGGACTTTAGACTTCAGATGAAGCTCTCAGGTCAAACTGGATGGATGAAATTTATCAAGCTACCACCATCATTATTTAAAAAGATTTTCTGAGTTCTTTCCATTCTGTTGATGAAAGAATTTGGGAAGCTTTGCAGCTGCATATTCTTGTATGTGCGTGAATATAGCTGCCATGTCCAAATTTGATAGGTCAAGTTATTCCCAGCATAGAGCAGATCAAGCGAGATGGGTCTGCCATGGTGCTTAGAGGGCAGCCATCTGCCTCAGAAGACAGTCTGCAACCCTTTGCCAGTTGCTCCACATCTATGGTTGCCAAAAAACGTAGACTTCCTCTCCTTGTGTTGATGGATTGGGCCATTTTGCAAGTCCCCACATATCTTGAGCTACTAGATGTAGGCTACATAATCCAGATGACCACCTGATGGCATCAAAGAGGATGTAGTCATCTGGATGTTTACAGTACCCCCACATCCAGACCAATAATTTGCCCCCCTCCTGGGATCTAATCTGGGTGAAGCTTATTCATTCATGGTTATCCCCATCTCCTCACTGAAGTTGCCTTGATGGTCTTGCGAAATAATCCTCCATCTTGAATAGGAACCTTAAATTGATGTGACACCAGATGATGTTGGATTAGGTAACCCAGTACATTCCAGATGTGATCAAAAACAGCCAGAAGGACCTTTGTAGCTTATCTGTGGATAGGTCTGGGGAGAACTGCGATGTGTCTTCCCAACTCAGATATTCCTGCCAGAGGAACGGATGGCACAACCATGGCTTGAGCAGGAACACTTGCAAAGCTGAGCAATGTCCTAGGTAGTTGACCAAGGCTGCTGGCTCAGGCCTCAATATCAGCCTTCTGCAGAAGAACACAGAGACTTGTCTGTGGTTGGCAGGCAGTTGGCAGGCAGGATTAACCCTCGAGGCTGACCAGGCTCGGTATAAATATTAGAAATCTGGCTTTCTGCCCAAGCCAGCAGACCGAGACCTCCACCTCTATAGATCCAGCTGCCAGCTCACACTGCTAATTCTGGCAACCGTGGTCTGGAGAACAGACAGTGGAGGTATGGATTTGGCTCTGACCAGCCTACCTTGGTCCTCCTGCTTCTTTTTATAGAGCTGTTTGGGAAGATGGTATCAAGGAAAGTGTAGACGCTCGAGCTGAGTTTTTGTTCCAAAGCAAAACAAGTGATTCTTGACAGTGCCCAAAAGGAAGTGGCATTTTGTCATGTGTTCTGGCACACTTTCTTCTAGACCCTTTCTGCCCTTTAAATCAAGTCATCTGTATGTTCAGAGTAAACTCTGTCTTTTTTGAAAAAACATTGTGTGAAGTTTGGCTCCAAGGGAGGAGAGGTACATCACTTTCCAGGCTGAGGGCCACGTTTAGGACAGGCACTAAGCACCAGGTCCATAGAAGTAGGGGTCTACCACACTAGACAGGACCCGAGGTGCAGACTGTGCAGAGAGGCCTCAGAGACAGTCCAACACATCGTGGCAGGGTGTAAGATGCAGGCAGGAACAGCATACACTGAACGGCACAACCAAGTAGCTGGCATTGTGTACAGGAACATCTGCACAGCGTATGGGCTAGACCCTCCCAAGTCCAGATGGGAGATTCCACAGAAGGTTGTGGAGAATGGCAGGGCTAAGATCCTGTGGGACTTCCAGATCCAGACAGACAGGCAGGTCCTGGCTAATCAACCAGACATCGTGGTAGTAGACAAGGACCAGAAGACAGCGGTGGTGATAGATGTAGCGGTGCCAAGTGACAGCAACATCAGGAAGGAGGAGTATGAGAAGCTGGAGAAGTCCCAGGGCCTGAAGGAGGAACTAGGGAGGATGTGGAAAGTGAAGGCCAAAGTGGTCCCAGTGGTGGTAGGGGCACTCGGGGCTGTGACTCCTAAGCTGGGAGAGTGGCTCCAGCAGATCCCAGGAGCAACCTCAGAGCTCCCTGTCCAGAAGAGTGCAGTGCTAGGAACAGCTGAGATCCTGCGCAGAACCCTCAAACTCCCAGGCCTCTGGTAGAGGACCCCAGGTTGAGGAAGATACATACATAGGGGTAAGAAGGGAATTTTATATATGTACATATATACAAACCAGCTTACTTAGCCAAGTCAGTCAGTTGGGTGAAAGAAAAGAAACCAGAGCAATTTTCATCTCAGGGGTGACCTGGAAGAACTTCTCAACTCACCAGTAATGACAAAGCTTTCTCGAGGCCCCAGGAAAGATCTCCTGGTTCGGGGTGGGACAAGGAGAGGGGACTCTCAGGATGCCCAGTGTGGAAGTGTGATGGATGTCAAGAGTAAAACGAATAAATGAAAGAAGGCTAAAGTCCGTATCAAGGGAGTAGCTTAATTAACCAGTCTTGATCAAACAGTTTGAATTAATAGCCCAAGTTTGCGAGTGAAAAGAAAGTGCATTTAAAGGCGTTTAAAGAAAGTGCATTCAGCTGCATTATCTGTTTCCCTGAGCAAGGACTTTGAAGTCAAATTAAGCCAGGACAGGGAACGCTCTTCCTTTTTGGCTGCCCAGACACCACGTGTATCTTTTTCTCCCCGGAAAAAGGCACTCGAGGTCATCTGCAGCGCAAGTCACCAGGAAGAGCAGAGCTGGGCGAGAGAAGGCTGTCCAAGTTAGACTTCCCCAGCTGTGTAGACTCCTTTGTCATCAGAGAGAGCTAGCTCTGGTACCTGGGTGCAAATCCTTTGAACTCTCATTAAGCTGCATTCACATGACATTTTGTACCAGACTTCTATTTCTATACTGAGAAAGGTAGTTTTCTCAATCAATTTCTGTGGAGTCTCCTGATCACCAAACCTGAAACCAAGGACGTGGGGGTTTGGAGAACCTGCTGAGCCACAAATTAGCCAATCACATGTTATCTTCATATTGTGTGAAGGCAGCTAGGTTGGGTGCTGTGGCTTGGAGAAGCTGAAGGTGAGTTCCAGAGCAAGCAGGTTTCATTTAGAAGGCTCCATTCCAGCCCAAGGCTTCTCCGGTGAGGAGTAAGTGAATCTACACATTTCATGTCAGCCCGCTGGTCTATCTAGCATAGTGCTCTAGATTAAGAACATAATTGGCAGATTTCAGACAGTCCAACTTGAACCTTGGACCTTTGTCACCCTGTAGGTCCATCCAGCTGTGGTTTCTTCCAAAAGCATCTTGCTTAAAGCTATGAAAGATACAGTATCTCCTAGAGGGGTCCATGTGATGTCGAGATGGCTTCATCAGAAGGCACTTGTGCTTAACCAGCTGGTTACCAGCCCGTTTCTGCACTCCCAGCCTGATGAAGCCCTCAGGAGTCTATATTTTGAATATCTCTGCTTCCGATGAATTTCTGCACAGTGGGAGGCCAATTGAGAAGGCCGTGTTGCAATTTCCACATTATTTGGAGACCTGGTTGCCCTCCACAATACAGTCGTGGAGTTTGAGTCCACATCTGAGCTGTGGAATAGACATTTGGCTCCTTTCTTCCCAGCAGACCACACACAAAATGAATCGCTTTTCTTTCAATTTTCATTTCTAGATGCTTCATTTGCAAGTGGATAGTTCCATTGCGGTGAAAGCCCAGATGCATATTTGGCCAATACTACATTATCTACTGAAGCTGAAGATACTGAAGCTCAAGCTCAAATATTTTGGCCACCTAATGCGAAGAGAGGACTCCATGGAAAAGACCCTGATGGTGGGAAAGACTGAAGGCAAAAGGAGAAGGGGACGGCAGAGGATGAGATGGTTAGATAGCCTCACCGATGTAATGAACATGAAGTTGAGCAAAGTCCGGGAGGCAGTGGAGGACAGGAAGGCCTGGCGTGCTATGGTCCATGGGGTCACGAATAGTCGGACATGACTTAATGACTGAACAACATTATCTACAATTTGAACCTATCCTTTTGTTCTTAACATTGTGATGGCATGTTCTCACTCATGAAGGCCCATCTCTGCATATTTGTGCTAATTTTGGCATGGCGGTTTCCTCCTTAGCTTCTTCCCCTACTTGCATACATGGGTGTATAATGTGGGTGTGTCTGCCACAGACACACAGTATACCACACACATGTTTCACCTTGCAAAAAATGCCAGGCTCCCTACATGTTCTTGGCACGTGGCCCAGCCTCGGCGCAACATGTAGGTAGTGCTACAATTTTCTCCAACAGCTTAGAGGTCCACCTTCTCCTGAACCACGTCCACCAACAAAAGAAACTCTAACAAGAGCTTTGGATTAATTGCAACGTCCCTAAATATTCCAGAACTGCTCCTTTCAGTCAGTAGGAAGAAGAGTTTTTTCCACCAAGACTCAACCACCATCACTTTCACTGCCAATCATTTTCCTCTGCTTGAGTCTACCTGACTGGGGAGGCCGGCCAGACAAAAACCACTGTGTTTCACTCCAACTCCCTGTGTCCAGTACTTTAATTTTCAATTTCCTTCATCTGAATGCGACCATCGTCTCCATTCCAGCAGATGACCAAAACCTTGGCGGTGATTTCAAGAGCAGATACGGAGGCTAATCCCATTCTTCTGCTACAGTTCACTGTTCAGGTTTTTCGAGGGCTGTTTGGAGACCCAAAGGGCAAAGGGCAGCTCCCCCCCACCCCTACCCCCCACCCCGCTGTTGTATTTCCCTGCTGCCATTCTGGAGGTGATAATATAATTCACGTCAGAAGAGCTAGTGGGCTGAAAATGAATTGGTGGAATCATTCCAGAGGGTATAAATGAATTAGCATGTAAATGAGCACACTTGCTCTACATAGTTTCATATTGCCTGCAGCTGTAAATAATTCCAGGGATGGAATCAAATGCTGCAAACAACTTCATTTTGATACCTCTTTTCCTTCCCACCCACCCTCTTTTCCCACTCGGAAGCACTTGCTGCAATGACCAACGTACACAACCTTTCCGGGGGGGGGGGGGGGGGAGAGGTTTAGCAGAAAGATGCCTCTCCCACTCCTTCTGCATGTTCTTCTTCCCTCTGGATCACACATCGCTTACTAAGGTACCTGCTAATTCTTCCCCTTTTGCCTCCCTGTCTACACACATACATCCACGCACACAGACCCACTGAAGAAGCTACAAGGTGAGCACAGAAGGAGGGGGACCTCTTCGAACCGAACCACGAAAGGAGTTCAGCCAGAGATGAAGGAGGACCATCTCCATGTGAAAGGATGGGTGAGTATGAGATCACCAGCAATACACCTGGTTTCTGCAACCTATTTGTTCATTTCTAAAGGGGCGTGGTGGCTCAGCGGGTAAGACGCCAGGCTTGTTGATCGGAAGATTGCAAGTTCGGAGGTTCGAATCCCTAGCCCTGCGTGCAGAGTGAGCTCCTGCACTAGCTCCAGCTCTTGCCAACCTAGCAATTCGAAAGCATGCAAATGCAAGTAGATGAATAGGTACCACTTCGGTGGGTAGGTAACAGCGTTCCGCGCGTGTCATGCGGCCACATGACCGTGGAAGCGTCTTCGGACAACGCTGGCTCTTCGGCTAACAAACGGAGATGAGCACCGGCCCCTAGAGTCGGACACGACTGCACAAATGTGCGGGGGGTACCTTTACCTTTTTACTTTTTAAAGAGGAGTTAACGCCCAAGAGTTCTTAGAAGTTACACCAGAAGATCTATGACCCTCCAGGGGTCACTGGACTACAATTGTGCCATCCCTGACTTTTGGTCCTTGGCTGCCTTTGGCTGATGGAAGTTGAGGTCCATCAACAAGATCTGAGGAGCCATGGATGCCTGACCCCTGAGCTACATCCTTCTAAATCTCAGATAGACAAGAGAAATTATTGGAGTAGTTGTTGCTGACAATGACTGAGAAACTCTTCCAAGGCCAGGAAAATGCTACCTTGGGTTCCATACTGTCTTGATTCTGGACATCCAAGTAAATTGTGGAGAGCTTTGAGTCCTAGACGTGAAACTAAGCCAAGCAACTTGCGGGACAGGGTGGATCTGAGAGTCTCCAAGAGTGGGGAACCTGTGGTACTTATCCCAAAACTTCCACTAGAGGAGTCTTGACATCTGCAGGAAAGGTAAGTCTGGAGGTAACCCTGCTAACTTTTTTTACACTTTCCTTTCTTCTTCCTTCATCAGTAACTCTCTTGGATTTGGACACTGATGGATTGTCGTCCTACCTCTTTCATCAGGTCAATGTTTCAGGTTCTGTGCAAACTAGGTCTCCCCGATGAACTAGGGAGCGCTGATGAAGACAGATGGAGTCGCAGCGAGTCCATTAGATTGTTAATAAAGGATATTACACCCCTCCCTTAATCGGTAGCTACGGTGACACCTTATAAAAGTCCATTAAGAACTAATCCAATTCCGAGCCCACATGCAGGATATCTCCTTCCCCCCCATCCCAAATTGAAAGGGTATCATATTCTCTCCTTCTTCAATTAAAAAGCGAAAGCCTTTTAGTTTGCTCTCATTGGCCTGAGTAAAACTTAATCAGTTGCTTTAATGATGTTATATGTGTGAGCTTGTGTACATATATACATGTATATCTCCATCTTTCCAATGTGGTCCCTTTCTACTCTCATTTATTTACAAGGCAGAACTTCCCGGCAGGCGAAGTGATTCAATTTGCAGACAGATACATCAAGCACTTAAGGATTTTGCACGGGATTGATTGATTATTTATCGTGTTATCTTGCCTGAAGACGCCGGATATGGCAGTTGCTCCTGCTATCTCACTACAACCGAATGTTCCCCCTCTTAGTATCTTTCTTCCTGCCAAGTGCTGTGAGTCTCTTTGTGTATGTGTGTGACAGGAGGAAGCGGACCTGCGGATTGAAGCCGGTTGCCCGCTGCAAAGGAGGATCTGCTGCAAAGATCAGTTCTGAGTGGGATGGTTGGAACGAGGTTGGCTGGATGCTTTTTGGAAAGGGAGGGAGGGGTCTTCTACTTGTAAGCCCAGAAATCTCTGGGTATGGAAGGGGAATGCAAGGAAGTCCTGCTCCAGAGTGTTAGCCCTGTGAGGTAGTCCAGACCAGGAGCACAACCACGTGCACTAGAACTATCTTTATTGCAAGGTTACGTTAACAGAATCTTGCAAGCCTGAAAATATTTCTCCCCTCCTTTCCTTTTATTCTCCGGAAAACTAGGGAGGGTCCCTTCTGAAAGGCTTCCCACGCCTTCCCTCCTTCTGGGGGCTGACATACCTTTTGCATGATGGTTGTCCAGTCTGCAGCAATTCCTCCTGTCTCCCAAGGTCATTCCCACAGACCGTTCCACAGAGGAAGGGGAGTGGGGGTAGAAATGCAGCGATAATGAGGCTTCCAAGTTTTATTCTTCTTTGGGGGGGACCCAACACAGAGGACAGTGGTTCTTAAACTGTCTGACCCAATTACCCCCTTTCCTGGTCTCAGATAATGTCATAACCAAAACCAAAACAAAAAACAGTTGTTTTACACAGGTATTTCAGCAGCGCCACTGCCAAACTGTTTCTCAACTCACAAACAAGCAATTACAAATTGCTCCATTTGATGATTATGTGCCATCAAGTTGTTTTCGACTCCTAGTCACCACCTAGATAGATTTTCTCCAGGAGGATGTGTCCCTAAACTGGTCCTTCAGGTCTTCCAACGGTGCCCCCATCGCCACTGCAACTGAGTCCATCCCCCTTGCTGCTGGTCGTCCTCTTCTTCTCCTTCCTCCCACCTTTCCCAGCATTACGAACTTCTCCAGAGAGCTGGGTCTTCGCATAATGTGTCTGAAGTAGGATAATTTGAGCCTGGACATTTGTGCTTCACGGGAGAATTCTGGTTGATTTGTTCGATGATCAGTTGGTTTGTTTTCTTGGCTGTCCATGGTTTTCTCAAGAATCTTTTCCAACACCAAAGTTCAAAGACGTCAATACTCTTCCTGTCTTGCTTCTTCAAAGTCCAACTTTCACTTCAGTCCCAGCCTACCTAACAGGTAGAACCGCACAGTGCGATCCAAGCATAAAGCGTTCCTGTCTATGAAATTTCCATTCACTAAGAAGGTGAGAAAACGAAATTATTTCATAATTTCATCCTTGTGGATGGCTGTTAGAACTGTAAACTCAAGAAACGCAGTATTAAACTTACTTCAAGTGGAAGCAATGCGTTCCTAAAATCTTAACTTCCTGCTCAAATGTTTAAAATGTTCCAAGTTTGGGAAGTTCAGGAGTGGAGGGCCAATGGCAGGAAAAATATGGTTAATACCCTTAGCGTCCCTTATCAACATTGGGAAGGCTCGGTGCCACCTTTAAGATCAATATTTAATACTGCCATAAATATTTATATTGGTTTTCCAGGGCTGTAATTGCAGCCAAAGTCCGTTCTGTGCGTCGACTTGTAACGAAAAGCCCAGTTGGCAGTGGGAAGGCAAAGGAAAGGCGTGGGCTGCCTTTTCTTTATTTTAGAAAGAATAAAAAGAGCAGAATTAAAACCCGACGCATGCCACTCTAGCTAAATGAAAGACGCCGGAGTCACACTGAGATGAACAGGAGAGATTTACAGGGCAATCTGACATGGCAATTAGGTCAAGAAGAGGACATTTAAATATGGGCACCGTGATGCCACGCATGGCAAATCTGATATCCAATCAGCTTAGCAGGGAGGGGGGTCATGCGCTGCCATGCCCATCTATCTGCAGCTGGGGGTCAAAAAAGGTCAAAATGGAGGCCATAATGGTATGATTGAAGCCCCGCCCCTTTTCACCTTTAAAAAAGGGGTGGGGCTCTGTTCACACAGTGCCAGCCACCATCTTGACTCTTTTGACCCACCCCGTGGACACCTCTGACTGTCACAGTGGCCACAGTTGTTAAATAACAGTATTTATGAAGTAAGGCCAGTTTTAGAGTGCCAGATGTCATGGTATTGTTAATAGGAGAAATAATAAAACCAGCATCTGCAACAGGGAACTGGAGAGTTTCAAAGGGGTGCTTTGCCCTGGTAAAAGTTCAGTTGGAGTGTCCCGTTGGCGCATTTTGATGAAGTAGATCGTCAGCTGCTGAAAGGCAGGGAATCAGTTGGAGGGCCCCCCAGAGGTCATCTTGTCTCACCCCTGCTGGGAAACAGGTTCCTATCAGCCTGCTCTTATTAGAGCAACCATACTGGACAGGTCTCACCAGAGGAGCCAGATGAAAAGTCTCTCTATTACTATTACTATTACTATTACTATTACTATTACTATTACTATTACTATTACTACTACTACTACTAAAGGTAAAGGTACCCCCCGCACATTTGTGCAGTCGTGTGACTACTACTACTACTACTATTATTATTATTATTATTATTATTATTATTATTACTATTATTATTCAGATTTTTCAGATCAGCAGGGGAGGCCTTTTACAGACGGCCCCAGTGCCAGGAACTCAGAGAGGGTTCTCCTGCATGGCTCTCCAGCTCTGAAATACCCCCCCAGCTAGCCGTTTGGCCCCCACTCCCCCAGTATTTATCCAAGGGGCCCCAATGCTTCTCGTACGCCAAACCTTTTTTGCTGTGCATTGATATCCATGCTATTTTGATTTTAACTGCATCAATTTCCCTGCCGTGCTCCCTAAATCGCACTCTGTTTCATCCTTGTGAGTGGCCCTGAGCAGAAAGGCGGGGGTCTAAATTTAATAATAAATGCACCAAATGATCAAGGCCTGGATTGATAAAAGCAGTCCCCCTCCCCATTTTAGCCAAGGTCCCCCAGCCCTGCACAGCTCAGCCTCCTGACTTCCTTGGACTGTTAGGGAGCGACGCTTCTGTTCTCCATCTTCTGGCCAGAAGTCTGGGCTGGAAATGAAATCCAGCACTTCTAAATTCTGTTCAGGGAGACCCCCAGCAAGGACTCCTTGGTCTCCCCATGGCTGGCCCTGCCCTGCCCAGAGGCGAGTTTTGGGGCGAGATCTGTCCTCGGCTGCGCCAGCCGAAATCGGTCCCTTCCAAGGGATTGGTCTTTTCTCCTCGCGACACATTGCCGGGAGAGGCGGGGGAGCGGGGCTTGCTACCCAGCATATGCCAGGCCGGGCCGTGCAACAAACAGCAAACCAGCTAGTGGGGAGGGGAGGTGGGTGGCGCGTGGGATGGGCTGGGGGGGGGAGGAAGGAGAGCTTTAATCAGCTAAACTGCGGCATCCAACTGGGGGAAACGGCTTGAGAAGGTACGCCACTTGGTATGTTGATTTTGTCAAAAGGCAATATTGTGACGGCTCTGCTCACACTTAGTGATGGAGATGCTTGGAGGGCTAGCAGCATTGGGCGCACCCTTCGAAGATCTGGCACAGAACCTGTGGGGGGGGGAGATACTTTTTCTGTTGAGGAACAGACGGTGCCTTGAGAGGACCCAAGCAAACAGGCGCGGAGGAGGTGGGTGGGTTTGCTGCGCCTTCCCTTCGAAGACCAGGATCCCTTTCTCATGACCCTTTGCAGAGGGCGATTGGAAAGCAGGTCTTTGCTTTCATTGTAAGAGCCAAGTTTCTAGACCTCATGTTTGGAGAGGCGGGGTTGAAAGGGTCTGGAGAGTTCAAAAGGCTGAGAGGTAGCCAGGAGATCCTACCTCGTTGGGGCCTTCCTCTGTGCAAGGAAAAGAAACAGATTAAATTATGCAGAAGACACCGATGGGAACAGTTAGGGTCGCAGAAAGGTACTTTTTTGCGTAGTTTTGTCCAATTTTTTTTTCCTGGGGAGAGAACTTGGCTGCCCAGCCACAAACTTCCATTTGCTTTGTTCAGAATGGTGAAGACAACGTTCCTAGAATTTATCCTGTTGGGGAGGGCCATGCTAGCCTATGGTGGCAAAACATCAGTCTGATTTTAGTGGGAAAAGGTGCTCCTGGACCCCTCCTGATTTGGAACCCGATGCTTTCTTCTCCTACATCAGTGTTTCTCAACCTTGGCAAGTTTAAGATGGGTGGACTTCAACTCCCAGAATGCTGGGAGGGGAATTCTGGGAGTTGAAGTCCACCCATCTTAAACTTGCCAAGGTTGAGCAACACCGTCCTCCATCAACAGCTTCCTCTGTTGGTTTCTTGGAGAGCCAGTAGACTTACAGCGGCCTGGCCTTGTTCTCATCCCCAGTGTAGCCCCGTGCTTGAAAACGCAGCCCCCACGTGCCACCTCAAGAGGGGAAATCCTAGGGCTGGCCGTGTGAATATTCATGCGCCATCTGCACAGCGAAACGCCAAGGGCCGGCTCAGCTGCTAACGTGCGGCCGTCGCCCTTCAGGCTGGCTCGGCTCCAGCCCGGAGACCAGGCAGTCCCTCCGCCATCAAGGGGCTGAAGGCAGCCAGCCAAGCTGCGCCTTGGGCCCCCGCTTGGGGAGGGGCCCAGTCACATGACGGGCCCGTCAGCTGACAAAAGAGGATGACTCAGCCGGCAGCTGCCGGGGCCGCCTCAAATAATGGCAAAAACAATTAGCAGTCCGAGTGGTAGCCTCTCCTTAATTATCTCCTCCGAGTTTAATTAACTAGCTAAATTATCAGCAGTAATGTAGGCATTAATTATGTCAAATTACAGTGTAAAAATCACTAAGTGTGGAAAATGTCAATTCAGCTACGATCACCTGCCGGCTGAGCTGAGCGGGTGTGATGAGGCTGGCGCAGGGAGACGCAGGGGGAGGCGGGGAGCCTCGCCTTCCGAGAGGGGAGAGGCGGGACCTGCGGGGCTTCGGCCCGCCCAGAAAAGTGGGGGGGGGGCAAGGAGCAGTGGGTGACCAAGCCGGCTGTAGACTGGGGAGATGAGAGACAGATAGACAGATATAGAGGTGATAGATAGCTAGCTAGCTAGCTAGCTAGATAGCTAGCTAGCTAGCTAGGGAGGGAGGGAGGGAGGGAGGGATAGATGGATGGGAGGGAGGGAGGGAGGGAGGGAGGGAGATGGGAGGGAGGGAGGGAGGGATAGATAGATAGATGGGAGGGAGGGATAGATGGATGGGAGGGAGGGAGGGAGGGAGGGAGGGAGATAGATAGATAGATAGATGGGAGGGAGGGAGGGAGGGATAGATAGATAGATGATAGATAGATAGATAGATAGATAGATAGATGGGAGGGAGGGAGGGAGGGAGGGAGGGAGGGAGGGATAGATGATAGATAGATAGATAGATAGATAGATAGATAGATAGATAGATAGATAGATAGATAGATAGATGATAGATAGATAGATGATGGATAGATGATGGATGGATGGATGGATGGATGGATAGATAAGATAGGGAGGGAGGGAGAGAGATAGAGATGATGATGGATGGATGAATGGGTGGATGGATGGATGGATAGAGAGAGAGATAGATAGATAGATAGATAGATAGATAGATAGATAGGACAGATAATAGAGATAGATAGATATAGATGATAGAGATAGATGATAGATAGACAGATAGATATAAATTTCTGTACAAATATAATTTTGCAGCTATGGGGGATGTTCTGGTCTCAGGCAGGGGGGATAAAGAGCGAGCAAACAGTGGAATATTTTTGGCTAGAGCAGAGGGAGGAAGGCAGCGCAGCTCCCCAACCAGATGGCTTGGCTGCCGAATTATTAAATTATGAATATTAATACAAATCAGACACGGAAGAGGTAATAATTTTGCTGCCCTACAGAAATAATTAACATAATTTTGATAAATTGCGGGATAAGAGAATCTAAAAATTGAGGTAGATTTATCTTAATTAACATCCTGGACTTGTTCCGAAAGGTAAATTGTTCTGGGGGGGATTAAGGACGGACAAGGAGCAGGAGCCTCCCGTGCCTTTAGCGAATCAGGGTGAGAGGCTTCCCCCGTCGCTCCTGTTCATGTTCCATTGATAACCCTTAAGAACATGATCAACCCAATTTGCAGATGTTTCTGGCCTAACTGAGGCCAAAGGACACACGGGGTATCCATGCCCTTGATGCCATCCCTTAACACGTGATGATCCGGCGTGTGCAAATGATGGAGCGTCTGACATGTTGCAGCCTGGAAGGTCATCCCAGCTTCCAGAACGTAAGCAAACTCCCTCTGGATATTGTCTCTGAAAGGTCTGCCATGGGATAATAACTAACTTCAGTCATTGCAGAGTTCTGCACAATTGGGGATCTTGCTTTAGGCCAGAGCTTTCCAAACTTTTCGTGTTGGTGACACACTTTTTAGACATGCATCATTTCGCGACACACTCTTACAGCAGGGCATCATTTTGTGACACACTCTTATAGCAAGGCACAAGGCAGGCACTAGGACCTGCGCGGAATCCTGGCAGGGCAGGTTTGGAGGCAGCAAGGCACAAGGCAGGCACTAGGACCTGCGCGGAATCCTGGCAGGGCAGGTTTGGAGGCAGCCAGGCACAAGGCAGGCACTAGGACCTGAGAGGAATCCTGGCAGGGCAGGTTTGGAGGCAGCCAGGCACAAGGCAGGCACTAGGACCTGCGTGGAATCCTGGCAGGGCAGGTTTGGAGGCAGCCAGGCACAAGGCAGGCACTAGGATCTGCACAGAATCACAGCAGGTTTGGAGGCAGCCAGGCACAAGGCAGGCACTAGGACCTGCGTGGAATCCTGGCAGGGCAGGTTTGGAGGCAGCCAGGCACAAGGCAGGCACTGGGACCTGAGAGGAATCCTGGCAGGGCAGGTTTGGAGGCAGCAAGGCACAAGGCAGGCACAAGGACCTGAGAGGAATCCTGGCAGGGCAGGTTTGGAGGCAGCCAGGCACAAGGCAGGCACTGGGACCTGCGTGGAATCCTGGCAGGGCTTGGAGGCAGCAGCAGCCGCGACACACCCAGACACTGCAGCCGACACACTAACGTGTCCCAACACACAGTTTGGAAAGCTCTGCTTTAGGCCATGTTGTGCGTTCGAGCATTTGTGCAAGACTGTGCTGGGCAGACCTGGACAAGGTGGGGGTTGGGCGTG
Source organism: Charina bottae (assembly GCA_023362775.1). NCBI lineage: Eukaryota > Metazoa > Chordata > Lepidosauria > Squamata > Charinaidae > Charina > Charina bottae. The sequence goes on along the minus strand of JALMGJ010000010.1, from coordinate 24,544,893 downwards.
TATTTAATAGAAACTCCGTTTCATCCATACACTTTCTGATGACCTCGTGAACCTGCCAGACTGTCTGGAATAATTATAAGAAATTAAACATTAGGTCACTTGCAACACCAGCTTCTCCAGTGCAGCATCTCTAAAATCTGCCAGCCAAATGCCTCTGGAAATAGAGACTGAGGCCAAGAGACATTTTCTGCTATTTATCCCCAGCAAGCATCTGGTGTGCAAAGGCAGGTGTGCACAGAGAGGGGAAATGTGCACTTTAGTAGGAAGAACAGCACAGAAAAGTCTACTTGTTTATATTCAAGACAAAATCCACCCCAGCAATGATTTGGTGGTTTGCTGGGCATTAGTGATAATTTGCTTTTTGACCGTTCAGTAAATGATCCTGAGGAACCAGCCACAGCATTAGCCCAGCTTCACCTGTACGTTGTACCAATCCTAGAATTTTAGAGAAGGCTCAGTGCAGAAAAAGGAGTATGTTTTCTGGCCAGAGAACCAGATAGTGTACGGGGGTTCACATTCCAAAACGTAGACCCCAAATCCTAAATTTCATTCCATGTCACGTACCTTTAAGTTTCCTTGAAATCAAATATTGTTCATGTGAATCTTCTCCATTCCTGTGTTTGATTGTATTCCTCTTCTGCAACAGGAAAAACAACAACCACAATTTCATCACAACTTTGGAAAGTCTCTGATGGCCCCACTCCAAGCTTTTGGGGGTTGCGGGGACAATTTCCTGGAGCAAGAAGGCGGCTGTGGTAACTGTGATACCCCTGGCAATGAGCCTTAGGCGTTAAAAAAGCTCCTGAAAAGATGCCTTGGTATGGATTTAAAATAATTCATGCAACTTCTTGGATTTATTTATTTTATTTATATTTGTTTATCTTTCAAACTTAGTCACCGCCCATCTCACTCACAGCAACTCTGGGCGGTTTACAATAAAATGATTTAAAATAATTAATGCGACTTTTCATGGAGAAAATCTATCTATGTGGTTGCTAGGAGTTGAAAATGACTTGATGGCATATAATCAATCCATCCATCCGTCAGTCAGTCAGTCAGTCAGTCAGTCAGTCAGTCAGTCAGTCAGTCAGTCAGTCAGTCAATTAATTTCGGATCTTAGAAAGGCCTTGCAAAGCATTTGGTGTCTTTAAATGTTTTAGATTTAAAACTGGAGTCAGATAATCAGGTGTGGGGTTAAAGTTAAAAGCAGAGTGCAATAAATACATGTGTTCTGCCCCTCCAACTGTCCTCAAAAATAGGGATAACCAGTCGCTTCAGAAGGGAGATCTGTGCCAATGACCATGTGCCAATGCTTTGCTTGGGAATCAATTCAACCAGACTTATTTTCACGAGTGAAAAGTGGAGCAGCGTCTTTCTTTTGAAAAATGCAACCTATAATATCTTCTCCCAGCCTCCCCACCTACAGGAACGCTGGGCTTCAGTTCCCATCATTCCCAGCACGCACGACCCAAGACTGCTCTATCTTGACTACGGTTAGCTTGCGAAGCTCCACAGCAGATCCCTTCATCCATCTTTGGTGCGGGGACAATTTGGCTCCGGGGGGGGGGGGGGGAGGAAGGGAGCAGCTGAGCAGGAGAACTTGGCAATTGTGGAGATGCGATTGTGTGTCCCTTGGGCTGCGTTCCTCATTTGGAAGCGGGCCCAAAGGCTGGGCTGCCCCGCGCTGGAGCCTTGCTTCACAGTCGGCAGACGCCCTTGGTGGTGCGGCGAAGATCAGGTGGCGAAATGGAACGCCGGGAAGCGGCATGTCTGGGCGGTGCAGAACGTAATGTCAAAACGAGGGGAACCCCACTGTGGAATAATTAAATCGCTCCATTCCACCAGCCTCTCCCAGCTGGGCTTTGTCAGAGCTTGTCTGAGTTCACGAACCTCCAAGGTGACCTGTGACAGCAAGCTGCACAAGGCGGTTTGTCGCACATACGGTTAGGGGCCAGGTGACAACAGCAGAAATCATGGGGGGGGGGCAGTGGCAGGGTGCCCACTCACCCCACCGAGATTAGCGTCCTCATTATACAGAAAGAATGTTTGGATCTGGATTCTGCACATGTGAACAGATACAGGGGAAGTCAAGTGGCATCCTTGGACGCCGGCTTTATCTAACGTGCTAAGCCAAAGTACCGTTGGCTTGCCTCGACTGAACCCAGCCAGGATGGTTTGAAAACCATGATTTATGGTTCTAGTGTGTTGTGTGATCTCAGCCATGGTTTAGACATCAAACCATGGTTAAACAACTGTATGGGAATACAGTTTTCAACTGGATTTTCTGGATTGACCACCTTTCTCAAAGTACTTGGAAGGATGTGCAAATATTGGAGGTGGACCCTTGTCCCCTTTGGTAGTAGTTATTTTAATCTTGGTTTTGTTAACAAAGTGCATGACCTGGTTCAAAGAAAACCAGAAAGGGTGGCTGATTTATAATAATCCATTTAACCAAAGCCAAGGAAAATACATCATGATTATCTGTGCTTCAAGAACCCAACCTGTGTGAACTGGCAGTGTGCTTTTTGCCAAATCTAGGTCTCTACCCACCCGCTAGCACTCTTCCATGCCCATAATAATGTCCAGTGGTCAACTAGCATGGACCACAATTGCTCCTGAGCTTAACACATGTCCTAAAGAATCTCGTTATTCTCCAGTAGATCATCAAGAGATCAAAAAGCATCTTAGTCATTGGAATGTGAGAAATAGCAGGCTGCAACATGCATGAAGGCATCCAAACTGATCCTATGCTTGTTAATGCATAAATACCCCCCCCCATTTAATTCATTGGGATTAGTTAATCTAGTATATATGCATGGAGTAAGTCCTTTTAGACCCAACAGAGCTTGTTCATGAGCAGGCAGGTTCTCATGGCCCAAGACCTTAGTATCAAGAAAAATCCTGAAGATCCTATGGTGTCCCTGGAAGAGGACTGAGGGTTCATGTAGAGTTGGAGATGCCAAGGCCTGCTAAGGAGTCTCAGAGTGCAGCTGCAGCAGGTGGAACGTCCAAGAACTGTACAACCCATACAATTGGTCCACCAACCACAGCCATGAAGCTACAAGGGTCTCCTTGAAGAGCTAAAGAAGCACCTGACTTCCTTGATGCTCTCCATCTAGGAAAGAAGGTGGAGTCCAAGTATCCCCACAGTCCTTTGGAGCTCTCCATGGTGCTCTAAGTACATGGCTTTCCAGAACCAAGTGGGTGACTAAGATTTATGCTCTTAGAGTTCACACCCGTTGTCCTTCATGGCAGAGCTAAGCAGTAACCATTAAATCACTCAGACAGTGAATTTCTGGAGGCAACCCCCCAACCCCAAATTTTAACAAGGTACTTCACATCAAAGAAAGAAATATTAGGGCGGAATGGGAAGTCATTTTCCAAGGGCTAGAGGCCAAAAGAGTCCCTTGTATGGGAGATGGGCGGGGAATAAATAAATTGAACTAATAAAATAAATAAATAAATAAATAAATAAATAAATAAATAAATAAATAAATAAATAGTTTTTTTAAATGTCCCTGGTGAGTATGCTTGTTTGTGCTTGTCTGAGATTTCCTATCGTACGGAAGGCAGCCCTCTAGTTGAAGGGCTGTCCAGAGACCAGCTCTGTATTGTATGGCATTCTCTGCTTCAGGGATTGCAAAGCTGTGGTCTTCCCAAGATTAGTGAACTACGCTTCCCAGGAGCCATGGTCAGCGTGGACAACAATGAAGAATGCTGGGAAATGTAGTTTTCTGCCTTCATCTGTTTGAAGGACCGCTATCCGAAATCCAGTTTAAGCATTGCAAATCAGGAGAAGGGAGGGTTGAAGCTTTGAAGTGACCCAGCCATCGCGAGCATCTGGAGAGCATCCTGGGTAGCAGACCCACAACTCATCGAGTCCAAACTTTCTCTGCTAGGATGCTAGGGAGTATTTCTATTAAATATCTGCATTCCCTGTTGGCATCTTTGCATGTAAACCAACACAGCCTGAGAATGAATAAATAAATAGATAAAAAAGAATCAGAAGCCTCTTTTCTGCAAACTTTAGAGAAACGGCAAGCCAGATCTCTAGCCAACGTTGTTCTAAATGTATTCCGCATTCCCTGCAACAGATGGGCGCGATACCACAACTATTCAGGGGTCCCCTTGGATCTGTAGCCAAGCCTATAAAGCTTTTCATAAGAGGAGAAAGTTTGAAATGGGCGGTCCTGGGCCTGGGTTCGTCTTCATCCCTCTTCCTTTTCTTCTGTTGGGATTCAAGGCAATCCTGTTCCCCCAGTAATGATATAATTACTTCGCAACATGCTGCAGAAATAGTTAGGGAGATGGCTAAAGCTGGTACAACAATACTGACAAGGAAAACATTAATTTCTGGAGTTCTTTTAATTAATTCATCAGGACCCACACTGTGTGGGATGATTACGATAAAGTGTTTAATTACAAATTTATATGTAATGATGCACTTTAATTACTTTGGACTTGTACATTATTATTGGGCCTTTTTCCCAAGATTCCTGGCACCAGATCCGTGCCGCAAACAAGAAGCAAGCCGCCGATGCCTGGTGCCTCTCAATTATTTACGGGGCGTTGGGAGAAATCCAGTAGCGATGAATAAAGGGAGCAGCTCGCTTTCGAAGCTGGAAGGGTGGCCTGGGCAGCGCCAAGCCAGAATCCAGGGTCCTGGGCAGAAAGAAGGTCACTTTCTTGGGAAGAACCAACGCACTCTGGAATATTAAAAGCATCCGAAGAGCACTGGCCTGGGGGTAGCTGCCTCACAAACAGGAAGACAGAGAAGCATTTATGGGCATGGGTGTGCCTGCTCTTGGCACAAGAGCCTTGCCCAACCTGGACTCCCCATCCCATGTGTAGGACTACAAATCCCATCACCTCTAACCTCAGCCTGGCCAAGGCTCCTAGAAGGATCATGCGACCAAAGAATTGGTTTCTCTCTTGTTTCTGGTTTTAGGGAAGCAGTGAGCGTGCAGGTAATAAACGCATCTTGGTCTCCTTGGTGTAGCTATGATTCACGCTGGGTTTGAAAAAGCTTTGAACTTCCCAGGACCAAGGCCAGGTCCTGCTAGACCAAGCAATATGGATTTGGTTCACACACACCAGACTGGATTTGGGCTTTAGTGTGTTGTGCGCCCTGCCGCTATGGGCTGTAAACCGTGGTTTATGGCTTAGCAGGTTGGATGAACTCCGGCAGTTGTGGCTTGTTGAACAAACCATGATTAGGCACATCCCAGACCCTCGCACCCACCAACTCTGTGCTTGAGCGGGGATTGGACTGTGGGTGCCTACCACTCTGATTCATTACGCTGCCCAGTTTCTTAGAAATTCAACCCTTCCATGAACTGCCTGAGAAGTGAGAAGGAAATCTCCCTTCTGGTTACTCAGACGCGGTGCCTGGCATTTAAAACTTTGGGGACCTTAAACAGAAAGTCTTACCAGGGCTGCTTCCCGATTTCGGGCAATAGAAAATTAGAGCAACCAAAGAAATGAAAGAACCATTTTCTGAAATGGTAGATCTTCAGCTGAGGTGGCCGTTGTACCCTTCCTGAAGTCGAGCTGGACCCTTCCGACTTTCCCCTTCGGCCCCAATGTTCTCTTTTGATTTTGTAGCGTGTCCCAGCGATTGGAAGCGCCATCATGCAGACATCCAGGAAAACCAGGTGGGGGCCGCCTGAATGCAATAACAGGGACGGGCATCTGTCTTCCTGCCCGATCGATCCGGGTAATAGCTAAACCAAGCCAGCCTCGCCAATGCCAGATGGTGTCTGTGAACGCTGCCAGCTCCCAGCTGAATGATGCCCTAGGAGACCCTCCGAGAAGTTGCGTCTGCCGCCAGCCTTGCCAATTGCAATGGCATATGCTCAGTTTCGCCCCTACACCTGTTGGTGGGGAGGATTCACACATGACTGGCAGCCACAGAGAAGGGGACGGGCATCCCAACTGCCCCATCTGGAAATGGGAGGAAAGCTGCAGAGAAGGATCTTAGGAAGAGGCCAGGAGTGCAAGGGAGGAACGGGGCTGGAGAAAGACGGCAGGGCCGATGAGAACTGAGATTGGGAATTCCTAGTGAGTTCATCGTGGCTTTTTGATTGATGGAGAAGGGCATCCACAAGTGCCGAGGAAACAGGAAGTTCCCCCAGCTCTAATTCACTGGCACACTTATGCAATCCCGGCTCCATCCTATGATTCATCCCTGAGATATTGGTGCCTTGCATTTGCTTCAATCTGGAATAATGGTGACCGCTTAGTTAGTTCTCGAGAATTCTGACAGACAGGAATGAAACTCTTGGGAAATTATGCCATGAATGTTAACTAGATGCCAGGCTATTCGCTCTCTCCCTCCAGCAGCAAAATCCACAAACGCCATAAATATCAGCTAGATATCATGGCTGAGTCATCAGATAATGGAGCCGGGGAAGGCAGCCGGGAGAGGGAGAAATGCAATCGGTTTTGTTCGCCGCCCTGTGGGAAGCGGCACATTTTAAACCCGTGGCTTATTAAAAGCCACCATTGGCGCAAACTAAGCCCCAGACCAGGGTGGCCCAGATCTGCAAAGCGGAATGGCTGAGTTCACGCAACGTGTTGCCAAAAAGAAATGAATCCCACGCAGTTTAGCGTGCTAGGAGAATCAGCTGTGGCAAAGATTAGAAAGTAGGTTCCCCCCTGGGTATTTGCTAAGCATAAATTCATCACTTCAATTGCCTTTCAAGTGGCATTTTATTAATGAACTTCAAAGCGTAGAAACTTTGGCCCTGTGTACTGACTTCTGCAGGATTGCCCCAGCAGTTAAAACATGGTTTTCCTTCTGCTCTTGAGCTGAGAATTAGCATTCCTTTGAAAGGAATGAATGGCCGTTCCTCCAGAAGAGGAATGGCCATATTCTGCAAAGGAGCATCCTAACCAGCTTCTTTTTGTTGTTGTTCAGTCGTTTAGTCGTGTCTGACTCTTCGTGACCCCATGGACCATAGCACGCCAGGCCTTCCTGTCCTCCACTGCCTCCCGGAGTTTACTCAAACTCATGTTCATTGCATCGGTGATGCTATCTAACCATCTCATCCTCTGCCGTCCCCTTCTCCTTTTGCCCTCAGTCTTTCCCAGCATCAGGGTCCTTTCCAGTGAGTCCTCTCTTCGCATTAGGTGGCCAAAGTATTTGAGCTTCAGCTTCAGCATCTGTCCTTCCAATGAGCAGTCAGGGTTGATTTCCTTTAGGATTGACTGGTTTGACCTCCTTGCAGTCCAAGGGACTCTCAAGAGTCTTCTCCAGCACCACAGTTCGACAGCATCAATTCTTCTTACAACTTTCTTATTTTCATCCTGACACACAATTGCAATGCGATTCCAGAGGCGATCTCTTGCGTTCTTTTTTCTTCAACAAGAAATTATGCCCCAGTTTTCAAACAAATGTTCCAAACAGCCAAATCAATAAGTGAATAAGAATTGGAATTAAGTGAAAAACAGCAAATTCCACAACAGCAGATCACCTGGAAAAAAAACCCAAAATAAAATGAATAAAAAATCAAACGGATTGGCAGTAATCATCAACTCACTGCACTTTAAGTTTACTTTAAGTCAAATGGAAGCATTGGGGGGTTTAATTTATGGAAAAAGAAATAGCCTGGGAAACAGATATGTCTTAAGACTGATTTCTTCCCATCACACTGTAATCTGCCAGCAACAGACAGGGGATTCATTTTTCTGACAAATGGTTGTGTGTCCCACTTAGCAACGATGCATTCTCATTTTCCTCCTTGTCTCCTTCCAATTGCATTTTATCAAAAGGGGAAATTCTGGGATCTCACGCAGGAAACAGCAAAAGGAACCCATATTCATCATAAGCGTCCGTTTTCCTGATGGTGAAACGTTCCAGGGCCCTAAAAGTTGATTTCCAGGAAATTCACGGAACCATCCCGCCTTATCCTTTATTGATTGATAGAGAGAAGCCAAACAGAAGGGGGGGGGGTGCGCAGGCTGTTCCCCAATACACAGCAGCACGGCCATGGCCTCAAAGATGCACCCCCCAGTTCAGCTTACCCTATCTACTATTGATGGGAACCCTCATATGTTGCAGGACTACAACTCCCATCCTCCTCCACTCTGCTGGCTGGAGCTGCCGGACTTGGCCGTTATGAATGTCAGGAGGGTCACTGCTTCCTTGCATCCATGAAGAGTCATGATCTGTGGGAATGACCTTGGGAGACAGGAGGAAGAGCGGCACCCTAGACAACCCTCAAGAAAATGTATCTCAGCCCCAGAAGGAAAAGGGGCGTGGGAAGCGTCTCAGAAGGGACCCTCCCGAGTTCTCCGGAGAGTAAAAGGAAAGGAGGGGAGAAGGGCTTTCAGACCTGTGAGATTCTTACTGTAACCTTACCATAAAGGCAGTGTTAATACTCACGGTTTGTGCTTCTTGCCTGGACTACCTCGAAGGGCTGCCATCAAGTACAGGGAGGACAGAAAGATGCCTCGCAGATGCCTGCATGGCTATCTAACCCCCTCTCCTAAGAGCAGCAGAAGCAAGATTCAACTCTTCCCCAGGTCGCCTTCTGTGCTTGCAGAGGGAGAACAGAAGCAAAGTGTCATGGTCTGTGGGAATGACCTTGGGAGACAGGAGGAAGAGCCGCAGACTAGACAACCATCATGCAAAAGGTTTCTCAGCCCCAGAAGGAAAAGGGGCGTGGGAAGCGTCTCAGAAGGGACCCTCCCGAGTTCTCTGGAGAGTAAAGGGAAAGGAGGGGAGAAGGGCTTTCAGCCTTGCAAGATTGTGTTAAGGTAACCTTACAATAAAGATAGAGTTAGTTCTGTTTCTTGTTCTTGTGCTTCTTGCCTGGACTACCTCGAAGGGCCAAGATGTAGCTACCTCTACCTTTGTCCATTCCAACCATCACCAGACTTTTCTGCTGCCCCACTTTCTCTTCCTGCCTCCTCTTAGCTGCAGATCTGTCATCAAACATTGGACCATATAGAGCGGTGTTTCTCAATCTCAGCAACTCTAAGATGTGTGGACTTCAACTCCCAGAGTTCCCCAGCCAGCATGGGAAGGGGAACATGCTGGCTGGGGAACTCGGGGAGTTGAAGTCCACACATCTTAAAGTTGCTGAGGTTGAGAAACACTGATTTAGAGAGAGACTCCCTGTTCTCTGCTGAGTCCTGTCGGTGAAGCATCAACCCAACGCATAGATTTGGAGGCAGCGTGAAACATGATAGCCCAAATCTGGACCTGTTGTTGCGACAACTAGCCAATCACCAATCTCTCTGGTTATGGGGAAGAGAGGAGGGAAGGAAGAAGAAGAAGAGGACCCTCCCATTGGCTAAGCTGGGAGATGTTTCCATCTTCTCCATTCCTGGATCAGTTTTCCACTAAAAGCAACTAAGAAAAGTCCAGCTGGGTGACAGCACTTGGTTGATGAAAAAAAGTTAAATAGAAGTGGGATTGGTTAGACCTTGGAGGGGAAACTCCATGAAGTTTCCCTTAACCAGGACTTGGCTTAACTAAGAAAAAAGCAGTGCTTGACCCACGCCCCTCCCTATCTATCTATCTATCTATCTATCTATCTATCTATCTATCTATCATCTATCTATCTATCTATCTATCTATCTATCTATCTATCTATCTCTATATCTATCTCTATCTATCTATCTATCTATCTATCTATCTATCTATCTATCTATCTATCTCTATCTCTATCTCTATCTATCTATCTATCTATCTATCTATCTATCTATCTATCTATCTATCTATCTATCTATCTATCTATCTCTATCTCTATCTATCTATCTATCTATCTATCTATCTATCTATCTATCTATCTATCTATCTATGTTTCGACTTCTATCACCGCACCATCTCCCCCCTTTCCAGATATTTTTTATTAAAAGGTCCAGGAGTTTTTAAATGGCTGCTCTATAATCTGATCTAGGGGAGGATTCTTTACCTCCATATGTACAATCTCTTTCCAATCACCCCAGCGGCCTCCGTCCAGATTGGTGTCAAGTCCCTGCAAAATATAATCCACGTACCATTGGGATTAAGTTGGCCTTTTTTCAACGTGCCCCTGAGATGTTGAGCTACTCTTCCCATCTTCTCCCCAGCCAGCTGGGGCTGCTGGAGTCCCCAGGAAAATCCTGCACCCTTTACAGCACAGTCCTCTGCCCAAAACTTGAGGATTCTGCCTTGGGGAGTCTCTCATCCTATATGTTGATGGCCCACCGCTTGGGACCCACGATGGAACCTGGTGGTTGGGTCCATGCAAAGGGCAAACAAGGAACAAAATCATCCAGTCAGCCCTAACATTAAATTCAAGGTCAATTTGGTCAACTTAGGATAGATAGTTTCTTGTTAATAACCTCCAATTATCCGACTGGGTACATCTGCAGTTCCAAGGTTGCTATTGATGGGCAAAGCAGAAGCAAGAGGTGGCCACCAAGGATCTCCTCTGTGGCTGTGGCTTTCAACCATCTTGGTAGCTTCCAGTCACCGAGAAACTACCTTTAACTAGTACCTCCCCTCCCCTCTTCCATTATTCCTTTCCTCTTTTTTTCTTTCTGCACGGCATTCAATTAATTTTAATTCACCACGTGCAGCTACTCTAGGGGGTAATTGCTTCATCCTTGGAAATTGTGCAAACTTCAGAAGCATACACCACTCTCCTCTTAACATGCTTTAAAGAGAGAATGCCTTGTTTGAACTCCACTGCCCTACCTCATTTAATTTTTCCCTTTGTTGTTAATAATAATATTTAGCATCTAAAGGAGCACTTTACATCTTCAAAGTGCATTGTGTGGGTATTAAATAATGAAATGGGCTGACCCTTTTTTGAGCCGAGAGGAGAGGCGTTTAGGCGGGCTCCTTTGGAGGAGAGAAATTAAGCGCCGGAGCAAGGCGAATTCCACAGCAGACGCACGCCATGCTCTCGTTGGGTTCAGGAGCAACCTTACGGCTTGCAGGATTCTTGAGGAACCCAGCAAAAAATGATTATTTCAGACCGAGCGGGCTGGTTGCATGAAGAAAATTCGGGGGGGAATACAACCTTTTTAAACAGCGGGTCCCCTATTTTTAGTAACAGCAATAAAGTAATATTTTTGAAAGAATGAGTTGGATTAACTCCCAATGTGTACATTTCATCAGAGTACAGGTAGTCCTCGCTTAACGACCACAATTGGGACCAGAATTTTGGTTGCTAAGCAAAGCGGTCATTAAGCAAATCTGACCCGATTTTATGACCTTTTTTGTGGTGGCTGTTAAGTGAATCACTGTGGTCATTAAGCGGACCACATTGTTGTTAAGCGAATCATGCAGTTCTCCATTGATTTTGCTTGCCAGAAGCCGGCCGGGAAGGTCGAAAATGGCGATCACGTGACCACAGGATGCTGCGACAGTCAAAATGTCAACTGGTTGCCAAGCGCCCAAACTGCGATCACGTGACTGTGGGGACGCTGCAATGGTCGTAAGTGTGAGGACAGGTCGTAAGTAGTTTTTTTCAGCACTGTCATAAGTCTGAACTGTCGCTAAAAAAATGGTCATTAAGCGAGGACTACCTGTAAAGAAAATTTCCTCCTCAGTTAAGCTGGACTCATAACTTCATGAAGATGCTCTCATGGTTTTCTTGGCAGCAATATAGAAGCAGACTTTATTTTTTTTTAATGGAAATCTTTTGGTAGTCTCCCATCCTGGTCCTAACCCGGACTGGCCCTGTTTAATTTGAATCTGGCAGTTCTGCCCCCCAAACTATCTAGTTTATACATAAACAACTAATGAACACCACAACAGAAGAATCTTTTTCACCCAAGCTTTGGCCGAGAGATCCAAATGGCTGACAGACTCCCTTTTTGAAACAAACTTTCTTTGCACTGCTGTTCTTATGGCGCTGAATTTTCTGCCGATGATTTGATCCTGTTGTTCTTCGCGAAGATGAAGGCTACTGCTCTGAACCCTGAGAGGAAGAGCAGCATAAAAGCAAAATACAATTTGATCAAATAAATTAAACAACTTTGTTTGTGTTTGGTCGCGTAGGCGTTTTACTAAGACGGTACTTTGGTCTTTCTGTAGCTTTTAATTTTGCAGTAAACCGCCCAGAGTCCTGCAGTTGAGATGGGCGGCTTTATAAATCAAACGAACGAACAAACAAACAAACAAACAAACAATAATAAAAATAATCCTGATAAAGAGACGCCACTGGGTTCCTTTTAGGTTTGATGGATAAACAGATTGAAAGAAAACATGGGACTTTGTTTCTGTCTATGATAACAGCAGCAAGATTTTTATACGCCCAGAGTGGGAAGGACTTACAAATACCTACAATGGAAGAATGGAGGGTGAAGTTAACGGAATTGGCCGAGATGGCGAAATTGACTACTTTGATTAAAGAAAAGACTTGGTCTAGCTATGTCCCTAACTTGGAAACCACTTTTGGAGTTTTTGCTTGAAACTGAAAGAAATGAAACTTTAATTTTGGGATTTGGTGATTAGAACTCTTTATGATTATGTGCGATTGTTAAGTTTAGAGGAAGAGCTTAATGTATTTTATATTTGTATCTGTAGCAAAGGAAGTCAGAAGCTATTCTTTTTCTATTCTTTTCTTTCTTTTTCCTTTCCTTTTCTGCACTTTTAATTTTGCTTTCTGATCTTTTCTTCTTAATTCTTGCAAGGAGTGTCTTCCCCTACATTTGCCTCCCCCCAGCAGCCACGGATATTCCAAGGTATACTATCTCTAGGGGGGGAGGTTCCATAGAATGGGGCAACTAACCCTGCGCTGGAAGGCCCTAAAGATCGCAACCTTACTCTGTATCGCAGCTTCTTGCACAGCCCTTCTGCCCAGTTTGTACTGCCCTTTCTGTCCTCTCTTCTGGCCTGTAATTGTTTTTCTCCCCTCATCTTTGCCACCAAGTTTCAGCAGCCCCCTCATTCATTTAAACTCCCCTGGGGCAAACCCACTTTCTGGGTGAGCTAGATGAGGTCACGAAGAGTCGGACACGACTAAACGACTGAACAACAACAACAACAACAACAACAAGAAGATTACTATAGGCCAGCCTTTCTCAACCTTTTGACCCTGGAGGAACCCTTGAAATTGTTGTAAACCGCCCAGAGTCCCCCTTGGGGGAGTTGGGCGGTGATAAATTAGATGATAGATAGATAGATAGATAGATAGATAGATAGATAGATAGATAGATAGATAGATATTTTTCAGGCCTTGGGGAAGGAACCTCTGTACATTCAGGCTCAAATATGGGCCAGAAGTTACAAAATTATTCTATTCGTTTTGTGGGTAGGCCTGTGTGTGTGTGTGTGTGTGTGTGTGTGTGTGTGTATACACACACACACACACACACACACATATATATATATATATCCATTAACAGCATTCTTAAACTGAAAATAAAGAATGAAACCTACCTCTTTAATGTGAAGTTGCCCGAATTTGAAATAATTTTTTAAATAAATTGCGTTCTCCCAGGGAACCCCTAGTGACCTCTCACGGAACCCGAGGGTGCCACGAAACCCTGGATAGGCAGAGAGATTTTGACCCAGAGAGTTTTAAAGGAAAACTGGCCAGCAGTTTGAAAAGCACTTGGCTAATTTTTCCCCCCTTTATGTAACGTGCAAGGCAAACTTTGTATATTTATTCCCGAGGTGCTGAACATGTCCTACAATTCATTCAATCCCAGTATGAATTTTGAAAGGTTGTGTCGGTCCTCACAAAATGCAACATGTACACATACAAAGAAAGCTTTCTGGGGTACAAAACCAACACTAATCTTGCAAGGTATTAGTGCTACCAAACGCCCACTAGATGGCACTGATGAGTTGGAATTGTCTGTATCTCTTTGCAGCCACCTGGTGGCGAACTGAATTTCTGCAACCTAGATCTCTTCTATTGGTACTTAGATCCCATGGTCCTTCCCCTAGTAGCACTGATCTTCTGGAGCAATTCCCATGCTGGCTAGGGAATTCTGGAAGTTGAAGTGCAGACATCTTAAAGTTGCCAAGGTTGAGAAACACTGTTCTAGAGCAATGTTTCTCAAACTATGCTGGATGTCTGAGAAGAGCTCAAAATACTGTACATCCCAGAAGGCAGGGAAAAGGAATTCTGGGAGTTGAAGTCCACACATCTTAGAATGGCTAAGGTTGAGAAACGCTGTTCTAGGCCCTTCATGACAGATCCTTGGAAATACTGATGAAACAAGCCATCAATGCTGGGATAAAATTTGGAAGCTCAGATCTTCAGGACCCAGAGAAGAAAAGGGAAACAGCATGTAGGAATTTTAAAAATGCAGGGCATGAAATTCTTCTTTGCTTGTAAGCGCTTTATATAGGGAGGCATTGCTTATGCAGCAGTACCTCTTTTGATCACGTTAAACTCGTGATTTATGGATGCATCCTTGTGATTTCCTTTCCCTTGCCTTCTGGGATGTATTTTCAGCTGCTCAGTCGTGGTTTCCCATCCAACTAGTAACCCAGCTGAGCTTCCAAGGTCAGCCACCGTGGTATATTTCAGTTTTCCCTTTTGGCGAGGAAGCAAGATGCCCAATAGATGGCGCCCTGCTGTTTCTTAAAGGAGACCGAAACTGCTAAGAGCTGGTTCGTGGGCACCTCCTTGGGCAGGCTTTCAAAACAGGATGCTATGTGGGGAGACTCCAGGCATTTTCAGCCGCAGCAATTTGGGGGAGACTTATGATGATCCTGATGATCCTGCCCCGGTAGGCCAGACAAGCTCAGAGCCACCTCTGTTGCTGTGGATTATGGTTATGGGGAACAGTAAGGCCTTAAGGCAGGACCTTTCTGGCATGGCAACCACAGAATATCTTCATTTTCGCACCAGGAAAATGGTTTGGCAACTGATGGTCAAGTTTGTGAAGTTTCCACCAGTTTTCAGATTGATCCCAGCCTTTCCAAATTCGGTCTCCTCCATTGGCAAAGATGGGGCTTACATTAAAGAGCAATGGAAGTATACTTTGAATACTTTCCTAGGATTTTTGTCTCAGGCTCCTAAACGTTGTAAGGTATCGCTGACCCTGGCTGTCTGTCGTCCTCAATTTGGATCAAGTTGCTCTTTAGACCATAATCTTCCTTTTGAAGATAACTTCAAATTAAAAAAAAATTGTCATGTGTTGCAGAATTCTTATTAGGTCTATTCGTAATTAAGTTCCATCGAAACCTTGCTAACTGGAGATAGGGCTGCAACTTTGATATGTTATGGTTGGCTATTCCATGACTCAGATTCATGTTGGGGGATTTGCGAGTTTAACTCTTGTTCAAGAAAGGGTGTTGGGGCCCATGGAAAGCTTGCAGGATGTCAGAGCAGGGAAACTAGATCAGTTCCCTTGTCTGTCCAGCATAACCAAATAGCAAAAGAATATATTATTGAGTGCCTCTCCTCTGATGCAACTAGTGCCACCTAGTGACAAATCCATATAATGACATTATCCACCAGGAACATTAAGTGGAATGGTCACAAAAGATTTAACCTGTTTTGATGCAGAATGCCTTTGAGTTCTGTGAAACGTGAACTTCACACTTCAGGTGATGAATGTAGTAAGATAGAGATTTTCCAATGGCGGGGAAACTGCCTACAATTCCCACCCCCCACTTGCTTTAAATGAAAGGTAAATTGTACTGAAGGTTCAACCAAATCACATCTTCCAGTTGATCATGAAGCTAGCAGCAATCAGTCTCTCCATCATTGATTCAGTTTGGCAGAAATCACCTGCCTGTCCTTTCAGGAAGACAATCCAATAAAGTCCTGGTCTCGCAAATCTTGGACTCTGAGGAACTGCAGCTACATAAATCTTAAGCCACAACTCCTCCTTTTTACAGGAGTATTAAACTAAATGCAAATGGCGGAGGAACGATGCAGGGTTTCTGCCCGCCCTGTCTGGATACAAGTTTCAGGGGTCCGTATCTGGAGAATGTCAATTTCAGATGGATTGATTTATTTAAAAAACATTTGAGCATCCCACATTTGAGTACGGGAATGTATAATCAAAGCTAATATTGATGAGAAGTAGTATCTACCTGTAATGGTATGTGAGAAAGACCTTGAGAGATGGGGCGAAGAGATGCTGCCTAGGGAACGGTCAGATAAGAGAGGGCTTAGCCCACAGCTGCATAATGGGTAGAGAAAGAGGCTCAGAAGGGACCCTCCCTAGTTTCTTGGGCTGTAAAGGAGACAGCGGGAGATTTGTACTTTCAGACTTCCAAGATTGATGTCAGCCTTATGAGGTAGACCAGACAGGAAACACGACCAGATGAGCTAATTCTACTTTTTTGTAAGGCTACATTAACAGAATCTCGCAAGTCTGAAAGTACAATTCTCCTGCTGTCTCCTTTACAGCCCGGGAAACTTCTTTCTCTGTCCATTATGCAGCTGCAGGCTATGTCCTCTCTTATCTGACCATTCCCTAGGTGGCATCTCTTAGCCCCATCTCCCAAGGTCTTTTCCACATACCATTACACTACCTGAGTAGCTGTGTCAGATTCTCCCAGGGGTGTCCACAGGGTGTGGTCCAAAAAGTCAAGATGGAAGTCACAATGGTGTGATTGAAGCTTTGCCCATTTTTTGTGTCCGTTGCACATTAAAACAACAGGCGGAAGTTCAGTTGCTCCATCGTGACCGCCATATTGACTCTCTTGACCATATTCTGCGCTCATCCCTGGATTCTCCCCGAGCTTGAATTGGCTGTTAATCTTTGGACCAAGGCAGACTTCCTTTAAAAGAATGATCGTAGCTTTGCACCATCAGAGGCAGTTCTGTCTGCCCACTCAACAAGTGATGAGATGCTGCCATTTCTTAGGGCAGGGGTCGGCAAACTTTTTTATGCCAGGAGCCATTTTGACATTTATAAAATTTATAATATCACTCGAGGGCCAGGGGGCAGGGTTTGCGGGTGGGAGCCAATCGCGTGGAAGGGGGTGGGGTTTGCGGGCGGGGGCCAATCATGTGGAAGGGGGCGGGGTTTGCGGGCGGAGGCCAATCGCGTGGAAGGGGGCGGGGTTTGCGGGCGGGAGCCAATCGCGCACACTTAGGGCCTGCTGCCGCCATGCCCGCCACCACGCACACCATGCCGCTGCCGCACCTGCCCCCGCCACGCCCGCCACGCCTGCCTGGGGAAGAGCCACACTCAAGGGGCCAAAGAGCCGCATGTGGCTCGCGAGCCGCGGTTTGCCGACCCCTGTCTTAGGGGTTTTTCTCCTCTTTTCAGGCGCGTTGTTACTTGCCTTTTGGCTGGCTGGTGCAGCAGAATCTGAAAAGCACAGTGACAAAATGAAGTGAACCAACCCAATTAAAGCCTATCAAGGGGTGGCAATCCAGCCTCAATTCATCCCAGCAAAAATGGGCCTGGTGGAACACCTGCATTACGTGGCCTTTACTACTGTTAACGTCTCCTCTACAGGTCAAAAAGCTCATATCGTCAGCTCTGTGAAATTGTTCGAACATATATAGTATGCTCTGAAAACACTGCTTAATTAAATCCTGAAGGACGTTGACTCGCAAATGAAGAGGAAGGGAGAGAGATTGATTCAATGGATCCCAGCATCTTCCATGGTTTGCAGAGTGCAGAGAACATCGGAAGGGGAATGGGTAGGTGGGGGGTGGTGGGGGTGGTGTTTTTGGTGGACGAGGTGATCAGCTGGAGTATAAACCTGCAAGCTAAAGAGGTGATTCAGATGACATGAAAAAAAGGATACAGGAGGGAAAGTGGGCATAGGAAGGAAGGGAGAATGGAAGAAGGTCAAACAAGTGTTTGGTTTTGGCGGCCTGAAGAACGTAAGGCCGATACAACCAACCAACCAACCCCAAACTGAAATGGAAGAAAGTTTATGATCAGCACCACCGTGAGAGTTTTGAGCTTCCTGAAATGGTTGCTCCAATGCTATTTGAGGGTCGCAAACTTGCAAACCAGTTTGCTTGGATCGTACTTCTCCCGAACATCACCTGTCCAATTAGCAGTGTTATTTGCTAAGAGGCAGTCGGTGAATTCCTCTTGGCTGCCTGCTCTTTTGGTTTCTGTTTCTCCATTAAATAGTCAATGAGATAATTAGAAGTCCAAAATAATATTGTCCTATTTGTCCAACTTTGGAACATGATGCACTTCCTACAATCTTACTCCACCTGGATCTAAAGTGCAGACACAATCTAATTATGAAGGTCTGGTCTGATTCTCAACTTTTCACAGGAGGAAGAACGGTTGGTGCACCCTCTCACATTCTCTACTTGACTCTTTCTGCTTCTTGAGTTGATACTGGAGTAAACTTATAGTTTGCCTACAGCTTCTCTCCAGATTGGGCATGGCTCGATGACTATAGGTAGTCCTCGACTTATGACCACAATTGGGACTGGAACTTCTGTTGCTAAGCGATGCAGTCGTTAAGTGAGTCATACACAATTTTACAACTTCTTTTGCCACGGCTGTTAAGCGAATCTGGCTTCCCCCATTGACTTTGCTTGTCGGAAGCCCCCTGGGAAGGTCGCAAATGGTGATCATGTGACCCCGGGACGCTGCAAGCGTCATCAATACATGCTGGTTGCCAAGCGCCCAAATTTCAATCATGTGACTGCGGAGATGCTGCAATGGTCATAAGTGTGAGGACTGGTTGTAAGTCACTTTTTTCAATGCCATTGTAACTTCGAACTGTTGTTAAACGAATGGTCATAAGTTGAGGACTACCTGTATGGATGGGGCCATTTTGAACTTGGTAAAAGAGCTTGAAACAAACAGCTTCAGAGAATGTTTGTCTTACCCTGCTTGGTCATCTCAGTTGAACTGACCGGTTCTACCTAAACATCCCCATCCAATGTTGGTTCTGCCTATAATACTAGCTCCATCTTGGTTCAAAGACAACTTTTGACTAGAATGACTTCTGGATGGATAGTGCCATTATTACGTTCGGCCACTAGGTTGCGCTGATCTTAGTAAGGGGGAAGCAAACATTTCATGTTATTCTTGTGTTCACCTCTATGATTTCTAGAAGGCTTGGCTCAAACCTTTCCCCGCCCTCCTTACAGGCTCCCTTTGGTCAGCAAGTCCAGTTAAAGCAAGTTTGAAGCTCCGAAATATATTTTAAGGAGTGACACCTCCCTCTTCTTCTGCCTGGGATGTCAACGCTGTAATAATAGGCAGAATAGCAAATAAATAACCTGTGTTGATTGTTCAGCATCAGTTAACAGTAGGGCAGGCATGCGGCTTGTTGTCATTTCGGTGCTGAAAGATTTATACGCACGTACCCACTGCTACTTAATGGGAATGGAGTTTGTGAATCCCCACATTTCTGGGATATAGGAATATTGTGCCAAGCCCAGCTTCCTTCAACACATTATCCTCGTATTATGGGAATGTATTAGCCACCGTTTCGGAAAGTGCTTTGTCTATATTACGCTGTATATCATAGAGGGCTGCCAAAGCACCGTAAATAATTCACAAATATGCAGACAAATGGGAGGCCAGCATTTGAAAATGTGGCTAATCTGTGGCATTATTTAAGCAAGGCTTTACTTCTTGCCCTGTTCCATCCTTCTTGGCTTGGAAGCCGTTGCTGCAAATGGCTGCGCCGGGGCGGGCGACGCTATTTAATACTGCTTAGGAAGGAGCGGACAAGGGTTTTGCCTAATGTTGCCCTGCGCTTATCATCTTGAGCCTTCCCATTATACATCCCCCAGGACCAACTTCCATTTTTGTTTTACGCGGCTGCAAAGATCGGGATGCCTGAATCCTTGAGCATCTAACAGGATTGTCGCTCCATCTTTCCAAAGTCAAAGGAGAAATATTATTTTGGTGCTTGGAGAGAAGCTGGCCATCTGCTTTAGTTCTCTGAAACAATGACAGAAAATTTATTTTTAGAACACAGAACCATTTCCTCCCCCCCTCCCCATTTTGCTGCCAAACCGTATATCAGACGGTCTGAAGTCTCTTCTCGTAAGAAGGATCTCAAAAATCACTTTGCAAACACGAGAGAAGGCTTAGCCTCCCTTTCACCCGGCATTAACCAGTCATTAATCCCAGTTTAACAGATGAAAGGACAGTAACCAGGAAAGGTGCATTTTGCTCAAGGTCAAACAGCAAAAGTCAGCCAGACGATCCAGGTTCTGCAAAGCAATTCCTCACTTTCCAGGCAATGAAAGGCAGGCTTCTGAGATTTTCCCTTGTATCTCTGTTGCATGTCTTGTTCAAAAAACTTCAGTTTTGTGCCTGAGGGCTCCCTGGTTTCTTAGACAAACTTTCAGGGTTGCCAAATAAATATATTATATCAACCATATTCTATTGGTAGATCACAGTCTTGCAGAACATCTCTCTCTCTCTCTCTCTTCCTCTTCCTCTCTCTCTTTCTTTCTCTCTCTCTCTCTCTCTCTCTCTCTCTCTTTCTCTTTCTCTTTCTCTTTCTCTTTCTCTTTCTCTTTCTCTTTCTCTTTCTCTTTCCCCTTCCCTTCCTCTTTCTTTCTTTCTTTCTTTCTTTCTTTCTTTCTTTCTTTCTTTCTTTCTTTCTTTCTTTCTTTCTTTCTTTCTTTCTTTTTCTCCCTCTCTCTCCCTTCCCTTCCCTTCCCTTCCCTTCCCTTCCCTTCCCTTCCCTTCCCTTCCCTTCCCTTCCCTTCCCTTCCCTTCCCTTCCCTAGTCTGCTAACATGGATTTTAGTAACTTCCATTTCACTTTATTTGCCATTAAGGGGTCTCCTAGCCCTTCTCTTCCAAATCCATAAAGGATTCCCCCCTCTTTTTTCCTGATCTGCTCAGCATTAGAGCCTCTCCAGCCAGCAACCCAACATTTCTCATTCTTGATGGGACCATTGAATCCAAGCTGCTGCTGCTTCGCTTTCGGAGGGTTGTTTATATGTAAACCAGGTTTGGACTGGGACAGCCCTGCCATTCCAAGGCACTTTGGAACGGAGGGCTGCCCTCTGCCCGTCTTTCCGACTGAGGACTTTGCGGAGAAGTGCCAACGGCCATGATGACATCATCATCCATGTTCAGGGGAGAATGTCAGAATGTCTCCTCCACCTCCTGGAGAACAAGATCTCAGACAGAGGAGAGCCAGAGAGCAGATGTCCAAAATCATCAAGATGCCACATGCATATTACTCCTCTCCCACTAGCAAAGGAAAAGAGAAGTCCATGCTTACAGAGTTGAGGAAGAAACGGCTGGTCCATTTGTCCCAAAGCGATGGGCATTTCCACGTTGTTTTTTCCCAGCAAGCCTCCGTATTCTTCTTCTCCTGCCCTCCCCTCTAGCATTTTTATGGGTTCTTCTCCCCTGTTTTCATCTTTTTTTTTATGGGTCCCAGCAGTGACAGTTGCCAAGGGAGTGCGTTGCTGTTACTGTGTAAGATGCATGGATCAATTAACTCAGTTGCTGGGTTTCACTTCTGAATCAATTAACTGGAACTGAAATTAACTAAAAATATCCTTTGCTTATTAACAGACTGAACTAATTGCTATAAAAGGTGGAGGGGGAAGGAAGAGGGAGGGGCGGGCACTTCTATTTATCACCGTCAATCTCCCCCCGCGTCATTATCTCAGATATTCCACTCTCGCTACACAAACTAATAACTCTGAACATCAAATCATGATGCCTGTCCTTTGATGCTAATGCTGTTAACGTGAAGGCTTTTAAATTGGTCTTCCCAATTGAAGCTGGCCTACCAATGTTGGGATTATTGACCAAAAGGGGCATTGGGGTCCTAAAACAGGTTGTTACTAAATTAAGAAAAGGTCCCTGCCTTGTAGGGTGGAGGTGAAGGGTCTGTTGAGGAAACACACAGATCCAAGTTCTTGTGAGTCCATTTGACCCCAAAGGTTGTCCTCCTGTTGACCTTCCATAATTGGTAGCTATGGGAGCATCACAGAAGTTAAAGAACTTCAAGTCCTTTGCTGTCACCCCTCTCCAGTAATTCAAGTAAAATGTATGGTTTATCAAATTGCTTGTCCAATGTGCAAGGGAAAAAACTTGACTGTATACACCACACCCAATCTCACATGTATGTAGAGTTCATACTTTTAGCCTCTCCATACGAGATTCACACTGGCCCCTGATCCTCTTCACTTCTGCCAACCTTGATCAGAAAGCACCATGAGCTAATTAATTCTTCCTCTATTGAGAAATAGGAGAGTGCCAAAAATGGCATTCCATTACTGCCCTGCCATGTGCTGTCATTCCTGGAGTAACAACCCCCACTCCCCTCCCCTCCACATGCATTTTCAGCATCTCAGCAATTGCTACTAGGGGAAGCTACCCAGCTGCAAAGACACCATTCCTTCCTATATCTTCAAAAGCACCGCAGGTTGTGCCACTGGGAAAAAAGCTTGCATTTTTGCAGCCAGGCGCTTTTCCCAGATACTGCCTAGGGAATGGTGAGATAAGAGACAGCATACCCACAGCTGGATAGTGGGTGGGGCAAGATGCTCAGAAGGGACCGTCTCCAGTTTCTCGAGCTATAGAAGAGACAGAGGGAAGGATTGTACTTTAAGACTTGCAAGATTGATGTCAGCCTTACCAGGTAGACCAGACAGGAAACACGACCAGATGAGCTAATTCTACTTTATTGTAAAGCTACGTTGACAGAATCTTGCAAGTCTGAAAGTACAATCGTCCCCCCACCCCGTCTCCTTTACAGCCCGGGAAACTAGGGAGGGTCCCTCCTGAGCCTCCTTCTCCGCCCTTTATGCAGCTGCGGGCTAAGCCCTCTCTTATCTAACCGTTCCCTGGGCAACATCTCTTCGCCCGTCTCCCAGGGTCTTTCCCACATACGATTACACCATGGCACTCTCTTCCTCCTCCTTTTTCAAGCTGCAATGGGAATGGCACCTTCAATGGAATGGGAATCCACCTCGGGCAAAGTATCTATGAAATCTTTGGGGAAGAGACTGAGCAAGTCCAGTGGCGTAAATTTCTCCGGCTTTTATCTTCTCCCCTGTGCAATCAGCCATCTTAGTGTGCGGCAAATGGCACATCCGGACGCCCCCAGCAGGCTAGGACTGAAGATTGGAATTCTGTGCTGGATCTCCATGTCCCCGGCCTTCTCTCCCACCCGCCTCTTCCTGGTCAGGGCGCCCGGCTTCTGGAGAGGAGGCCACCTTGTGAGCATGAAAAGAGAAATCGGCCCTGCTATTTTCCTCCAAGAGAGCTTATCTTCTTTTTGCTCGATGAATGCAACCTTCCCCTCCCTGCTGTTGGCTCTTGCGGGCTGTGTGTGTGTTTTGTAATTAAGCAGTTAATTGCACTGGAGTTCTTGATTAGCTTTGGGGGATGGTGATGTTCTAGCAGGATGAGATGTGTACAGTTCAGAATCATTTACAGAAATTGGAGCTAATTTTGCTGTCTGTGCTTATTACTGCATTAATTTAATTTGGGTTGCTTTTAGCTCATTAACACATCTAATTAATTCGTTGACATCACTATTAAGATGTCTCTTTGAAATTGGCGTCTCCAGATAATCAGGATGGAAGAGGCTGACAGATCAGGCGCGAAGCTGACTGGGGAAAGGGGGGAAGAAATAATAATAATATTTTTAAAAAAGCAAAAAGGGACGACGGAAGCCAGCCAATGAATTTTCCATCAGAACGGCACTGTTTCTCAAACCCGGCACTTTTGGACGGCTTTGCAGAACTAACTAAGGGGTGCATGTTGGAGAGACCCACAAAGGGGGCACTTAGTTATTGAGACAATATTTTCATCTATAGTACAGAAGAAGGCAATATTCTGTATGATTCCAAGGTGTCATTCTTGTCTCTCCTTCCCCATCTCTTGCCCATCTTTAATTTCATTTTTAATTCTAAGAATTATAATTTTCAAACATTTTGGAGTGATTCATGGGCAGGGGGAGGATATGGATGATGAAACCCAGCTTTCTTCAGAGTCTTGTTTGCCCAATGAGGTACCACCACCAGACCATCTTCTGACCAGGTTCTCCCACTGAACTAAACTTAAAGGGTGATGTTTTGGCCTCCTCTCCTGAATGAGTCCAGTCTACTGTGGTTTATTCAGCCAACCAAGTGCAACGTGTGAAGCAGATTTGCATCTTCTGGTTCTGGAAAACGTCTCCTTCCCCTCCCGTTGCCCGAATCAAGCCCCAGCTTCAGCCGAAGGCAAAAGAAAGCAAGATGTTCAACCAAGCCAGATGCCACCAAAGGAGAAATCTGAATCTCTGTCTGCAGCTGTCATGCAACAGGTGACGTCTTCCTTTGCGCAATAATTTCTTCTGGAGGAGTTACTTGCTTTGTTTTGTTTTGCAAGTCTTTTTTTCTCACTTTGCTGGCCGTGAGGAAGATCAAAGAGCTTGGCACCAGGCGGTTAGGTATATATTAGATCCCAACACAAATTTTGTGTCCAGTTCTGGGCACTATGTCTCAGGAAAGAATTTGAGAAACTGCAATAGTACAGACTAGGGCGGTGTTTCTCAACCTTGGCAATTTTAAGAGGTGTGGACTTCAACTCCCAGAATGCTGGCGGGAGAGTCCACACATCTTAAAGTTCCCAAGGTTGAGAAACATTGACATAGAGGCTTAGAACTTAAAATTGCCAAGGTTGAGTAACACTGGACTAGGGCAATAAGGATGATCAAGAGACTAGAAACTTAAGAAGTGGAAGGGACTGAGAACTTTTAGCCTTCTGGGAGGGAGGCATCTGACAACCATAAAGGTGTCACCCCTCAGCTACTAGATGACTTCAGTCGAGTTAGGCACTTTTAGTTCAGCGTACCTCATAGGGTGGTGGTGTGCCGAAAAATTGGAGCAGGAGGTGCTATGTATGGTGCCATGAGCTCATGACGGAAAGGCAGGGTTTCTCAACCAGGGTTGTGTGGCACCCTCGGGTTCCGCGAGAGGTCACTAGGGGTTCCCTGGGAGATCACGATTTATTTAAAACATTATTTCCAATTCAGGCAACTTCACATTCAAGAGGTAAGTTTCATTCTTTATTTTCAGTTTAAGAACACTGTTAGTGCATCTATACAGGCCTACGCATGAAACGAATATAATCATGTGGAGTCCTTGGTGCTCTCTGAGCCTTGTTGTTTTCTTGCAGACGTTTCATTGCCAGGCTAGGCAACATCTTCAGTGCGAAAAAAATATATACAATCATTTTGTAACTTCTGGCCTATCTTTGAGCCTGAATGTGCAGGGATTCCCCAAGGCCTGAAAGATATTTCAAGAGTTCCTCCAGGGTCAAAAAGGTTGAGAAAGGCTGGTATAATCTAACAAATCTAACAAATAAATAATGGATTTCAATTTCAGGAAGGCAGATTCCAATTCAACAATAGGAAGCGGGGGGGGGGGGGGAGAGGAAAAGCGGTGTGGCAGCAGAACCAATGGCCCAGAGATGTGCTGGGTATGTTCAAGCAGAGGCTGGACAACCGTCTCATCATTACTGAGCAAGTTGTTGGAGTAGAGCAGGGGTGGGGACGTCCAGCCTGCGGGCCGTATAAGGCCCGTGAAATCATTTGATCTGGCCCTAGGAGCTCCCACCCACAAACCCTGCCCCCTTCTGCATGATTGGCTCCCTCCCGCAAACCCCGCCCCCTTCCGCATGATTGGCTCCCACCCGCAAACCCCGTCCCCTTCCACACGATTGGCTCCCGCCCGCAAACCCCGCCCCCGGTCCGCGAATGATGGTATAAATAACCAAATGGCCCTTGGCAGAAAAAAGGTTTCCCACCCCTGGAGTAGAGAACCTCCATGGCTCCTAGAAACTTGAGGGACCTCTAAACCCTTCTCTTTAACTATTGGAAATCAAATGCAAGGACAGAAATGGAGCTCAAAGTATTGGTAGTATTGGGAGTTGAAGTCCACACATCTTAAAATGGCAGGGTTGAGAAACACTGGAATAGGGCAGTGTTGGTAGAATATATATTCTGGGTGCAAAAGATCTTAGTTTCAAACCCTGGAATTTCCATGTGCATCTGGGAGAGACTTCTGCCTGCAGACTCTAATAGTTGGTAGTCAAAGGTGAACTAGAAGGACCTCAGCTTTGACTTGGAAAAAGGCAGCTTCCTGTTTTCACCCATGTCTTTCTCGTATCAGAGATACGCACGCTCATCTTTATATTCATAAGGGCTGGAAACGTCATTGTAATAAAAGAAAGCCAACCCTTCACCCATCACCATTATCCTTCTGTGGCCCAGTAGAATCTGAGCACATGTTCCTTAGACGGAAACATTTTCCTTAGAGTAAGAAGAGACAATGTGGTTGTTGAGGAAATCCTCTTTTCTGCGTCCAAGTATCCCACCGAGAAGCACCTCCAAAGAGCATCACCTCCACGGTGACTTTCAGGGACTCATTTGGCATTTGATGCTTTAGGTCATTCGGCAATGCCCATCTCCGAGAATAGAGTTTGTCCTTTTTCTTTATTTAATTTCCTCCGATATTAGGCACTCTGCTCTTTAGTGTTTCATTAAACCCTTTAGTTTAATAACAGGCTCCCCCGAGGCTCAGATCCGGGACCACGTGAGCCGTTGGTAAACAGATGCATCAATTAACCCCAGGATCTCTCGGGCACTATTAGAAGTGAGATGTCCTCAGAAAGTGCATATGGTTGCAATTAGCCTTAAAATACTTGTGTGTCAATAGTTTTCAGTTATTTGTGTTCTCCTGGATCGATCTTGCTTATGTTTTGCACATTAAACAACTCTTCTTACTTCATCAATAACTTAAATGCCTAGATTTATTAACTTTTTTGTTTTCCTTATCATGCTGGGTAAAAACTCCAATGGTTACCCACCCACCCACAAACACAACACTCTACTCTTGGTACCCTCTTTGTTCAGCCTCCCAGAATCTAAAACCGTTCTGGATCAGAGCCAGCACCCATCCATGCCCAGGGACCGTCACTCTCTTAGAAGTCATCCCCAGAATTTAGTAATCAGGAAAGAAACATCGTCTGAATTTTCATCCATCACACATATTCCATCCATTGTATTTAGCACTTGAGACCAGCTTCTCTGTAGTTCAGTTTCCCAACCATAACAATTCCTAGATGAGTGTGGACTTCAGCTCCCAGAATTCTCATCAATGGCCATGCTGGCTGAGGAATTCTGGGAATAGAAGTTCACACATCTACTGTATAAGTGGCCAAGGCTGGAAACAGAAACACTGCATTATTCAGTAGGAGAATATCCATTTCTGCACCCAGAAGGTGCCAGTTCCCATTTCTAGGCAGGTTCAGGAGAAAATGTTGCTCGAAACCCTGGAGAGCAGCTACCATTCAATGCTTGGATTCACACAACATGGTAAACCAAAGTTGTTTGCTCACGTCTTCCCAGACTTGACTGTAAATCATGATCAACACTTCCTATGTTGTGTGAACGCAGCCAATGGTGGCTGATTCAGTAAACCGTGACAAAGAAAACCATAGTGATGGGTGAACCCAGCCAGTGCCAAAAATAAATATAGTGTATTTTTTAATGGTGGTTTTTAATTATAATCGAGTGCTTTTTAAGTGGGAAAGTGAGATAGGCCTATCTTTAATAAGTAAATATAAGGCTTCAGAAAGCAAAGGGGAGTGGGACCATTGAGTCAGCGTTGCTGCAAAATTAGTTGTGTGTGGGGGCTCCAGGTTCCAAACTTGCTAGATTTGAACCCCCTCCCCACTCCAGCCCCTTCTGTTGCTTGCCTTCTTTTCATTAGATTGGAGTCTTTTAGATGAGATCAGACTTGGAGAATGGAACTTCTTAAAAAACCGACCTGCGTGCCGTCCCAGCAGTCTTTGCAGATAAAGGGCAAAGTAAATAAATCAATTCTACTCTATATCCAAAATTGGAGTGAATTTAGGATAGGATTGCATGTCTTCCCCCCCACCCCGGAATGCAAAAAGAGGAATGGACAAGAGATTAACAAAGATCTCTTGCTTTATGGAGGTATCTGGCCAACTAATAAAAGAAGATCTAACATGGTCTTGGGATATCTCAGTTCATGCTAGATCTAGCCTCAAGGGCTGTTCTCAAACGGAACAGAGCTATCCCAGAATGCAGCTGATGACGGATCCGTGCAAAAAAGCATTCCCGTTTTCAGTTTGGATCATCTTTGCTTTGCTTCAGATCCTGGAAACAGGGGTTTTGGGGATTGGGGGGTGTTGAAAGGCCCCCCTATCCTGGCTGCCTTCTTTCTTTGCCAAGCCGGGAATTCTCGATTCTAGACTCAAATTGAATTTACAATTTGCTTTTGGGCAATGTGTAAATTGGCACTTCATTGATTATTAATGAAGTGCTAATTGCTTGTTGCAACCAATTTTTATGCAAATGTTCTGAGTGCTGTTTGCACAGTCTTGGCAGTTTAAAAAAGAAAGCAGTAAGAACGTTTGGGTGGCCCTAATGTAGGACTGAAAAAAGGAAAGGAAAAAGAAGGAAGCATCTAGAGGTGGAGTAGAGCAGTAGAATGAGAAAAGACATCCGCATTTAGCAATTAGTGGCATAATAGGAGCCTCTCTTTGTAACAAAGGAGTCGAATTCAGACTTGGCGGGTTTTCTGTCTAATTGAACAGGAGCCCAACCTGAAAGAATATCACGGCCATGATCAAGTTAGTTTTGTGACTGAAGAAAATATAGAACGTTTCTCTGGTAAACCATCTTGGATTCTCCTGGGCTCCCGTTGGATTTTATTACAAACACAGTCAGCTATGGGATAAAGCTTCTCAAAGTGGTCTAAAAAGAGCTGTTTATGAGTCAAGAAGGCGTCCTCCTAAGTAGGACCTCTTCACGGCTGCTTCTCCTACTCTAAGGAGGTGGCTTCTGATATGACGTCTGTCCTCCACTTCCAAACTTCAACGTGGCAACAATTCTGCCTTCTCTTGAGATTATTTCAGATCTTGCTTCCGGAAAGACATTCGGTTTGAGATTTCTACTAGCTTCTCTGTTTCGGATTCAGTGAACTGCTCAACAGGCGGAAAGGCACCAAGATCTTCTGCTTGACGCTGAACAATTCCAGAGATCAAACCAAGGCAGCTGTTAGATTACAGACCCAGCATTCCTCACCGTTGATCATGCTGTCCGGCTTCTTCAGCAACTTTTGGGTAGAGGATAGCTTGCCCACTCTCCTGGTCTAAATTCCAACCAAGCTCAGAAAAATCCCTGAAGGCATCTATGTATCTATATAGGCCTCAGTAGGAGGCCTTTCTGGGTTTAGATGCTAAACAAGGTTGGTCATAGTTAGTCCTTGGATAGAAGACTTCATAGAATCCCAGGGCTGTAGGCTAAACCAGCAAACAGAAAAAACATCTCCAAAGAAAACATTGATTAGTCACTTCTATCTTGTTGCCAAGAAAACCACATGAATGTAGCCTAGAAGTCACCACCAGGTGAGCTCAACATGAAGGAATGTTAGAATTTATCTCCATGTTTTAAAAGAATACCCAGCTCAAAATTGCACGCTTGGCCCAAAAAAGGATGTCATCACAAGCCAACAATGATGTGAAAGCTGGTCAAGAAATGAGTATTAATACAAGAGGTTGGAACATATCTTGGAGGAGGAAGCGCCTTGTAAGAAGGGTTGGGGGAAGGAAAGAGATGTGGCAATCAGTTGTTCACTAAAGTGGATGTTATTAGTTGGTGTAATGAGATCCCCAACATGGGAGCCAGAAGACGCCTCAGTTTTCGCCCACGACCGTCCCAGCTGCAGCTGGCTTTCCAACCACTATTTGCCAAGAGACTGAATTTAGAGGGGGCTCCAACACATTTAAATCCATTTATTGCAAAATTACTTTTCGATAATTACATCACTTGCGCCGACTCTGTTGCATAATGAAATTAGCAGGAGAGATATTAGAAGGAATATAAAATTATACGAAATATTGAAATACCTCTCTTTTGGTTTCTGCTCCCCACCCCCACCCCCCCGACTTCCTCTTGCTTTCCCACTACCCATAGCTTAACAAGCAAACGAGCCTTCCTCCTAAGTGGGTTTGGGAGACATTCGGTCTAATTTCATAAAGCCTTTTGTATAAATTAATTATAACGGTTATTGCAGCTTCACATTATTAGATTGCAACTTCCCTCCTCTTTTCTTCTTCTTCTTCTTCCTTTTCCAGTGTGTTGAAAGAAAACGTGGGGGAGAAATGAAAATGGCACAGGAGCTGGCACCTCTCTTTGGGGTTTATGAGGTCCAAATGCCCACTTTGTCACCCCATCCTTGTCTGCTGTTTGATTTGGGCTAAGCATTTCTAGGAAGCCAGCCTCTGAGGTCTATAATCCACCATTCATGGCTTATTTGTAGGTTTCTATGCTGCCTAAGGATCCCTCTAATAGGCCTTCTCCAGAGGAAGACAGGACCAAGTGATATGATGAGCTTCCATGGCTAAGGATGGAAATCAGAATGGGTCTCCCCGGTCCAGATCCAACAGCTTAACATAGTGTTTCTCAACCTTGGCAACTTCAAGCTGTGTGGACTTCAACTCCCAGAATTCCCCAGCCACCTGGCTGGGGAATTCTGGGAGTTGAAGTCCACACAGCTTGAAGTTGCCAAGGTTGAGAAACACTGGCTTAACAACTACACCACACCACATTGGCTGTTCCTCCGAGATTGCTGTAACCATTACACTTCATCAATTCTCAGGTTTCTAAACATTGTCAGGCAGTCAAGTAGATGTATCAGATCAACCAGCTAGTAGGGCCACCATGTCTTCAAGCGATGAGAAGTTCCAAGGCCTACTAAGTGATTTGATCTGGACTTCCTTTGGAAGAAGAGCTCATGAAAACAAACTGTAGTATCTATTTATAAATAAAGACACTGAATATAAGCGTTTCTAGAAAGCAGCTGTCAGATCTCATGTCAGATCCCTCGGGAGACAGAGGCATCCGGTAGACACCCCAACTATGTTCTCATTTTGACTGCTTCTCTGTTCTTAATCATGGCTTGCTGTAAACTCCACATACGATCTTCAGCTTCTTCAACATTCCCTTCACGTAGATACTTTACTGTGATGTGTGCCTACCAGGGAATGTGACCGTGCTGCAGAGGAATTACTTTCTACCTGCCCAGCAATTCATGCAAATTTGGTTGAGGAGTTAATCAACTGAAACTCAGACAATTAATCAACCCGGTGACAGACCTTGAAACACTTAAATATCTCTGATTCCTGCGGTATGTGTTAGTAAAGAAAACTGATCAATCATGTAATTTTAGGGGCAAATTTAGGAGTAGTTGCTGGTGTCATGTTTTAATGAGGACTTCCCCCGCCCCCAGCGGTTGGCTCTGTGTGTGTGTGTGTGCGTGTGCAAGTGCACATATACTGGCATTAGCAACTCAAATGTTTCTGCTCTTTCAACCTGCACAGACTTGTGGTGAGTCGGTGTTCCTTGCTTGGAAAAGTTGCCTGCACATGTTGCGTCATTAAAATCCATATCACCATGGATGCTGACTGCTGTGGAAACAGGTACTGGTGGGATTTTGCTCTTGAGTTAATAGCCCTAGTAGGCTTTAGCTGCTCTCCCTCCTAGGACTTCAGGTTCCCTAACTGGAAAAGCTTTCCACCTCTTGTACGCCTCCGCTTTCCACCCCTTCCGCCATCACGGAGTGCCCACATCTTTTGCGGTGACGCAAGATGCCAAGACATGTTTCCCCCTTCTTGCAATGGGAAGAGTCCCTGAGCTGTCTCCTAGGAGTTCAACTTGGCTTTGCCAGAGTTTTAGCTTGGCAAGGTAAAGGTAAAAGTTCCCCCCGCACATTTGTGCAGTCGTGTCCAACTCTAGGGGCCGGTGCTCATCTCTGTTTGTTAGCTGAAGAGCCAGCGTTGTCCGAAGACGCTTCCACGGTCATGTGGCCGCATGACACGCGTGGAACGCTGTTACCTACCTACCGAAGTGGTACCTATTCATCTACTTGCATTTGCATGCTTTTGAATTGCTAGGTTGGCAAGAGCTGGGGCGAGTGCGGGAGCTCACTCCGTCACGCGGGGCTGGGGATTCGAACCTCTGAACTTCCGACCTTCCGATCGACAAGCCTGGCGTCTTACGTGCTTGAGCCACCACGCCCCCTTAGCTTGGCAAACCTTCCCCTTTATATTGGGTGAAAGGTGAGCGCCCAAGTCCATGATGGTGGACAGTGGGACTTCTGCCTGTCCTATATTGGCAGTTTCCCACTGAGGACCCCCAGATGGGCTGCCACATTTTGGAAGAGTAAACCACCATTTTCCAGCAACCTGGTTGGTTCTTTTTTTAAAAAAAGTTTCCAAAAAATAGGTGTACAAGATCTAGCTTGCAACAGCCTCTGGTAGCCCTCCCAAAGGACCATCCCTGATGACATCAGTGCATCCCTTGACCACACGCCCCACAGGCCATTGAGGCCTGGACACACAGGCCCCATGGCTGCAAAAGG
Organism: Charina bottae; assembly: GCA_023362775.1. Lineage (NCBI taxonomy): Eukaryota > Metazoa > Chordata > Lepidosauria > Squamata > Charinaidae > Charina > Charina bottae. The sequence continues at coordinate 24,512,618 of JALMGJ010000010.1, read as the reverse complement.
TTTGCCCATAAGTGACATACTTCAGCATTCCTTGTAATTCTCCGGTCTATGTTCAGTCTTTCCCTAATTCTGCACGCAAAAGAATTGGAGTTGATAGCCGTGCTACTACTCCTTCCCCAGTTTCTAGAAATGACTTCAACACGTAAGTCCCCATGAGGCTGTCCCTGTAAGTTGCCAAGGTGCCTACACCAGAGGGAGCTGCAGCCACTCACCTTCTGGGATCCATTTATTGCCTCTTCTTGTTGATCAAAACATACCCAGGTTCCATGCAACATTTTGGCTCAAACTGTCCCTATCTGCTGGGCACGTGTACGTTGGGGAGATCCTCCACCACATTGGCTGGGAAGGCACACGCTTATCCCAGGGGAACCAGGGTGGCAAATTCCATTCAAAGTTCATTGAACATTCATCCAGAACTCAAAGTTGCATTGAATCAGCTTGGCTGGGAGCAACCAGGGCTACACCGTTCTGCCCCATTGGCTGTGGTGGCTCAGCGAGTAAGACGCCAGGCTTGTCGATCGGAAGATCGCCAGTTTGGAGGTTCGAATCCCTAGCCCCGCGTGACGGAGTGAGCTCCCGCACTCGCCCCAGCTCTTGCCAACCTAGCAATCCGAAAGCATGCAAATGCAAGTAGATGAATAGGTACCACTTCGGTGGGTAGGTAACAGCGTTCTGCGCGTGTCATGCCGGCCACATGACCGTGGAAGCGTCTTCGGACAACGCTGGCTCTTCGGCTAACAAACGGAGATGAGCCCCTAGAGTCGGACACGACTGCACAAATGTGCGGGGGGAACCTTTACCTTTACCAAATCTGTAATGGTTGGGCTTTTTACACTGAGGCTCTGATCTGGTTCAATGGTTTTGGGGATGTCCATGTGTGTCCTTGGGGAGAGCAGCACCAATTTTACAGAAAAGGAGAAAGCTATTTGAAAGCTTGAAAACACAAGATAACATTTTAAACTGTGTACCCGTGTAGCCAGAGGCTGATCACTTCCTGGTCTACATTTTTGGAAAAGAAGAGAGAAGATCTTATGGGCACACTGTAGCATCCGTTGGGTGGGAAGTCTTGGAAATGATTCTTAGCTTGTCTGCAGAGAAAAAGAGAAGTTCTGACTGAGAACCTTCATAGACATCTTGTCTGCAGATGTCTTCTCAGCAGCTACTCCTTGGAAGATCATCTGGGATGCTCCCCAGGCTGAGGGTCCCAGGATCTTTGGGGATGGTGAACAAGCTGGGCACTTGAACCAGCGAAGACAACGGTGGCTGAAGCAAAAATAGGAAGGAATCTGGCTGGACATGATTCTCAATTGTCACTGTCATGCTGGTTTGGTTCATGCAGCTCCCTTAAATCAATCAGCTAAAGACCTACTGCCACTCAGTTGGACGTCACCTTCGTTAGGACGTTCTGGGGTGTTTGTGGTTTGGATAATTTTTTTGCTTGGTTTTTTTTTAAGAGACTTAGAGCATATTTAGGGTTCAGGGTATTGTGTGAGCCCAGAAAGTGGGTTAATTCAGTCTTTAGGTTAAGGATGTGGCAGGGGATGCAGCTCCTCAACCAGGTTAGCCGCGAATCTATGGTTCCATTGTAGTTCTATGCCCAAGCAGCTTCAAAAGCCACTTTACCTGTTTCCCGCTTCATTTTTCTCCTTCTTTTCCAGCGTGAAGCATCGCCACCCTGAATTGGGCCCCTCTGGGGTGCAGACAAACCCTCTTCCCGTTCCTTTTCCATATGGATATGATAGGAAGTGTGCCATATCACGAGATATACGTATATATATGCTTGGGTGTGTATTACAAAATGCAATGAATGTTTCATTTTTATTAAATACTAAACTGATGATGCCCAACACTTTATTAAAGTGTCAAAGTGAGTTCCTTTGTTTAATTACTGACGCTAACAAGGCAGACAGCTCTGAGGTCGGAGGCTGTGCGCATGTGCACGTGCAGGAATGAATGAGGTGTGCTATTGTTAAGTAACACCTTTTAAACTATGATTTGCACCTCAAGGAATCTCATTAATATCTTGTCTGACCAGACGGTAGAGCTTCCCCTGGGCTGACCTGGGGTGTTTGGCTTAAAAAGGGGGCTCCCCGACCCATCTTTTGCTGCTGGCTCTTCTTCGATGCCAGGCCTATAACATTAATAATGACTATTCAACTTAATTGAATTCCCGATGAAGGGAGATTTCTCTTGGCTCGGCTTTGGCAGCTGTGCTGTGCAAATGAAGTGTCTCTTCACCTTTCGCAGCACCAAGGGGACCCTTCGACCTGATCTGGACCAGGAGAACCACACAATCCAACGCAGGTCTCCTTAAAAGTAACCTACGATGAAATTTACCCAAAGCGCGTACCGAGTTGCAGGTTAACATTGTACTGTTGATTTGTCCCACCCGATCTTGCAGAGAGGGCATGCTGCGGACCCCCTCTATGAAAGAGTTCCATCTAGCGGGGTCTCGGAGGCGAGCCTTCTCTGCAGCGGCACCTGCCCTATGGAACATCCTTCCCCCAGAGATAAGACAGACCCCTTCACTCCTGGACTTCAGAAAAAAATTGAAAACCTGGCTCTGTGATCTCGCCTGGGGCAAGAGGGAAAGTGGTCAAGCTTGGGGATGGCTGATTTCTTAGAGCCGCCCCAAATATTTTAAATATGTTCAGCGTCACTGTACGAACCACCTGCCACTTGGTTTTAATTTAAATTTAAATTTATATTTGTTGTATTTGTATTTTATTGTGTTTTTATTGTATTTTAGTGATATTGTTGTGGCTGTGAACTGCCCAGAGTCCCTCCTTGAGGGGGAGATGGGCGGTCATAGAAATGTAATAATTATTAAATTAAATTAAAAATGTAATAATAAATGTAAAATTATTATTTTACGGATTCTGATCTATCCATTTCACCCTTCTTTCAGTGTTTTAATTTCTAAGAGGATAAATTAATTTCTGATGTCACTGGTCAGATTACAATCACTAGTTTTCCATGGGAAGAAAATACCACCCTAAACGATGAAGGACCCTGCGGTTCACTTTCTTTTAATTCTCTTTGTTCCTCCCTCTTCCCAGCTTTCTCCTTTCAGGATGGATCACCTGTGAGGCCAGCCAATTAGGGATCCCATTGTGAATGGGATGAGCTTGGAAGACTACTGGGCCCAACAGTTTTAGTTGCACAATGACAAAGCTGGAAGTTCTGGGTTTCCTTCTCTTCCAGAGTCTCACAAATAGAGAGGTCCACAGTATTATAAACAAGCAAATAAGTCCTCAAACTGAACAGGAAGAGAGTGTTGTGCTTCTTGGAGAGATCACCTCCAGTGAGAAGAAATGGGATGCGAGGAGGTTGCCCTAGAACAGTGTTTTTCAACCTCAGCAACTTTAAGATGTGTGGACTATTCAACTCCCAGAATTCCCCAGCTGATATCAACTACTATGTTCACAGCACCCCAGCAAAATACTTTGCATGCTGTAAACTTCGTTGAAAAGGTCTTGGGACAGCTTTTTAATTCTGCTTAATATTCGATTCCGTTGACTGGGATTGGCCATTGTTGTTTGCAGCTGAAAATCCTGGGCAGAGCAAGACTCGCTCTGTCTTGCAGAACATGAGCCGGCAATCCGGTTTAACAAACCACACACTTTGCATTCTTCGGGTCGCGTTAAAGGAAGAGCCAAGCTCTCCTTAAAATTGAAAATGAACACTCAAGTCTGCACCAGCGACCTATAGACAAACAGAAGTAAAATGGGAAGCAATAACCACAATGATGAGTTGTTTGTATTCTTGTGAGCAGAAAGCGTTGTGCTGCCCCGCTTCGTTTTTTGGATGATTCTGAAAGGTGAAAAGAATGAAGAGGAGAATTTGGTGAAACTGAACTTGCTTCCTTCTTTGCTCTGGGAAAAAAATTAGGAGGTGTTGGAACAAATAGGAAATCTGAAGAAGCTGCAGAGAAGGACCAAGCCCAAAAGGATTTGGAGGTGCTTGAATCCAATTTCCTTTATGCTGGTGTCTTCGGACAACGTTGGCTCTTCGGCTAACAAACGGAGATGAGCCCCTAGAGTCGGACACGACTGCGCAATTGTGCGGGGGGAACCTTTACCTTTACCAAATCTGTAGTGGTTGGGCTTTTTACACTGAGGCATCTGTGTAAATGTGTAAATCTGTGTAAATTTACATCTGGTTCAATGGTTTTGGGGATGTCCATGTGTGTCCTTGGGGAGAGCAGCACCAATTTTACAGAAAAGGAGAAAGCTATTTGAAAGCTTGAAATACCTTCCTCGATTCCAGAAAGTTGTGCTGCTATTGTGAAACTGCAGAATACAGACAACACTTCTACGTTTCTGGCACTACATGTCCAACTACATCCTGGTGGAAGCATTGCATGGAAAGAAAGGTTTTGCTAACTGTTATGCCCCATTATTTCTTGCAACATTTTAATTGTCTTTGTGTAACTTTTACACATTGTAACCTGGGGCAAACCTTACGAATGAGGGGTGATAAATAAATTCCTTCAAGTTTGCAAATCTGGGCTCGTCCGAGGTCTGTTTCAAAATGATCCTTGCCCCTTGGTCTTCTAAAGTGGTATAGCTTTAAACACATCCCCTTGTTCTCCGTTTTCGTTGGTTGGTTTATTTATAAATAAATAAAATAAATACATAACTTTTCTTTTCCAGTATGCCTTCGCTTCTTGCAGTCCATTTCCCCTTGTGAACATTACTGAGTTTGCACACTGGATTATAATCTCATTGGTTGTGGGGTTATGCAAAACACTAGTCTAAACTGGCTTGGCTTGCTTGTGGTCCAGTGTGTTGTGTGAATTCAGCCTATATCACATTCAAGGCCTCCCTACTTGCCCAAATTTGCTTCTTGCTTAGACCCCACCCCAGTCATTTTTTCCTTGTATATTTGCTGTACAGTTGCTGAACGAGTGGTTGTTAACCGAGGACCACCTGTATAATTAATAAGTAAGTAAGTAAATTTATTGTTGTAACCACAGGTCATAACATAGGTATATAATTAATATGGTTACTTTCTAATAGTTCCCCTTTCCCCTCCCCTTGAAAATAACAATTTGGTAACCATTTTGGGGGGGGGGGAGCTGCACCCAAGGTTTTATGGAGGCTCTGGCATCTCCAATTTTCTTGTGATTCAGAGGGAAGAAAATGACATAATGGGGTCGATATCTATACTTTTCCAAATGTTGTGATGGGTTTGGAGGACAATGCACATGAAAATGGCTCTCTGGGAGAAAGAAGGTGCGGAGAAACAAATTAGAGTTGCAAAAAGGGGCTTGCAAAAATGCAAAGGGAGAAGATGTACAGAAACGCGTGTGGAATGTTCTTGCAAAACACTGCACCCTGGTTTTGCCAGGGGACCGAAATAAACAAGAGGGCGAAGAAAGAAGGGGAAGGGCGGGGGGGCAACGGGACCCCCGAGGCAGCCACACAGTGCTTAGCCCTCTTTAAAATTGGGGCACCCTCCCACTGCTAGGCTGAGCAGTTCTCTGCCTAGACGAGAAATCGGGCAAGGGTTCTCCGGCTCTGTTTTGAAACTCTTCGCAAGCCTCGCCGCCCCAAAGTTCTCGCAGAATCCAGCTCTCCGCGGAGCGAGCCCTCGATGGAGGGACGGTGCCTGGGCCTTTCTCGGCCAGGAGGGGGAGCACGTCTGCTGTTGTGGCCTCCTCCTCGTGCGCTCCCCCCCCCCCGCCGCCGCCAGCGCCTAACAAGCCGGTCTGTCTGAACTCAGAATGAATTTGGTCTCCTTTTCATCACTCTCCGAAGTCCAGCTGCTCCTGTCAACACCTTCTCGTAGCATGCAATTCATCGCTCCGAGTGACAGCTGGGGCCGTGGGCCTGGCATCAAGTTCCCCCTGCCACTGGCGACACCCCGAGAGGGTGACCAGCCTAAATCTAGGGTTAACCTCTTGCCCGCTGCCCTCTTTCATTCCCGCACCTGTGGCCAGAAACGCCTCTCCAGCGGCGACGCTCCTGCAACAAAACGGCCAGGCCTGCGTCTTCCCCTCCGCGTGAACTTTGTTAGTCTCTCTCTGGATCTCTGCTTCTCCAGGCACAAGAACTGGGTGGGGATTATTTATTGATTTGTACCAATGCATTGCAAGGAGGGGAGGAAGAGGAAGAGGAGGAGGCAGAGAGAAAAAGAAGAAGAGGAGGAGGAGGAGGAGGAGGAGAGAAAAAGAAGAGGAGGAGGAGGAATGAGGAGGAAGAATGAGGAGGAGGAGGAGGAGAGAAAAGAAGAGGAGGAGGAGGAATGAGGAGGAAGAATGAGGAGGAGGCAGAGAGAAAAAGAAGAAGAGGAGGAGGAGGAGGAGAGAAAAGAAGAGGAGGAGGAGGAATGAGGAGGAAGAATGAGGAGGAGGCAGAGAGAAAAAGAAGAAGAGGAGGAGGAGGAGGAGAGAAAAGAAGAGGAGGAGGAGGAATGAGGAGGAAGAATGAGGAGGAGGCAGAGAGAAAAAGAAGAAGAGGAGGAGGAGGAGGAGAGAAAAGAAGAGGAGGAGGAGGAATGAGGAGGAAGAATGAGGAGGAGGCAGAGAGAAAAAGAAGAAGAGGAGGAGGAGGAGGAGAGAAAAGAAGAGGAGGAGGAGGAATGAGGAGGAAGAATGAGGAGGAGGAGGAGGAGAGAAAAAGAAGAAGAGAAGGAGGAGGAGGAGAGAAAAAGAAGAAGAGAAGGAGGAGGAGGAGAGAAAAAGAAGAGGAGGAGGAGGAGGAGGAGGAGGAGGAAATCTCCAAACATTTTAGGCTAGTGGAGAACAGCCAAGCATTTTGCAAGAGAAACGTGCGCAGGCAGGGAGAAAATTGCAGAGGGGTGGAACAGAGGAGCTGGTGCATTTTTGTGCCCCATACCAGTTGGACACGACTAAACAAAAAAAGGGGCAGGTGAATTTTGCACACGTCAGCTGTAATGCAGGGACAGGATTCTTGCTAAGTCATGCTAAGCCACAATGGGGTTGGTTTGCTTTGGGCTGTCTAGGAGTGTGAACTCTGCCATTGGGCAGAGTAAACCATGATTTGTGGCTTGGTAGGTTGCATGGACCCAGCCAGTTTTGCTTCTCCGCTGAGTGGAATCCCAACTTACGTACCAGCTGGGGCTAGGCCTGTATGAAATCGTTAAGAAAAATCAGAATGTCTTGCTTTCCAGCATTACATTTCGAGCCAAGCTGCTTTCTATCCAAGGTTCTGTTCTCAACGCTGCTCCGCTTTCCCAATATTTAACAAGGAGCAGCTGCGCTGGTCTACAGTTTTGCTAACACAGGTCTTCGTTTTTCACATATGGGTGTCTTCCTCCCTTCTTGTAATTTATTCCATATTTCATCCATTCCTTTTCCTCATTTATAATTCTCTTTTATTTTATTACTCTGCATAATTTCCCTTTAGGATTTGTCATAAAATAAGTTCCAACACCTTGCTCTTCCCATTTATAAAATCCAAAAATGGAATATGACCAAGACTGTGTCTCTCTGTACTTTTAAATAAATCATGTTTCTCAAAATGTTTTGCTAAGCAAAGATGGCTTTGGGGTCTTGCATAAATTTGTGTATATTTGAACTCCCCCCCCCCCCTCCGTTGCCATCTTCTGGCCGAAGAAATGGAAGTTTCTGACTCACAAGCACCTCGCTTAAGCCCTTTCTGGCTCTTACAATGCTCTTTTGAGCTTCTTTTCATGAGGACTAGAAACAAGGCCAATACCTCCCTTGTTTGTTTCGGGTTCACAAAAGATTGCTGCATCTCCTCCTTCATATCCCTGGCCTCTTCTTTCTGTGGCGTTGGCAAGGAAGCCCAAGACCATCACTTCACCTAGGGCCCTATAACGCCTTCTCTTTGGGAAGAGGAGGAGGAGGAGGAAGGAGGAGGGAGGAGGGAGGAGGGAGGAGGGACGAGGAGGAGAAGAAGAAGGGGAAGAGGAAGAGGAAGAGGAAGAGGAAGAGGAAGAGGAAGAGGAAGAGGAAGAGGAAGAGGATGACTATGCTGAACACAAGGCATTATGGAGTGAAATGGTCTCAGAATCGAAACTCCGCAGAGAACAGTTGACACCATTGATTGCTTGGCTCCAGTTACACAACTTCTTTCAACTGGAACAGCAGCTGGACCCTAAACAGGACCAGCCACAGCATGCTTGGAGGTTGTCTTACTCCCTCTTTGGGGCCAGTCAACCAGCGGAGGGGCAGCAGGGCTGGGGAACATAATTGTTCAGACAGCGGAAGGAAGGCCAGTGGCGGTAACGGAAATGGCACTGCACTGCAATGGCCAGCAGGTGGGGGGAGAGAGCCCACAGCCCTTCTGCCACCCTTCTGAGCATGCTCAGGGCGTGGATGCGCAATTTCGGCCCCGCTCTAAAAGTTGTCGGCGGGTTGCCATTTTTAATGTGGCAGAAAGCAAAATCAGTTGGGAGACGTGGAGCACAGTCCTGTTGAGTTCTCAATTCAATTAAACCTTCGCCCGTCTTCGGCCTGGCCCTGCCCAGCTTGGAGACCTGACGCTCGAAGATCTTGCTTGAAAAGGTGGCACGTCCTTGGTTTAACAGGCACTTCTTGACTTAGAAGAGGGCAGGGTTATGGGGTGCAGCCACCCAGATTTCACTTAAAGATTAGGAGAAACGTCCTGATGCTAGGAATGGTCCAAGAGTGGAACAGTCTACCTATAGAGCAGTGCTTCTCAACCTTGGCCACTTTAAGATGTCTGGACTTCAACTCCCAGAATTCCCCAGCCAGCTGGCTGGGGAATTCTGGGAGTTGAAGTCCAGACATCTTAAAGTGGCCAAGGTTGAGAAACACTACTACAGAGGATGTGATCACTCCATTTCTCATAGATGGTTTTATTGGCTTTCCTGCACATTGCAGAGAGTTGAACTTTCCTTTCCAACTCCACTATCCTCCAGTCCTATGATTCCTCCCCACATATTTTTTTAAGTAGCAGTTGGTAAGATTTGGCATCTACGTTTTGATTGGAATCAGGAAAGAGTGTAAGTTTTCCTACCAATTCATTCCATTGTAAAAGATAACCATTCACCATTTCATTGTATTTCTCATCACATCTAAATTAACAAAACGCCCTCTGGCCTTAAGAGAGGAGAAAAGAATTAGGATCAAGCACATAGAAGCTGTAAACCTTTAACTCCAAACATGTATCCTTGAGTGTGTTGTCTTCAGCGATCTTGGTCTTCAGGGTCCTATGACGTATTCCTCTTTGCCAAATTTGGTTCGCACTCCTGAAACCTTCTACACAGGTAGAGCCCCGTCTCCTCCAGTCAGCTCTGCCTTGTCCTCCGCTGGAAGTTATTTCATAACATTTTCTGAAATGGAAATCAAATTGGGATTCTGGCTCAGGGATGGAAGGAATTATTTTCATGCAGAAGGTCACAGGTTCGATCTCCAATACGGCCGAGTAGAATGTTTAGGTGAATTCTCCACCTAAACTTGGGGAGAAACTGTTCCTCTTCTTCCATCTCCCCATGGCTTCCTCGAAATGTCGTGGTGTGTTTGGGAAGCAACCACAGTCTCAAGAGAATCCTATCTTTTATAAAAGAAATATATTTGAAAATGGAACGTTCTGGGACCGTGGATGAGCTGTCCACCTCTCCTCTCCCATAGCTGAACCAAAAGAATAGTCCTAGGGATTTGAGGTCATTCGTAAATGGGATCCTGTTCCATGCAACAGAACCTGTCCCTTTGGAAAACTAAGGAGATGGCCGTAAAGCTGCAAATTGTTGTTTGAGAGTCAATAAAGGTTGACTGAAGTTGCTGTATTTTCCAATCCGTCTCAAGGGCTGCTTTGTCTTCTCCGTGTGAGGTAGGGAGATGAATCTCAAAAAATGGAGATCGAAGGGGGAGGGTGGAAATACAGCCAGACAACCATTTCTAAGAGGATCTTGTCAACGAGAATGACAGTCAAGGCGCTTCAGTGAGAATATCCAGCTTGTCCTGTCGAATAAACGACTTGTACAGCTCGGGACCAGGCTAGATCATCTTTTCTCTTAAGTATTTTTGACAGCAGTTGAAGCTCAGTGGGGATGCCCTCTTGGTGGTGCCATCTTTCCCAAATACTTGCTTTTTGGCAACACAAAACGGGGAGCCCTCAGTAGAGATGTCCTGATTATGAAGTTCATCTCCCTATCCAGTTATGGATGGTGCCAGGTCTAGAGCTCTACCAAGGTGACCTAAAGACCTTTACCTGTTGCTCAAGTTTTGGGCTGAACTTATATCCTTACTTACCATTCTTATGGCCTTGTCATACGGTTTTCGCTTCTTTTCCCTTTCTGTATGGATTTAACACTAGCACCTTTTTGTATACGTTCAATTTGCAAGTGCCTTTCTGGCTGTATTGCTTGGTTTAAGTCTACTCTGCTTTAGGGCACCAAAATGCGCCCCCCCCCCTCATTTCAGCCACCACTTCTTTTATTAAGCATCTGCCAAAAAGCCATAAAGACCACATTATAAATCTTTGGAGAGGAATGGCATGTTACGCATGTTTGTCGGCTAACCCTAGAAGCCTCTCTGAAGCTTTTGGCCAATGACACCTTGCCTTCAGCTATTAGAATATTAGTAAACATTCCATTGTACCCCATCAATATTGAGATGGGAGTAACACCTTGTACTGGGCTGTCATATATCTTATATATCTCAGCCACCCTCAAATTGTAACCGAGGCTTCTGAGAAAGAAAAAAAAAACAGACGGAGGTGGGAGAATATTCTGTACGCCACTTTGACTTTGTGGTAAGAATTGCAATGCTGTACAGAGGGCTGCACGTTCGTTTTCTGCTTCTCCAAGACTGGAATGAATTCCAGTTAAAAGGGGCGTCGCATGATCAGATCCTGTAAAGCTGATTAATTGATAGCTCTTTGAAAATGTCTCTTTCTTTCTTTCTTTCCTTCCTTCTTTTTCTTTTCCCCAAATGACGGCCAGCCTGCCAAAATCTTTGCAAACGTAGGAACAGCCTTCACAGGAGAATTTGGATGTAATGCTGACTGGAGGTTTAGAAGATGAATTTGTAGAATTTCCCACACACCCCCACCGCCTTCCTCGACAACTGCCATTTTTTGTTTAGTTTTTTTTATTTTTGCCTTTGTTTGGCGGCTGCCTGCTTTATGATGTTTTAATTATTGCTGTTTATTTATTGTAATCATATTTTAATTGTTTGTGTAAGTGCCTTGAATGCCTTGGCAAGGGGGGGCAAATTATCAATTAAGTTATTATTAAAAAGTTATTACCATGTGTAGCTGCTCCAAATTGTGAGTCTCGGGTGCCAAAAACATGGATTCTTGCCTTTCCCTTTTCATTCCCATCTCGTGGCTATTCTACCATGATGTCGCATAAAACATTAGGACAGTGTTTCTCAACCTTGGCAACTTTAAGATGGGTGGACTTCAACTCCCAGAATTCCCCAGCCAGCCTGGGAGTTGAAGTCCACCCATCTTAAAGTTGCCAAGGTTGAGAAACACTGCATGAGTGAGGCAGTTGAATATCACTTCAGATTGCAAGGGGGGGGGAGGCAATTTTTAAACCTCCCCATGGGAAAAAAGTTCTTTGCCTGTCATAACCTAGTCTATCAAAGGAAGTACCCAATCTTTCTCTTTGATCTATTAGTTCAATACTGGCACTGTTTTTGGTTATTTGACTTTTGTTTTCATTTTGCTGTGGACGAAATTATGACTAACACCCCCTTCTAATCGGAAGTGGTCCAGTCCAATATTTTATACCTCATTCTGTAAAAGAGGATAGCTCTAAATTGAGGTGGGCTGTGGAGGTAGCAACCGTGGGTCGTACCATTGCAGAAGAGAGAGAGGTGTTGTTATTTTTAAGACTGTCCTATATGGAATAAGAGATTACCTGGGCTGGGGGACTTTGAAAAATAATGTCCTGGAATCCTCTATGTCCACCACTTCCATATTGTTACCAAGAAAACTGCAGGGGCGAAACCATGAGATGAGCCCAACTCAAAGGAGGTTTGACTTTATATGGACAACTTCCTGTAAGCAAAACACCAAAACGCAATTGGCATATTATGGAGATTGGTCCTTATCATGATAATTCCCACTGATGTTTTGGGGAGCTGCTCAGAGTTGGCAGATTGGATTGTCTTATAAACCCTGCAGATCCGTAAATAAGTCAGGGAAGGGTGGGGAAAAGATTTGATTAATGACATGGCTAGAATTAACTAGGTTAAGGAAGCAAGAATGCATTTAGAAGAACCGAAGGCCTTCAAAGAGCAGAAGTGTCTTCTCAGTTGAGTGATTTAAACATCTGTCCACCTCTGTCCACCTCTTCCTCTCTCTCTCCTATTTTCCACTACCCTCCAGGGATGAGGTTTGGCCACTGGCTTTGGGATTTTCCAATATAAAGTGTCATTTTCTGTTCAATATTATTTCGTGGCGGCCTCCAGAGACCCAGTCCAAAGGTACACTTATCATTGTTCTCCGGGGAAATTTCAGGAAAGCCCTAGGTTGGACAAACAAACAACAAGAAAAAATGATTCTTTATTTTCTTACAAAGAGGTAGTAGAAGAGAAAGGTAGTCAGCTGGCAAAACTTGGAAAATGTTGTGCTGGAATTGGTCAGGAGTCCATTAATATGCAAACCATCCCTGGATAAAACAGGAAGGTGCATCAAGTCTTACAATAGGGCTGGCGATGACAGCCGTTGGCTGAGCCAGCAAAGGAGGATCTAACAAAAATCATTTGGGCTTCAGAAACAGGTCCTCCACAATGGGAATTGTTGAAAATGCCAAAGGTCTCGAAAGAGGAAACCAGGCAGAAGGACAAACTAACAAGATTTCACTTCTTCTCACCAAATAAGTACTACAGGTGGGACCTGAATGCACGTGGCAACTGGCAAGGGCTGGATAAGGTCCTTGTTGGTGCAGAAGTGGGCAATCCAAGACCTGCCCAGGGCCTCCAGTTTGGCGCTTCCGGTGTATCCTGAGATGGCTGTGCCAAAATTCAGTGGATTAAAAAAGTAGGGAAAGATTACTTGAAAAAGCCATGATGGGATCTATCTATCCTATGTAAGGAAGACGTTCTAGCAGGAAGATGCATTCTATGCCTATCGTTGCCTTTTGTAAATCCTTCACTCTAAAGAATTACATTATAATGTTTGGGCCTCTTGAATTTGGTGGAACCTAGCCTGCTCCATCTGGGCTGCGTGGAAGAACGATTTGCCGTTTTCCAGATGCGGACAACTTCACCAGCAATAATATCCAGCTGGTCCCCAGAAGCGAATGTTGGAATGTTAGTTGCTGTTACTTTCTTTTCTTTTTGATTGAGTCCTGAAAAGGCCATGAACGTCCATCAGAGTGGGTGCCAATTCTCCTTTTGGTTGGAGTTTGTGGGTGGGTGGGTGTCAGCCGCACTAGGTAGACCAGACCAAGAAATCAACTCCACAGGAAGGCTAAAATTACTTTTATTGAGACATATAGTTCTATATGGATATGGATATGGATATTATAGTTTAGTGAATTAAGGAGATGTCTGTTTGAGCCCTTTCCGAACATTATCTGGACATTCGGGACTTAGACAAAGTTTTGCCCCTGGTCACCTTGACAATGGAGCTTGCACATCTTCACCAAAGTCATCTTCCTTACCCTCTACAATGGGTGAGCATTCTGGAGAATGGAAATTTAACCCAAGCAAGGAGTGGTGAAACAGTTTTATAACTGTATCAGGAAGGAGGGATGGGATAGGCAAAGCCTATGAGCTAGCTAGCTTCATCCTATCAGGAGGAAAGTAAAAAATCATGGATTTTGTACATGTGACCTTGGGAAGTGACCTCCGATTGGCAACCTCTTAGACAAACAGCAAAGGGAGTGATGACAAAGAGGGGGCACCCACTCTGATGGGCGTTATCTACCTACACCCTATTGCCCCCTTGTGATCTATAGGTCATGAGGTGCAGAAAAGTCAGTGCCATTGGACCCTTTTAGTGGAGCAAGACCACGGGTGCTGCAGGAGCTAGGCACCCCATCTCCTGTGGATTCCTCCCCCCATTCCACCAGCAGGAAGGCCGGGCATGTCTTGGCACTGACAGGGTTAAGGAGGGGTCCTTCCTCGGTGGCATGCAATTTATGATCCGGCGAATCCGTTTTTAATTATTTTTTTGCTGTGACAGAGGTGGAAATATCCAACTTCAAATGACTTTATTGATATGCTGCTATTTGTGCCTCTGCGGAGGAACAATTCTGTAAAAGCAATAAATTAGAAAACCCTTTTTCTCATTAGAGAGACGGAGAGATGGACGGGGGGGGGGGAGGAGAAGAGGGAGAGAAAGAGACAGGGAATTGGAGTCATCATTTCTTCAAGAAACCTTGCTTTCTACGTTCTCAAAAGAGTCCTTTCCCCTTTTCTGGACTCTATTTGACAGATATTTCATTCTGAATGAGACATCCAAAGACAAGGAATGTAGGAATTCCCCGCCCCCTTCAGCTCTAACCCCACCCCCTTTTAGACCTCCCAATTATTGTGATGCTTTTGCAAAAGAAACCTCTGTCTACTCGTGTGCGAGGTCTTTTGGAGGCTGGCGAAACATTGTGATGGTTGTTGCGGTTTGAGATCACGTTTGTTGAAAGATATGGGCTTGTAACGATGGTAGCCACACTAGGAACAGAAATGGGCAAACCACGACAGAGTGCATTAATAAATAAAATAAGGAGTTTAAGCCAATTTATTGATTGCTTTTAAATTAAAGTCACATGTGGGGCAGCTTTTCCCAATAAGAAGCAATTGCTTTAGGTTTAAATGATGTTGCTAGCAAGGAGTTTCTTACCTATGGGAGAAAAAGCCCCCGATGACCACGCAGGAGATCCTGGGTTTAATCCCAGCATTTCCAGGCTACACAAGACTCTGATCTGAAGTTCTCAAGAACTGTTGCCCATCATGTCAGTAATCTGGGGAAAATGCACCCTAAAGCTTATGCTGAATTTCCAGCACGTTTTCCAGATTATGTGCCACACAGTCATGTCACCCTTGCATACAGTACATTATCATGCCTACATCTTGCAATAACCATCTTTCTTCTTGTGATGTTTTCTCCTTGGGTTATGGACTGGAGGATTGTGAAAGATTCCTCCTCTTTCAGAATTCCAAGCAGTGGGAATTTGGCACTGGGGGGCATCTGTGCAGACAGCCAAGATTCTTGGCCCCAACTTTGATAGAGATGGAAGTGGCCCTTAGGCATTGCTGAAAATAGTTTCCTTTGAGTCAAGGTCAACTCGTTGTGACATAATGGACACATCCATGTGAGCTTTGGGGCAATAATATAAAAATATTATCATTTCTATGGCTGTTGTGGGTCTTCCGGGCTGTGTGGCCGTGTTCTGGAAGTTGTGGTTCCTAACGTTTCGCCATCTGTGTGTGCTCCTGCCCTCTGAAGATGCCGGCCACAGATGCTGGCGAAACGTTAGGAACCACAACTTCCAGAACACGGCCACACAGCCCGGAAGACCCACAACAGCCATCAAAATCCGGCCGTGAAAGCCTTCGACAATACATTATCATTTCTGTCTTCCTCATTTTTTCAACTTCCCTGTGTAGCCAATACAGCCCTATTTTGTTTTGTTTTTTTGAGGGGGGGTATCATGCAAGCCATGATATTCCCTGTGACCTACATGGAAACGAAAATTGGACTTTGAAGAAGCAAGATAGGAAGAATATTGACACTTTTGAATGTTGGTGTTGCAGAAGACTCCTGAGAATACCGTGGACAGCCAAGAAAACAAACCAATAGATCATCGAACAAATCAAAGGCACAAATGACCAGGCTCAAATGATCCTACTTCAGACACATTATATGAAGACCCAGCTCCCTGGAGAAGTCCAGAATGCTGGGAAAGGTGGAAGGAAGGAGAAGAAGAGGATGACCAGCAGCAAGGGGGATGGACTCAGTTGCAGTGGCGATGGGTACATCGTTAGAAGAACTGTAAGATCAGGTTGGGGACAGATTGACCTGGAGAAAATCTATCTATGTGGTCACTTGGAGTCAACAATGACTTGATGGCAAATAATCAATCAATCAATCAATCAATCAATCAGCCTCCCGGACCCATCTTAATACCAACCAAGCCCAAATCCCCCAAGCTCAGACAAGGTCAACCAGATGTTGCTACCTGCTGCAACCATGCATTTTTTAAGAATATAAAAACGATGATGCAATGCAAGGGTCAGCAAAATCAACTTGTGTGGAAGCATCCAAGAGAAGTGAATAATTTATTGTATTAATGGAGGAGGGCTGTTTTTAGAATCTGGTGAAACCTGTAGGAAGCAATTTGAATGTGGGGCCTGTTCTCCAGTGGGTTCTGAATGGAAGCAAGATGCATCTGTTAGTTGTTAAATAGGAAAATTCAAGGGGCAATGGAAAACCGACAATGCTGAGCCCAGATGAGAGGGGTACAGCTGGAGCTACATGCAGCGAGAAAGCTCCTTGGTGGCTAGTGAAACTAGAAAAAGAAAGTTTAAAAGTCCTGCTGTGTTGTTGGTGGGCTTAATTTGAAACCATAAATTTTTTTGCGACTCATAAGGCCCCCAGGACTGCTGTGAAAGTAAAATGCTTCTAGTTACCAGAATATGGATTTACTCTTGGTGATTCTGATAACCAGGGAGGTGAGGACTTATCCATTTATACGGCAAGTTGAGAGAAATCTCCACAACCGTTTCCTACCTGTCCATGAGTCCGATCTTAGTTCAACTGAGTCTGCCTCCACCTTAAAATCTGAAGTTAAAGCAATGCAAAATTCATTCTGGACAGAGAGGTTTGTGAAAGCTGATGTAAAGATGTCACTGCTCTGTCAATTCAAAAGGAACAATCTGGTGTTATGATTTGACAGGTGTCCCTTCTCTTTAGATGATAATCTACCTACATAGTAGCCCCTCTTTCAGCGATAAGGGAAATTATTGCAGAATAAAGCTGGGGACAAAAGGCGCTTTGAAATTCTCCATCAGATGTGTAGCTGCTGCAGAGAAATTGGATGGAAAATAAGCAAGGTAGCATTGCTTCTGAATAAACCCCCTGGAAAAATTGTACAGTTAAAAGGGACCATCATCCACACCCTTGGCTACCATGAAATAGGCACAAGAACACTGTGCTCCATCCAGGAGAATTTCATTGACACTCTTTTCTGCTTGAAAAGCAAAGTCTCTTGCAGGGTTCTCAACCTTGGTGGCTTTAAGAGATGTGGACTTCAACTCCCAGAATTCCCCAGCCAGCCATGCTGGGAGTTGAAGTCCACCCATCTTCAAGTTGCCCAGGTTGAGAAACACTGCCTAAGAGCATCTTTTCCCTGGCCAGATCAGGTCAGATAAAATGATGGAAGTTGGTGTACCCTCTTTTAGCCCATCCCGGGATTTCATTTTTTAAAATATAACTTTATTAAGTTTTTAATAAAGAAAGATAAAAACCAACAGAAACTAATATTTAGAATAAAGAAAAGAAGGAAGAAAAGCAAGAAAAAAAAGGGAAAGCCAAAAGGTAGAAAAATAAAAAATAAAGAAGTAGATTCCGATTTTCTTTAGCAGTTATAAGTATCAATTTACCTCTTACTCTATGGTTACAGCACTACTTTCATTTCTATAATTTATTTGTTTTTCTAATCATCAAAACCATATATCACGAGTTCATTTTTTCCCGTTTCATGCAAAAAGTCTATAAGGGGGTTCCAGTCAGCAATAAACTTTGATAATGTCTTAAACTCCAGGAGACAGTGGAGGACAGGAAGGCCTGGCGTGCTATGGTCCATGAGGTCACAAAGAGTCGGACACGACTGAATGACTGAACAACAACAACAATGTCTTTTCTCTGATCAATTTGGCCATCTTGGCAAGTTCCATCCTCTTCACCATCCATTGTCAAATCTTTCCACCTTTCCATCACCAGATTTCCACCAGGAAACCATCATTTGGAAGAAGCATCTAGCTGTCCATTCTGTTTTGCTGCGTCCCCTGGACACTGATGCCCAAAGCTTCCTCCTTGTTCTTCGACTTTCCTCTGTGGCCCCCCCTCCACGGTGGCCGACCAGCTCAGCCTGTTTAAATTGGAAATTATTTGCATTACTGATTGTAAATAATAGATGAGAGCAAGAATGGAGATCTCTGTCCCTTCCATAAACTCCTTCTCGCTTTAATTAGTGTGTAACAACCTGGTAAGAATGTGAGTTGTCTTGATGCTGGTAATTAAAATTGAAACTACGGGTGGGGGAAAAAAATGGAAAGGGGAAAACACACCCTGCTCCCTTTTTTTTTCCTTTTTTCTTTATTGGTGCCGCTTTTCAAAACCGGGAACTGCTTGGTAATAAAGAGTGATAATAAAGGTGTGAATTCCCAGCGGGAGGAGGGGCAGCTGAACTTCCACCAAATGAAAAATGGAGGGCCAATTAGATGGTGGTGTGGAAGCCAGGCATAAAAATTAGTTTGCACCTGGGGAATGCGGCAGGGACTGCGGGGCAAGTGAGCGGGCTGGTTCCCCTTGCCCAGGTTTAAAAAAGATGGCGGTGCTTCCCTCCGGGTTGGACAATCCAAAGGCTAGCTCACCATCCTTGGGTGGGTTGACAGATCCCATCTAAGTCCTGTCCATGTGTCAGCCTTGAGAGGTAGACCAGACTGGAAACATGGCCAGATGAGCTAATTCTACTTTATTGTAAGGCTACATTGACAAAATCTTGCAAGTCTGGAAGTACAAATCTTTTGCCGTCTCCTTTACAGCCTGAGAAACTAGGGAGGGCCCCTTCTGAGCCGCTCTCTCCGCCCATTATGCAGCTGCGGGCTAAGCCCTCCCTTATCTGATTGTTCCCTAGACAGCATCTCTTCCCCCCATCTCCCAACATCTTTCCCACATACCATTACAAGAATCTTGCAAGTCTGAAAGTACATCTTTCCCCCCATCTCCTTTACAGCCAAAGAAACTAGGGAGGGTCCCTTCTGAGCTGCTTGCCCGGCCCGCATTCCTGCTGTGGGCTAAGTTGCCTTTTATCTGACCGTACCCTTGGCGGTGTCTCTTCATCCTGACTCCCAAGGTCATTCCAACATACCATTACACCATGTGATACAGTTAACTGAGTCAGGGGGTTTGGATACGTCAACCCCCAAATTGATTCTTTAATGGTACTGAATGGAGGAAATATCACGGAGCCGGGCATGCCCCCGCCACCGCTTCCGGGTTGTGTTGTGACACACCAAACTGTGTGTTGCAACACACTAAAGTGTCGCGACACACAGTTTGGAAAGCTATGTTCTAGGGGCTTTGGAAAATGTCATACCTTTAGATAGATAAAGAGGATGTGAATTCTTGATTGTTGTTCATGTCTGTCTCTTCTTGTTTTGGCCTGTCTTTTATCCTGTTTTGCCAGTTAATTGTTTTGATGCATGCTGATGTTTAATAAATAAATATCAAACTCTATTTTTGCGAGCCGAGCTGAACGGCATGCACGCATGCTCTGATCTGGATCTAAGGACTGACTGGGCGTGTGTTGGGGAGAAATTGAACTTGAAATTACCAAGAGTAATTTTCCAACAAGGGGAGATTCGGATGCTGTAAGAATAGAAAAACTGGGTTAGTTGACCCAGCCAATTAACCCTAAAGGGTTTACTTTTTTATTTTATTTTATTTTATTTTATTTTATTTTATTTTATTTTATTTTATTTTATTTTATTTTATTTTATTTTATTTTATTTTATTTTATTTTATTTTATTTTATTATTTTATTTTATTTTATTTTATTATTATTTTATTTTATTTATATTTTATTTTATTTTATTTTATTTTATTTTATTTTATTATTATTTTATTTATTTTATTATTATTTTATTTATTTTATTTTATTTTATTTTCTATCCCGCCTTTATTATTTTTATAAATAACTCAAGGCAGCGAACATACCTACTACTCCTTCCTCCTCATATTTTCCCCACCACAACAACCCTGTGAGGTGGGTTGGGCTGAGAGACAGGGACTGGCCCAAGGTCACCCAGCCGGCTTTCATGCCTCAGGCGGGACTAGAACTCTCAGTCTCCTGGTTTGTTATTGGCTCCTTCCTAGGGCTGAGAGACAGGGACTGGCCCAAGGTCACCCAGCCGGCTTTCATGCCTAAGGAAGGACTAGAACTCTCAGTCTCTTGGTTTGCCATTGGCTCCTTGGAAGGATTTTCCAAGTTGGCATAAATGGATTCCTTTGAGAGAGGGGTCAAGGAATCCATTTATGCCAACTTGGAAAATCCTTCTTTGAATAGAGGTGGGGGCCTCAGGCACAATCTTTCCCCTATCTTCCTCCCTGCTTTGTCTTCTGTGCCTAGGAAGATTAAGACCATTTCGCAAGCTCAACAGCAGCATGGTAATCTTAACGATCCTCCTTTAGATGATAAAGGGACTTAGAAATAACATCTCAAAATAACCATGACATAGCCCCAGGTGCAAGGTCACACAGCCACCCTAGAAACATATTTAAGGATTCCCTTACTAACTTTGCTCAGACTGAAGAAGCTCCTTGGATAAGGAGCAAAACGTTTCCACTGAGAAAATAGAAATCCAGTTGACATGATTCAAGCTACAGACAATTCCACCTGGATGACTGAGAACCTTCATAGACTGATCTGGAAGGCATTTCCTTATCTGCCCATGTCGTTCCCAAGATCCAGTTACAAGCTTTCCCCATAAATCTAGGCTTGATAAACTGCCTCTGGGGTCCCTCTCCCAACTCTGCAGGTAACACCCTGAGACTGAACTGCAACCGAGTCTCTTTGTTAACAAGCTTTTGCCCCTTATTTCTTTTCACCAATATTACTTTTGGGTTTACAGTTAATGGTAAACCCTAGTTTGCTGAATAAGCTGCAGTTGTCCTGGAGCTGATTCAGTAAACTATGATTTATAAGTCGTGGTGACTGGGTTTAGGTCTTGTGCTAAAACAGGATGTGGCATGCTTGTCTGTCATCAGTTGTTGCTTCTACCACTCCTATCTGCTGTCGATAGGGCTATGGATTCAAAACCGATGATTCTCCAAGACCAGAGACTTGGATTTTCTTCCACAAGACCATTTGGAATTCCTGAAAACCTGCTGCTTTTGGAAAGATGCAACTCTGCCATTTTTTTATGGAGATATTTTTTTTTTGCTGGCATGTTACCATTCTTGCCACACACCAGTACGCAAAGGGAAGTGACTGGGTGAGCAAGTATTTCGGAGGAGCCTGCAAGATGCAGCCGAAGCCGATCATTGGCTTAACTCCGTGGTGCAAGCAACAGAGTTTATCAGGGAGCATCCTGAAACCCTTGCTTAACGATAGCGCGATAGCGATAGCGCCCGCCTTATGGAATATCTTGCCCCCGGAGGTGAGACTGGCCCCTTCACTCCTGGCCTTTCGGAAGGCCCTTAAGACCTGGCTCTGCCGCCGGGCCTGGAACGACAGAGGCGGCAGTTCCTCCTGGGGTTGGCTGGCCCCGTAGTAATACGATCCATCCTACGGTCCCCCCATCTTGGATTTTATGTAATTTATTATTATTATTGGATGTATTTTAGATATTGTTATGTATAGTTTTTAAACTTTCAATTGTTGTAACCCGCCCAGAGTCCCTTGCAAGGGAGATGGGCGGGGAATAAATTGAAATAATAAAAAATTAATTAATTAATTAATTAACAGTGAGATGCACATGGAGGAAGAAGAAAGGGGGTCTCACAAAGAGAAAAATGGGGATTGAGTAAGAAAATGGGTACCCCAACCCACTTTGGTTTCTTGCTCCACCCACTACTTCTCAGTAAATTCAAATATAAGTACAGGTAGTCCTCAACTTACAACCATTCGTTTAGTGACCGTTCGAAGTTACGACAATGCTGAAAAAGTGACTTATGACTGGTCCTCGCACTTACGACCATCGCAGCATTCCTGTAGTCACATGATCAAAATTCAGGCACTTGGCAACCGGCATGTATTTATGATGGTTGCAGCATCCCAGGGTCACATGATCACCACTTGCGACCTTCCCAGCCAGCTTCCGACAAGCAAAGTCAATGGGGGAAGCCAGATTCACTTAACGACCATGTGATTCACTTAACGACTGGAGCAAAAAGGTCATAAAATCGGGTGTGACTCACTTAATGACCGCCTCGTTTAGCAATGGAAGTTCTGGTCCCAACTGTGGTCGTAAGTCGAGGACTACCTGTATTATGGCTAGGCCAAGGGTGATCAATATTTTGATGCCTGGGGGCTGCTGTTACTGGTAATTTTAAGAGTGGGGGAGGTGAAAGCTGCAGCTGGTAATGATCAAGGATGGTCATAGATGTGGGAAGGTTGGGATTTGAAAGAAAGGCATTTCCCTAATACAAATATATTGTATTAGAGATTTGTATATATGTTAATGGAGGGATTTATAGAAATAATGTGATAATGGTTTGATATAGAGGAAGGGTTTGTATATGGGAATTGCTGTATATTCTTGCTGTTGAAAGCTGGAAGTCACCTGTATGTATGTAACTTTTTAAAAGTTTTTTCTTTTGTGTTTTTACACTTTTAGTGTGTTTTTTGTAGTATTTTTTCTGTTTTCTGTAGTTTTTTATCTTTGTTTAAAAAAAAATAAAAACTTTAAAAAAAGAAAGAAAGAAAGGCATGTCCAAGTTTTGAAGGACGTACGCAGAGGCTTGGCTTTGTATGATTAAACTGGGCTAAACCTCTTTCAGCATTTACTCTCCTGATTTTGTGTTTTCTGCCTCAAAACGGGGAGAAACGGTGCTCCCTATTCCTCCGAGCCCGTCAAAAAGGCCCAGCCTTCATCTCCTCTACCAGATCTGCAGAGCAAGGAACCAGCCAACCACCCCAAGACCTCATCCAAGAAATGCTGAACATTCCCCAGGCAGAGGGACAGCATCCCCACTGACAGCCAGGTGTGACGGCCTGCAAGTCATTCTGTTGGTGGCCAAAGTGGCCAAAGACCATGGAGGCATCTGGGCTAGCTTCATGGAGTAGCCCCCAAGAAGAAAAATAAATGGACCACCCCTGCCTTACTTTTTAGGTGGCCCTTTTAATAAAGATTCCCCCCTCATCAGGTCCACAGTTGGATGATGGCAGGAAGTGTGGCTTGTCGCAGCGTCTGGTGTCCAAACCCAGGCGGCCTTCGAGCCCAGGGGCCCCGTTTGCCTACTGCAGTGCACTTTCCAAGGTGAAATTGGGGAGGAGAAAGGACGGCGTATATCCGTCCCTGCTTTGTGCCATTCCTTTTCCCCTTCTTGTTTGTCGGGCGTCATTCCCTTCGCCAACTTTGTCACCGGGTAAACGGTTTGCTCGGCGGTTCGATGTTGTTTAAAGCCCAGCTAATGAGAGCGAGAAGGAAGAGAGAAGAAGCTGATCTGCGAACCAGGCGGAAGCTGCACAGCTTGTAGAAGGACTGGGAGGAACGGCTCTGAACCCCCACCTGCTCCGGGACCTCAATGCGTATTGATCCCTTGGCCACGTGAGGAGGCCCCTCGGTGGCCCAGGCGGAGCTGGTATCTGAATTGCTCAGCGCTTTAACCACAATTAAGGAGCTAATGGGGGTTGGCAGCTCCTTTCAAACAGAGTTTGGTAACGAAAATCCGCATGCCGGAATTGCACAAATGGATACTGTCGATAGAATGGATTTGACCCAAACAAAAACCCGTTTGCTTGTGTTCTGTATTGGGTGAGAGCTAATTCCATTCAGGAGCCAGAGGGGGGAGGAGGAGAAGGGGAGGGGGGTGCAAGGAAGACACCCGGCCTATTCAGGGTTTCTTGGCAAGGCTCCGGAAGACTGTTTATGCGGGAGGAAGACAGAGAGAAAAGTCGTGGTGGGGGAAATTATGTAGGAGGCCTCTGCATTCCAAAGAAATATTTTGATCAATTGTAGTTGGGGGTCTTTCAGGAGAGGTCACAGAAACACAGGGCTGGAAGGGACCTTGGAGGTCCAACCCCCTGCCCAAGCCCAAGGCAGGAACCCTCATACCATCTCAGACAATTGTCCGATCTTTTCTTGAAAACCTCCAGCGATGGAGCACCCACAGGTGCGGAGGAAGAGGGTGCCCTCTCTCATTCTGTGCTGGCCAATGAATTTCGATACAACCCTGGCAATGGATTTTCATCTTACCAGCAGGCTCGATTATCTATAATCAATCTATCTATCTATCTATCTATCTATCTATCTATCTATCTATCTATCTATCTATCATCTATCTATCATCCATCTATCCATCTATCCATCTATCCATCCATCTATCTATCCATCTATCATCCATCTATCATCTATCTATCTATCTATCTATCTATCTATCTATCTATCTATCATCTATCTATCTATCTATCTATCTATCATCTATAGCTTGAATCATGTCAACTGGATTTCTATTTTCTCAGTGGAAACGTTTCGCTCCTTATCCAAGGAGCTTCTTCAGTCTGAGCAAAGTTGGTAAATCCAGTTGACATGATTCAAGCTACAGACAATTCCACCTGGATGACTGAGAACCTTCATAGACATATCTATCCATCTATCCATCTATCCACCCATCCACCCATCCACCCATCCACCCATCCACCCATCCACCCACCCACCCACCCACCCACCCACCCACCCACCCATCCATCCATCCATCCATCCATCCATCCATCCATCCATCCATCCATCCATCCATCCATCTATCTATCTATCTATCTATCTATCTATCTATCTATCTATCTATCTATCTATCTGGATGCTGGTGAGTCACCTTGGCCTATTCCAGAGGCGCAGTGTAACCTCTGGGTTAGAGAGTGCTTTTCTTCAACACTCCAGGGACCTTTGACTTATTCAGCCTAATGGGAGGGCTGGACGTCTTGGTAACTTGGGATACTGGTCAGAGATGTGTCTCATCTAGTGTCCTTCTATTGTCCCTTGGTTTTTCAATCTGACAACAAGAATTTGTTTGGAATCTTTCTTTTGGTGGGGAACGGAATTGGGGTGAAATCCTCCTGGGTACAGGGTGGTGTTCTTAAACCCCTTTAGTGATTGAGAGATGTGTGTGTCTGTGTGCAGGTGTGCATGCTTGTGCATGACTGAAGGTTCTGTGAACGGTTCTGCCCAACTGGATGGAGAATTCTAGAAGAGACCACTTGTGTATGATTCTCCTCTTAGCAGGAGAATATACTAAGATAATTGTAGTGTACACTTCCCTCTTATCTCTGCTTTGTTCGGTTCCTCTTTACCATTTGAAACTGCAAGGTGTAAGCTAGGACAGTTTTTAAGAATTCTTCTAAAATACACTTGGCAAAGAAGAAATGGGATCTGAAGAATATAAAGGGGTATCACCGCAAGAACCTGCACCCAGGACCTGCTGAACTCCTTTCTTGCTAAATCCATGCAGTCCTAGCAACAGGTTAGAGCAGTGTTTCTCAATCTTGGCAACTTTAGGAGATGTGGACTTCAACTCCCAGAATTCCCCAGTCAGCTTGCTGGGCTTGCCGGCTGGGGATTTCTGGGAGTTGAAGTCCACATCTCTTAAAGTTGCCAAGGTTGGGAAACACTGGGTTAGAGGAGCAACCTTGTTCTTCGCAGCCCAGCACCAGTGGACCAGCAACGTTTCCTTCCTGTTGCCCTGCTTTCACACAGGCTCCTGAGGTGACTTGCCCTGAAAGACCTTACCCAGTGGAACTAAACGGTGGGAACTTTTCCAAGGTCCGTGTGAAAGGAGCAAGGTCGGTCCATTAAGGGCAATTGAGGATGGAAGGTTCTGTCTGTGTCTGGAATGAGCAGGGAGGAAAGCGAAGGGAGAGAGAGAGAGAGAAAAAAAACTCTCTGATTGATCATTAGGTGCTGTCAAAGTTTCAGCCGAGTGGAAAACTTGGAGGCTGGGGTGAGCAAGTAATCCATGAAAAATCACCTTTTCCTCTTCCTGTTCATAGCGGGGCAGCGTGTCCAGATCAAAGCACCTTGTCGCCGCTCAGGCTAAGTTGGGCGATTTATGAGGTGTTGGGACACTGTCCCATTAACGGGCCGTGGAAATTCATTCTAGGGGTGCAGAAGGTATCCGTTTCCCCCCAAGCTCTTTTTCTATCTTTGCTTAATTGCTCTTCCTGTAGTAGATCTCTTTCATTCCACGGCCGTTAATGGGCAGTGTCCCACCTCCCCATGTATAGAGTTCCAGAATTCCTTCCACAGGATGAGCGCTGTTGTCCAAGAGAGTCCGAGAAGAGGTGAACAAGGGGGAAGAAGCTAGTTGGAAAGTCCACCATCTGTTTCACACAATGGTCCACGAGAGGGCCCTGACAAATGCACGAGGAGGACACAAGAGATACACTCACCAGCAGGTATCCAAGTGGGACATCTTCACGATAACTTCTGGTGGCCAATTCCATGAACAAATCATGAAAATGCCCCTTTCTGCTTCTTTTGCTTTTTCTGTCAATTCCATTCTCTGACCCCAAGGTTGAGCTTTAGAAGGTCCAAGCTGGACAACATGTAAAGCAGATGCAAGTGTCAAATGTTCTAATTATAATCCAAAATAATTGGATGTTATTTTCAGCCATGTTTTAAAAAAATGATGTCTAATTAGTGTTTTCAACAAAGATGTGGAGGGAGGGGGGAGTTTGCCTCCCCTCTGCTTCACTGTCAGAGTACAGCAGAGGGCAGCATCTAGCCAACCTTGGCTGAGCTGGAAAAAGCTAAGCTGGGTTGGTCCTGATTAGTATTTAGATGGGAGGCAACTAGCAATTCCTTGGGTTGTAGGTTACACTGGGAAGTTAAAAAGAGAGAGAGAATGGTCAATGGCAAACCAATTCCATGTTATTGCCACACACACACACACACACACACACACACCGAAAAACAACAACTATATGGAGGTGTCCACATAGTCACCAGAAGTCAAGCTCAACTCAAGGTGGTTTTCATCTTGTATGTTGACTGTGATGCTTTGGAGCTGTGCCCAAGAATGTGGCCTTAGGGTCACCATGGCATGAATATATTTTTTGCTTCTGCTGCAGCAACAGTTGCATGGAAAGCAATGGGTTTCCTTCCTTTCTCCTTCCATCTTAGTCAAGTCTTTCCAAATTCACATTTTCCTCTCCAATAGGATGGAAGGAACTTGAAACCAAAACCAGTTGAATGGGCAAAAAAGCTGAAGAGACAGATTTCCGTATCCAGGGTGACCTGTTAAAAGTCTGACTTTGAACCTCATGATTTTTCTCCAGGACCGATTGCAATTGTGCTGGGTGTTTGGTTCGGCATTCTTTTGTTCTGTTTTTGTTTTAACACAATTTTCCAAAATGCACCCCCTTCTTCATCCATGGGAGGTTTAAATTACAATAATGTGAGAAAGTTAAATGCTACCCCATTTCCTTGACACGGAAAAAGAGTTTCCACATGCATTCTTTAGTAAGATGGAGGGCAGCCTGGGCCTATCATCATCTTCATCTTCATCTTCATCTTCATCTTCATCTTCATCTTCATCTTCATCTTCATCTTCATCATCTCTTCCTTCTAACTAATTTAATTCAAATTAAATTAAACACACACAAGCCCTATAGAGGGTTTAAGAAAGCTTTCAAAACAAAGGGGGGAAAAAATTCTCCATCCACCCCCACCCCCCAACAGGGAAAAAACTAAAAATTCTCCCAAAGGTTCTGGGAAAAAGCAACAGTGGGGAAAGACACCCCACTGTGCTTTGAATATGTGATAGAATTACCAGATGAGTCCTTGGGAGGGGCGCTCAGTTGGGGCAATTGTTGACTTTCAAAGCTGTTAAAAGCGTGTGAATAAAGCTGGGTCCAGCCACTTTGGCCTCTGAGCTCACTTGTCCGTGTTGAGATACTTCCGCTTTTCACCTGCAAGCTAATTATTTAATTTATTGGGGTTGCGGGGTGGTGTGATATATATAGATACAGTGCCCAAGGCGAGACCCAAGATTCACAGAAATATAATGAGGCTTTGAAATCCATCACAAATTAAGTGCAAAATCACACTTAAAAAAAGAAGCCCACAAAAAAACCAAAAACAACTTGTAACTTGTTCTAATTAGATGGCAGATGATCAAAATTTGAGAGCTTTACTCTTTTTTTTTTCCATACTGAAAAGGCTGCAATTTTTTAAACTTTAGAGTGATCAACTGAGCCTCCTATGTACCAGATGTGCCCAATTTTGTTGAACTCAAAATCCATGCTTGGTTCTTGGGTTCAAGGGTTTTTCCTTGAATAAAGCAACAGGTGGGGCCAGAACGAAAATCCCTGTATACTTTTCATTTCTATATCATAGAGAACACTCTCATTGGCTGTTGACTTTCAGAGAGAAACAGGGGGCCCCACTTGGAGCTTGGAGAACCACACGAGGTTCAGGAGACAAAGCTTGCCCAACTCTACTAGATGTTGATGATAAAGCCCAAATGCTGCTTCTTCAGGAGAAGCATTGCAGCATTGTTTAAATGTAAGACAAGGGTTTGAGTAGGGAAGCTCCAAGAGTTATAGAAGTAAAAAAAAGAGGGGTGTTTATTTTCAGGAGGGGCAACCTTAAATCTAGGGACAGAAATTAACTCAACAAGGGCTGAGCACATTACCAATCGAAGAGCATCTCTGTAACTCAAGGTTGAACCGTGGAGTTCTTGGTGCTCTCTGAGCTTGGGTGTTGGCTTGCAGACGTTTCATTACCCAACTAGGTAACATCATCAGTGCTGGTGAGTGTGGAGTTTGCTCCCTGCTTGCCCTGCCAGTGCTGGTGGGGGTGTTGTTCTTTTCTTGGTAGTTCCTTGATTAGGGTATTGTGTACTGCTAGACTGTTCGTCTGGTGCTAATCCTAGATTAATAATCAATCTAGCAGAAAACAATACCCTAACCAAGGAACTACCAAGGAGAGAACAACACCCCCACCAACACTGTCAGGGCAAACTATGTATATAAACAGGGAGCGAACCCCACTCCCTTCTATCACTGAAGATGTTGCCTAGTTGGGCAATGAAACGTCTGCAAGAAAACAACCAAGCTCAGAGAGCACCAAGGACTCCACTGAGCCCATTAGCTGGGTATGGAGTGCGAAGTCAAAAGAAGGGAAGGAAAAACAGAAAACCAAAGGGGAAGAATGGACAGTTCTGGAAGAAGATGGGGCAAGTGGTCCAGACCGGTGCCCCAGGGCACACCAAAACATTTTGTTGCAGTGCTTCTTTTCGAGCACCACCCATGCGCTATATAAAATACAAAAGGACCGGCTTCCTGCATCCAAGAAATTGATAATATAAATTTATGACCAATGAAGGAAAGGCATTAAAATGAACTGTGCTTCTGAAATGCTAATCAGGAAAGGGGTAAGCTAAGGACAAGATTATTCCTTTATTTCCTCCTTCCCTTCCTCCTCTGGTGAGCCTTTTTCTCTCCAGTATCTTAGGGGATTAAGCGAGAAAACTCATCTGGCTTTCATTTACGATAAAAGTTTGGATGTTTCAGGATCAGCCAAGGATTGTTTCTATTCACTGATTTTTTTAAAAAAGAAAGCAAGAAAGAAATTACTTTATTGCCATGGCCAATGGCTAAAGGAAACAAAATTTGATCCGATCTGAAAAGGCAAACCGGTTTGCTGTTCCCGTCTGAGCTGGAACTCGGACGGGGCCGTGCGAGATTCAGAGAAGCGACTGCGTTCGGCATCTGCAGGGCTCACAACTATTTGTGTCTGCTTGGAGCGTGGCCGCTGGAATACCACACCGCTCAACTCGAACGGGACTCAGGAGTTAAACAATATCATGCACCGCTTGGCTCCCAGCGAAGAATACGGTTTTCTTTTTTCGAGAAAGGAAAGAAAGAAGGAAAAAATCCATAAATATCAATCATTGTGATGTCCTGGGACCCAGGAAAGGAATTCATTATATGATTGGTTCATTTTTCTTTCTCTACCTGCACCTTAGCCAAATATATAATAGGAAATCATTTGTGGTTTTCTCCTGCTTCAAGCAATGTCTGTGGGGCTGCAATAGCGGTTCCATCATTCGGTGCTTATAAAACTGAAGATTGATCCCCGGTTTTAAGGGAAGAAAAGGTAACTCAAATAACGACAGATTGGATAGTTTAACTCCTGTGGCCTGTGAGGCTCCAGAACCCATTTTAAAGAGAAGAATCATTTCACGGATGCCTTTCAGGTCATCCCTCTCTGTCTCCTTCCGTTTCTCCATTCTTGGTGGTCGATCTGGCTAAAGGAGGGCTGCTCTCTCTGTCCATCAAGAAGAAGCTGAAGTTCAGTGGTGCTTTGGATGCAGAAGATCTCCAGTTCAGTCCTTGACCTCTCCCAGTCCAGCTGTCCCAGACGCTGCAAGGTTGCTGCCAGCCAGTGTCCAGCTCAATCAGGGCTGGACAATGGACAATTCTCCTAACCACCATCACTACCGTTGGGCAGCAGGATGGCCCAAAGAACAAACCGTGGGGGTGCTTTCTGCCATGTCTCTGATGGGAAGCACCTTAAGCAGGTAGGATAGACCCTGTAATTGAAAAGAAGCCCAACACTTCTCCTCAAATAGACGTCTGACTCTACCAGAGCCCCCCCCCCCCAATTTGGGCTACAGAATTCTGGATGACTATTAAGTAGCAGCAAACAGTTGCTGTTGTTGTCTAGGGGTCAACCAGGTTTTTGAAGCCTAGATCAACCAATCTGAATCATGGCCCTGTCCATTGCAGGCCTCAGTTCCCCTGAAAAATATTTAATGTGTCCCCCTGGGCCCAAAATGTATGACCAGTATTAAGCTAGCATCTCTAATCTAGGAGAAGGCAGATTCCCTTTATCCTCCTAGACTGTCTCCAGGTGCTGTATTAATCCAGACCCACCTTCAAAAGGCCAAATGTTCTTGCCTCTTTCCTTCAAAGAAAAATTAAACTTGGAAATAATGATGGCCAGCTGAAGAAAACCAAGGGTGATGTCCAGCTGGAACGGCTCCATTAAGTATCATCTATTCCACTTTATTACATATTTTGAAGTTTCCATATTTTATCATGGCGCCTTCTAGATTTTATTTATTTATTTATTTATCACATTTGTATCCCGCCCATCTCCCCCACAAGGAGGGACCCTGGGCGGATACTTTGGGCTTCACTTCCCTCCACCAGTTACACTAAAGGCCATCCAAGATGCTCAAGCTTAACCATCTTTGGGGTTCAGACAATACCTTGAACCATAAACCGACCAAATGGACTGTTTGCATAGCTTGCTATGCTACAGGAACTATGTAACCAAGGTTTATACCAACCAAGCTAGCATGTTGTACAAATGGAACCCTTCTGTCTCTTCCTTGAGCTGGCTGAGTGTGTTCTGTGAACACAACCTGAGGGTGTGAAAGAAAAACTGCTTGTTAGCTCACCACATTTCAATGGGGAATGGGAAACCCCGATCCTCTCTCCATAATGCTGGGCAGCCTGACCTGACCAGCATTAGCCAGACTCAGTAACACGTTGCATTGACCCTTCAGTGGGTCTTCTGGAGAGCAGAGAAATGTTCTCTCCCACCACTAGCCCCGAAGATTAATTCTATGAAGCCAGTCCTTTCTCAGAATTGTGCAAGGCGTGGTGCGACATCTCCCCGATCCAGGTCTGGATTGGAGAGAGTTAACAAGACCATCTTGAGGGAAGGAAAGGAGACTCAGTTCCCCCCCCCCTTCCTTAATAACTCTGCTAGTTCACCTACCCTTCTGGAGTTAGCAGAAAGGGAGGGGAGGAAGGGACAGAAACAAGAATATCTGTATAATTTCTCCTCTCCCCTGGAAGATGCTTTGGACTGTAGCCATGGGAAGGAGGTCAGCCCATCCCAAACAGGGAAGGGGGACGCGTCAACGTTCCCCCCACCCCAAAATCCTGAACCGAGAACTGCTGCTGCTGCTACAGTCTCTGCAATACTGTCTCCTGTTCCTTCCACTCCACTTTTGCTGACTGATTTAGGAGTTTTCCTTCTGTATCCGAGTCTGGGCCGTTTCAGGTTCCCTATTTCCAGCTCAGTTGCAGCAGACAAAGGAAGGCCAAGTTGTCAAGGGGGGGGGGGGAACCCCAAATGTTGGCAATTTTTACTGACAGTTCTGCTTCTTTCCAGGGAAACAGATCTGAGGAGAGGATTTGCTTCTGGCCAGCCTTTTACCAGCTTTCCAGTCTCCAGCACACACCCTACTGTTCTTCTGTGGCTTAGCCTGACGCGCTCGGAACCTCTTGTGGTTCTGCTAGCCAAGACTGGGCTTCATAATGCATTAATGCCATTATAAGCAAATATCTTGGAGGGCCCCCTCCCACTCTCTGAACAGGAGGCATTAAGGAGAAAGCGATGGTCACCATCCCTGAAGCTCAGTGTTTTGTTGAAGGAGAGCAAGAGAAAAAGCGGCAAGCTTACGTGGATTTAGCAGGCGGATTTAATTAAATTGCAATTTAATTACCTACCAGCATCCATGTTTAATAAAACTCAGGAGGATTTTAATTTCTTTTCTTTCTCCCCCCCCCCCCCCCCGGTTAAACAAAAAATAATGAGAGATGCCTCAGAATGTTGGGGATAATGACGTGGAGTCCAAATGTGGCCAACGAGGGGCTGATTTTGACCTCGGTCGCCAACCGTGGTGCCGCTGGTATGGCAGGTGGCAGCTTTTAAAACTTAAAACACCGTCTGTAGCTTGAATCATGTCAACTGGATTTCTATTTTCTCAGTGGAAACGTTTCGCTCCTTATCCAAGGAGCTTCTTCAGTCTGAGCAACGTTAGTAAGGGAATCCTTAAATATGTTTCTAGGGTGGCTGTGTGACCTTGCACCTGGGGCTAGGTCACGGTGATTTGAGATGTTTATTTCTAAGTCCCTACAGCTACAGACTGTTCCACCTGGATGACTGAGAACCTTCATAGACATAGAACTCTCAGGCTCCTGGCTTGCCATTGGCTCCTTCCTAGGGCTGAGAGAATGTTATTGGCTCAGGGTCACCCAGCCGGCTTTCACACCTAAGGCGGGACTAGAACTCTCAGTCTCCTGGCTTGCCATTGGCTCCTTCCTAGGGCTGAGAGACAGGGACTGGCCCAAGGTCACCCAGCCAGCTTTCATGCCTGAGGCGGGACTAGAACTCTCAGGCTCCTGTCTATGAAGGTTCTCAGTCATCCAGGTGGAATTGTCTGTAGCTTGAATCATGTCAACTGGATTTCTATTTTCTCAGTGGAAACGTTTCGCTCCTTGTCCAAGGAGCTTCTTCAGTCTGAGCAAAGTTAGTAAGGGAATCCTTAAATATGTTTCTAGGGTGGCTGTGTGACCTTGCACCTGGGGCTAGGTCATGGTTATTTTGAGATGTTTATTTCTAAGTCCCTTTATCATCCAAAGGAGGATCGTTAAGATCACCATGCATCAAGGAGCGAAACGTTTCCACTGAGAAAATAGAAATCCAGTTGACATGATTCAAGCTACAGACAATTCCACCTGGATGACTGAGAACCTTCATAGACTTAAAACACCGTCGTGCTACCCTGTGCCTTTGTGGATTCGTTGGCTTTATGATCCACTTTTCCAACACAACATGTCTTGAAAGAGGAATTGTCCCAACCGTAATCCAAAGAAAACAGCATCATTGCAGGATGAGAATCTCCTGTTCAGCTAGCTCAGTCTAGCTCAATCTATTCCAAGTTCTGCTTTACTAGGAGCACATTATGGGCTAAATGTTCCTTGTGCCCCCCCCCCCATCCTCAAATTATCCTCTCCTTTCTCTCTCTCTCTCTGTGCCTTTGCTGAGATCGTGTTTCCCAAGATGCCGTGTGAAAATACACCTACTTTTAATGAACTGTTTACTACTCCTGTCATCAACTGCTCCCTAATTGATGTGGTGGCATGATTGCATCCTAGGAGGCATGCAAGGGATCCCCAGGTGAACAGCATAAAAGAATCACAGCGGTTAAATGATAGGAAAATAAAAAAACATAACACAATAACAAAAGGTGTGGGATGAGACACAGGCTGTGGCCACCAAGCCTTGTGATGCAGAAGATTGATTTCCACCCTTCCCGAGCCCTTATTAGGGCTGTGCAAAGCTCTGATTTGAAAGCTGTCTGATCGACCCTCCAGATCAAAACCACTTTCCAAATCAAATGGGAAAGTTGAATCAAACTGTCAAATCCAATCTGATGCCTTTGACTTGATTGGGATGATTCAGATGCTTCTGTACATGTGCAGAAATGTCTCGCCAACCCAGCTTGTTTTGGAAATCTGCATTGGAGGGTCTGATTTGATTCAAGCAGCCAAATTAAATCAATTATTCAATTGGATTGATTGCCAGATTGAATCAATTATTCTAAGTGGATGAGGAGTGATGAATATACCCCAAGCCGTTAGGGCATTAAACTGCCATATGGGGCCAGATAAGGTCCAGGAACAGGGACCATGTTTGTTCAGTTGCCTTCTCTGGAGTAGGCAAGGAAGACAAGGATCTGGGACCAGGAAAAACCTCTGTGTAAACACAGTGCAGGTACCATCAGCAGCCCAGGTGAGAAACAGGCTGCAAGCTGTCGGTTACAATGAAAGAATGGGAGTAACAAACTGAGGATTTAAACCTTGGTAAACACACACACATATAGGACTAGATTCTTAGACTCTGTAGAAAGTGATATTTATTGTTACAAGGGCTTTTTAGTATCTACAATAGAAGCAAGTGATGCCTTTGGATTCCCATGATACCTCTAGAGTGCAGTTTCAGAGAGAGAGAGAGAGACAGACAGACAGACCTAGATGTAGCTCTGACAGTTCCATTATCGATAGGCTGACAATACGTCCCGTTTTCAACGGGACAGTCCCATTTTTTAACAATTTTTCAACCATCCCGTCGTTTTCATAAAAATCTCAATTTTGTCCTGTTTTTCAAACCCGTCGGGAATGGCGCGGAAGGAGGATCCAAGCTGGAGCACGGACCGGGGGGGGGGGGTGAGGTTTGCAGGCGGGAGCCAATTGCGCGGACCGGGGGGGCGGGGTTTGCAGGCGGGAGCCAATCGCGTGGACCGGGGGCGGGGTTTGCAGGCGGGAGCCAATCGCGTGGACCGGGGGGCGGGGACCCCTGTCTTTTTCATGAATACGGAATATTACATAAGACCCCGTCCCGTTTTGCCATCCTGAAATATGGTCAGGCTAATTATCAATGAGGAGTAAGACTAATTTCAACATCAAAATAGATACGGGAGAGACCTGATCAGTCTTGAACAGCATCTCACCACCAGTATCTCCCATCAGAGGCTAAAATGAGGGCTTACTCCCTCCAACTTTGTTCCATGAACTGGCAGGTCAGTAATTAAAACAAACATGGCTGCTGTCTATGAAGGTTCTCAGTCATCCAAGTGGAATTGTCTGTAGCTTGAATCATGTCAACTGGATTTCTATTTTCTCAGTGGAAACGTTTCGCTCCTTATCCAAGGAGCTTCTTCAGTCTGAGCAAAGTTAGTAAGGGAATCCTTAAATATGTTTCTAGGTGGCTGTGTGACCTAGCCCCAGGTGCAAGGTCACACAGCCACCTAGAAACATATTTAGGATTCCCTTACTAAATGTCTATGAAGGTTCTCAGTCATCCAGGTGGAATTGTCTGTAGCTTGAATCATGTCAACTGGATTTCTATTTTCTCAGTGGAAACGTTTCGCTCCTTACCAACTTTGCTCAGACTGAAGAAGCTCCTTGGATAAGGAGCGAAACGTTTCCACTGAGAAAATAGAAATCCAGTTGACATGATTCAAGCTACAGAAAACATGGCTGCTGTTATTTGGTTTCACTTAGCCATTTGGACTCGTTCTGTGGAAATGCTCCAATTCTCTTGGAAGATCTCAGGTGGAAGCTCCTCCTCCTTAAGATGGAGGATGAGGAAGAGGGGGATTAATGGTGTCGACGAACCTTCTCAGTTTTATTTTCGCGTCCCAAAACCAACAGAACCCGGAGCACCCGTTTATAGCTCCTGCTGTTGCAGTTCTGATTTTTTGCTGTTCTTCGGTGTTCCTGAAAGGGGCAGGAGAAAACCGGGCATCCAGAAGTGAAGAAATTGGAAGCCTTCAAAAACTAAGATAGCAAACATTGCAGTGTGTGTGTGTGCGTCAAACTTTTTATTGCATTCTTCATCTGCTGATTCAGTGTAGCATCAAGGCAATAAACAGTGTGCGTTCAAGACATCTATCTTTTATCTCTTACGATAAAACCGGAGTTTCATGATCATTGGGAATCCCTCATCCATTTTGCACCCATCCTTGAAGAGTCGTGATTATTTATTTATTTATTTTTTTGGCATCCTGGAGCCACTATAGGTGGATGCCTGGATGCAAAGGTCCTCCACCTTGGCTCTCCCTTCTTTCAGGATGTTGCTCAGAGTTCTGTATGACATCTGAATACTTTGGGGTGTAAGTGGGATGGGTGTGAAAGTATGCTTCAGCTACAAGCAACCAGTTGGAGTTAAGGAAGGATCCTCAAACTGCCAAAGAGAAAAAGCAGAAGATCTTTCTTTTCCTAGGGAAGCGATTTGGGAATACCGTTCTGGACAAAAGGAACTAAGAAGGAAAAGAAAAGCCGCTTGCCCCAATTGCTGTTTTTCTGCCCTTGAGTGTGGCCTTCAAGGCTTCTTTTCAATTTAAAGAAATGCAAAGAAATCAGGGGAAGGGAAACAGAGAAACCAGGAATTCCATGTCCAGTATTGTCCACTTCAGAGCCGGTCTGGTCCCTGAGCCTGGGAGAATTCCCCTGCCCTCTTCCTTAATAATGCCTTCTGTCCCCAACACCCACCTTTAGCTCTGACAGGTTGACAGAGCAGGTTAATAAGTGCTTTCTACTTCTCCTAAAGGCTAATTAAATATTAATCCACATGGTGAGGTCAGCAAAAATAACAAACAATTGGCAGAGCAAAATTCGTTTAATTAATTCTCCTGTGGAGGTTTGGAAGGCATTTAATGTCCCCTGGCGCACAGTGAAATCAAATCTTATTGTTACTGGGACTTCAGAGAGCTGTTTTCCCCCCATCCCATCCCATCCCATCCCATCCCACCCCTCCCATTCCTTTTTCCCCTTGTTTTTTTTTTTAATCTAGTTTCTTACCATCTTTGTCTTGGGCATCCTTTAGTGCAGACACAGAAGGAGCAGATGAAAGGCTAGCGAGATGAGCCAAGTGGAGGAAGCACCATGGAATTTCGGTGTGCCACAACTGTCCCAAACTTGGCAAGATGGTGCAGAGCCAGAAGGACCAACCACAACCAGGAAGGAGGGGAGGTGGCTGATGGCAGAGCCTGTATCTGCATCAGTGGAATTTGCTCACCACAAGGTCCCTCTTGAGAGCCAAGGAGGGCGGAGAAAGTAGATGTTCC
Organism: Charina bottae; assembly: GCA_023362775.1. NCBI lineage: Eukaryota > Metazoa > Chordata > Lepidosauria > Squamata > Charinaidae > Charina > Charina bottae. The sequence continues at coordinate 24,475,395 of JALMGJ010000010.1, read as the reverse complement.
AAACTCCAAGTGTTTGAAAATCCATCCCGGTCTTCCACTCCCCACCACCCCTGCCCTGAAACCTTCCATGAACACCTCCTGCCAGGTCACTATTAGATTGTGAGCAATCTCAGAAATCAAACCCTCCAGTCCAGGAGGAGAGATTGGATGAAACTTTCCTCCCCACCCCTTCCTTTCTTCTGGCGCAGCGCCGAAGAGTTTCCATGTTAATTTTTTATTTATTTGAAACTGGCACTGGAAGGCTTTTCAAAGTGAGTCTAAAGTAATTAGGCGTTCCCGCTGATGGATTGCACAGAAGGGACATGTGGATTATTTATTACAAAGTCACTTGCTGGAAAGGTTAGAGGCTGAGAAGTAATTATTTTCCCTTTTTCTTTTTCATTTTTTTTTTAAGTGAAGGAATCAGCAGGGGAGAGTAGCTGAAGTGCCTCCGTTGGAAATTCCTCCCTGGTTTAGGCTGTTTTCGCTGAGTTGAACATGCGCGCACAGCTACCGTTCCCGTTCTCCAAGGGAAAAGAGCCCAACCAAGAACAAAGGGTGCAAATGAAGTCAATGTGGGTTCAGAAAGCTGCTTCTTTGCACAGCCCTACTCAACACCGTTGACTGCTGAAGCATCATCCATCCTTTATAATGTCACTGATGCTTGGATCCTGTAACCCATCCAATGGAGATCGAGAGAGAGCCCTCTTAGCTGCAATTGCTTCACCTTGAGTAACAAGGTGAGGTTTGTTGAGCAACCAACATTAGTCTATGGCAACTTGAAGAGGTGTGGACTTCAACGCCCAGAATTCCCCAGCCAGCCATGGCGTTGAAGTCCACACCTCTTCAGGTTGCCAAGGTTGAGAAACACTGGTCTATGGGTTCCACCCCACTTGGATCTAACCACAACTGAACATGGCCTGGTTGCATATCTTTTCTTCAACATCCCCACAATGTTGCCTTCATCCCATCCCCAGCCCAGGAGTGAGAGATGCTTCAGTTGTCCTTAGCTGTTCCCAGAGGAAAGTAGTATTTTCCCTCCTATTATGATAGCATCCAACAGCAGCTCAAGGTATGCAAAATCTGTTAGGATTTGTCACCCTGTACCTTGATGGGAAGAAGATGTCTGTTGTGGCTTGAAAGAGAGGCAATAGAGATGGGGTAGGAATCAGCCATGGAGATGGCAAAAGTCATAACTTGATGGCTCTTCTCCTTCTCCTTCTCCTTCTCCTTCTCCTTCTCCTTCTCCTTCTCCTTCTCCTTCTCCTTCTCCTTCTCCTTCTCCTTCTCCTTCTCCTTCTCCTTGTCCTTCTCCTTCTCCTTCTCGTTCTCCTCCTCCTCCTCCTCCTCCTCCTCCTCCTCCTCCTCCTCCTCCTCCTCCTCCTCCTCCTCCTCCTCCTTCTGATTCAAGGATGGGTGGAGAGCACCTTCACCAAGGAGGGAAAAGCCCCCACAAAGCTTCAATCCCTCAAAAGACAAATGTTATTAAAAATATCCACCATGTTTCCCCTTGTTTATTCTTCCCACGAGTTATTGGCCAAAATTCACTCTGCAGCAGCTTTTCATCTAGATTCCTAAGAAGCTGACTGAGGATTTGGGGGAACAGCTTCTTGAAACTACTATTTTTAGTTCCTGTTGCTTAGTGGCTGAGTTAATTGTCGTAACTGATTCTTTGGATGGGTGGTTGTTAAAAAAAATAGCTGTTTCCATCACCCTGTTTTGTGCAGCCTTTTTTTTTTCCAGTGTGGGTTTTATCCCTTTTGATGGCATGCCCTCTTGAAAAAGCCAGAAGAAGATCCTGAAATAAGCAAATAAATAAATAAAACCAGGGAATAATCATGGCAGCCAGGAGAAAGTTCCCCCCCAAATGAGAGCCAGTTTGGTGTAGTGGGTAAGATGCTGGGCTAGAAACCAGGAAACCGTGAGTTCCAGTCCTGCCTTAGGCACGAAAGCCGGCTGGGTGACCTTGGGCCAGTCCCTGTCTCTCAGCCCTAGGAAGGAGCCAATGGCAAACCAGGAGACTGAGAGTTCTAGTTCCGCCTGAGGCATGAAAGCTGGCTGGGTGACCTTGGGCCAGTCCCTCTCTCTCAGTCCTAGGAAGGAGCCAATGGCAAGCCAGGAGACAGAGAGTTCTAGTCCCGCCTTAGGCATGAAAGCCGGCTGGGTGACTTTGGACCAGAACTTCTCTCTCAGCCCAACATAAGGTTGTGGTGGTGGGGAAAATAGGAGGAGGGAGCATTAAATACAGGTAGTCCTCGCTTAACGACCACAATTGAGACCAGAATTTTGGTTGCTAAGCGAAGTGGTCATTAAGTGAATCTCACCCGATTTTACAAGCTTTTTTGCGGCAGTCATTAAGCAAATCACCACAGTCGTTAAATGAACTATGTGGTCATGAAGCGAATCACGCGGTTCCCCATTGATTTTCCTTGCCAGAAGCTGGCTGGGAAGGTCAAAAATGGCGATCACATAACCACGTGTGTGACGGTCATAAATGCGAACCGGTTGCCAAGCGCCCAAATTGTGATCACGTGACCGTGGGGACGCTGCAATGGTGGTAAGTGTGAGCACTGGTTGTAAGCCAGTTTTTTCAGCACTGTCGTAAGTCTGAACTGTCACTAAACGAATGGTCATTAAGTGAGAACTACCTGTACGCCACCTTGACTTGTTTAAACAAAGGCAAGATATAAATTTAATAATACATCAATGAAATGGAGTCTCTGTGAATTGATGCTGTGGGATGTGAGCTTCACGTCACGCAAGTGTTCAGAAGTCTGTGTGTATAAACCAGTCATCCTGGCGACTCTGTCTTGTCCACCTCAAACGTACCCTCTGTGGTTATTTTTCCAAGATGGTAACTGCGTTCAGTCAAACACGGGTGCCATCTCCCTTCAAGCTGTTTTCCTTGAATGTGTGAAGGAGACAAGGTTTCCAAAGGGGCACACGATACCCAAGGGCAATTTAGCAATCTGGTGAGCCCAGCCAGGATGAGGATTTCAGTAAAAAAACAGAAAATATGCCGTCTTCTCCCTCTGTGAACTGTAGCCATAACAGGGGATCATAGGCACTTTGCTCCTTTCTTAAATCTGCCTCCATATCTCCTCCCTCCCTCCCTCCCTCCTGTTTCCTTCCTTCCTTCCTTCCCTCCCTCCCTCCCTCCTGTTTCTCCTCTCCCTTCCTTCCTCTCTCTCCTTCCTCTCCCTCCCTCCCTCCCGTTTCTCTCCTTCCTTCCTTCCTTCCTTCCTTCCTTCCTTCCTTCCTTCCTTCCTTCCCTCCCTCCCTCCCTCCCTCCCTCCCTCCCTCCCTCCCTCCCTCCCTCCTGTTTCTCCTCTCCCTTCCTTCCTCTCTCTCCTTCCTCTCTCTCCTTCCCTCCCTCCCTCCCGTTTCTCTCCTTCCTTCCTTCCTTCCTTCCTTCCTTCCTTCCTTCCTTCCCTCCCTCCCTCCCTCCCTCCCTCCCTCCCTCCCTCCCTCCCTCCTGTTTCTCCTCTCTCTCCTTCCTCTCTCTCCTTCCTCTCTCTCCTTCCCTCCCTCCCTCCCATTTCTCTCCTTCCTTCCTTCCTTCCTTCCTTCCTTCCTTCCTTCCTTCCTTCCTTCCTTCCTTCCTTCCTTCCTTCTTTCCTTCCCTCCTGTTTCTCCTCTCCCTTCCTTCCTCTCTCTCCTTCCTCTCTCTTTCCCTCCCTCCCTCCCGTTTCTCTCCTTCCTTCCTTCCTTCCTTCCTTCCCTCCCTCCCTCCCTCCCTCCCTCCCTCCCTCCCTCCTGTTTCTCCTCTCCCTTCCTTCCTCTCTCTCCTTCCTTCCCTCCATCCCTCCCTCTGTCCCTCTCCTTCCTTCCTCTGTTTCCTTCCTTCCTTCCTTCCTTCCTTCCTTCCTTCCTTCCTTCCTTCCTTTTTCTCCTTCCTTCCTCCCTGATTATCTTTGTCTACGATGACTATTGAATCTCGATGACTATTGAATCTCTGACCTTGAGTAAACAGCCGCCACTGCAGCAGCAGGCAGGCCGTAAGTCTTCCTCAGATGAATATGCAAAGCTCCAATCAAGAAAAGTTTGCACCAGGGGAGGGATAATTGGCGCGAACATGTTAACACAGAGCCGGATCTTTAGGCTTCTAACAGCTTTCTAAAACCGAGCAAGCACTGAACCAACGAATGCAAGCTGAGGCAACAAGTCTTCTGGGCATTGGTTGTGTGGTGGACATGGGCTGTCTGGAAAGGTTGGGCCCATCATCAGCACCTAAGCTGACTTGGGGGGGGGGGGGGCGTGTGTTGGAAATGCAGAAACGTGGCTGGATAAAAACAGGATTGCGATGTGCCAAGGGGGCACCAAGGCCAGAAGAGGGCCTCTGTGAACCCCTAACCGAAGAGGAACCGTTGTGAAACTGGGTTCCCAATGAGTCAAGCGCGGAACAGACGGTCGCTATTGCTAATCGGCTGAGTCAGTTCCTAATGGAAAGACTCCGACTCCGTTTATAAAGAACCAACAGACGCTACTCCTACCCGTCCCATCCAGGGTGAAAAGCCAGAACCCGTCAAAGCTACAGAGAGATCCTTGGCTGTTCTAACAAAGCCCAGCTCAGACAGGAAGGCCTGGATAGCCTCTGCTGAACTCTGGTGTGGGACTATAATAAATATTCTATTCTATTCTATTCTATTCTATTCTATTCTATTCTATTCTATTCTATTCTACTCTACTCTACTCTACTCTACTCTACTCTACTCTACTCTACTCTACTCTACTCTACTCTCTGCTGAATGGGAAGACCAATGGCAAGCCAAGGTGGGTGGGGCAACTCCAGAGCCCTCCCCTTGGCCTGCCTGGGAAGTCCTTCCATGGAGCAAAGGAATTGCTCACCCCGTGGGGCAGGGGCACACAGAAAAAGGAGGGTGGCTGGTGCTAAAGCCCAGCTCAAAGTAAGGATGGCTCAAGTCTCCCCACTTAAAGCCAAGAGCTAGGACAGGGTGGCAGTTAAGGCACAGGATTGGATCTAGGGAGATCTAAGTCCAAACCTCTATTTGAACACAGAGTTCACTGAGCATTTTTGGTTCAGAATGGATAAAGGAGGGGAGACCTTTTTCCTATATTTCAGCCCCACTGGGTGGGCCAGATCAGGAAATCAACTCCACAGGAAGGCTAAAAGATTGCCTATACAGGTAGTCCTCGACTTATGACCACAATAGGAACTGGAAAATTTGTCGTTGAGCCATGCGGTCATTAAGCGAGGCAATTTTATGACATTTTTTGCGGCAGTCATTAAACGAATTACGTGGTTCCCCATTGTTTTTGCTTGTTGGAAACCAGCTGGGAAGGTTTCAAATGGCGATCATGTGACCACGGGATGCGGCAACCATTGTAAATCCATGCCAGTTCTCAAGCAGCCAAATTTTGATCACATGACCTCAGGGATGCTGCGACGGTCATAAGCGTGAGGACCGGTGGTAAGTCACTTTTTCCAGCGCCATCGTAACTTCAAATGGTTGCTAAACGAATGGTCGTACGTCAAGGTCTACCTGTAAGAACAGAATCTTGCAAGTCTGATTGTGCTGGGCCTCCTCCTCCTCCTTCTTATACTCCAGTGAATCGGGGCTGTCTGTCTGAGCTGTTTTCTGCATACTGTGGAGTTTAAAAAATGATCCTACATATCTCCATCTAGGTATCTTCCGTACTCCCTATACTATACAAGTTGCTTAGAGTTGTAATAATAAAAGCAAAGGAGCCGATTTAGAGAACACAGGTCAACTCCGATTGGACCTACGATGCTTTCAGTCAGTGGCCGTAGCTCTGCTAGCTCTTCAAATGAAGGGCTGTCCTCTGTGAAGGAAGAGACATGGCCACCCTTGCTGGGATCCAGTCCCTCAAGATCAGAAAGCGCCATGAGAGCGAGCTGGTAAACCTGCTTCTCTGCTCTCTCCTAGTGACCTCCCTTGCTTGAAGGATGACCCTCCTTTCATCGTCTCCCTGGAAGGAGAGCCAATTTGTCATTAGCATCATTATCAGAAGAAGGCGAAGACGGGGAGAAAGGATGTCAATGCTTGGGCCACCCAAGTGGAACCTTCACCCTCCCAGCCTTGGCCTGTGGGACTTTCCCTTTCTTGTAAAGCATTTGCCTATTCTAGGCACCAGGTGTAATGTCTTACAGATGTGAAATGGAACAAAGCCCCATGCTGTCAAGCTACAGAGCAGAGGCAGGCTGCACGCCGTGGATCATCACCTACGATTGATCCATGCTCATTCTGAGCAAGTGGCTCCCCCCAGTCAAGTTAGAGGAACTCTTTGGGGAAAGTTTCAGGGGGTGAAATTTGCTTGCTAGAGGTTTTATCTTAGTGTAATAAAGCTAACCATTAACAATGTTGGTTCAGTCCTTCCAGAAAGCATGGAGTAAACCAGAATTTTGGCCCATCTAGCTCAATATTGCCTATATTGTGGATGGTCCAATACACTCAGTATTGGATGGTCTACGTATACTCAATATTGTATCACCAGGGGCTGTCCATCTAAACTCACCATTGTCTACAACAGAGCTTTCCAAACTTTTCATGTTGGTGACACACTTTTTAGACATGCATCATTTCGCGACACACTCTTACAGCAGGGTACAAGGCAGGCACTAGGACCTGCGTGGAATCCTGGCAGGGCAGGTTTGGAGGCAACAAGGCACAAGGCAGGCACTAGGACCTGCGTGGAATCCTGGCAGGGCAGGTTTGGAGGCAGCCAGGCACAAGGCAGGCACTAGGTATATTTGTATTTTTAAACTTTCAATTGTTGTAACCCGCCCAGAGTCCCTTGCAAGGGAGATGGGCGGGGAATAAATTGAAATAATAAATAAATAAATAAAATAAACTAGGACCTGCGTGGAATCTTGGCAGGGCTCGGAGGCAGCAGCAGCCGCGACACACCCAGACACTGCAGCCGACACACTAACGTGTCCCGACACACAGTTTGGAAAGTTCTGGTCTACAATAAGGATGATCCATCTAGTTGTGGTATTGTCTACATGATGGACAGTCAATCCACACTCAGTATTGTCTACACCTGGAATGGTCCATCTACATTCAGAATTGTTTCTGTCAGGGCTCTAAACCCAACTCCTATCAGCCTTCACTAGCAAAGCCAATACTGAGGAATAATGAGAACTGCAGTCTCATCTGGAAGTCCCCACTGCTAATCTTCCCATTTCTGGTCTTCCCAGGGTAGCCGTGGGTCTCCTGGATTTTACCCAGAAGCCTTTCTCAGCTGTAATGGAAAACATCAGGGATTGAACCTGGAATGCTTTATGTGTGATATGCGGGCTCTACCACTGCTCTATACTACAGTCATTCCTCAGAATCCCATCCAGGAAGCAAAGGATGGTGCAACTTTGATTGCTCGGACTGACAAAACATAATACTGTCCCTGGAGTAATATAAATTGAAGCAGTTCTCCAATACAGGTCCCTGGCTCCTAGTCCCTGAAGCTCTGAGTTACAGAGTTCACCCTCGAGGTTAGCTTTGGTAGATAATCCAAGGACTCAGGCTAGGAATCCCACTGGTAGAATCATAGAATCCGAGGGTTGGACGGGACCTTGGAGGTCTCCTAATCCAGCCCAAGGCAGGAATCCTCCGACCGTCTCAGACAAATGGTTGTCCAATCTTTTCTTGAAAACCTGGTAGATCATAGAGGGTTGTTGTTTTTTTTAACCAGATCTCAGATGTTCAGGAAGATTCTCCCCATGTGACCAGTGATGCACTCTCCAGCCTTCCTCAATCTGATGTTCTCCAGATGTGCTGCATTTACAACTCCCTGAATTCCCAGGCTTACAGTATGTTTGAACTCATCTAACCTGCCTCTTTGTCTGCATATGGAGACTTGCAGATCCAGTAGCGAGACGGATGTTGGCCCTTGTTTGTCTCAGTTGCTTCTTCTGTATGATGATCCTTGCCACACATGGTACTTCTCTGGTGGATGGCATTGCAAGGCATCTGGTGGGCTGTTTCAAGGAGGAGAAACTAGCCCAGCTTTGTCTTTCTTATTTCCCAGTCCTGCTGTGTAAACCTTTACCTCCTGCCCCAGCTACAATGTTGTGATTTGGGGAAGACTTTTCACCTTTAACCCTAGACATGTGTAGAGAAAGCCCCTTAGAAGTTAGCTTGTCGCTTTGTCTTAGGTTCGGAAGCAGCTGATTTGTGTGTGCCCTGGGAGTACAACTGACCGCAGTTCCAGAGGGTCGCGGACAATATTTTGGCCCAGATCTCCTGAGGCTCATTTGTGACTCCTACACTCACACCCCACTCTGGCCATGTGTGGGATTCCAGCTTCTGGAGCTTGAGGAGGCAGCTTGTTGGAGACCACGTGCCTTTTGAAGGAGTGCTTTGAGCCCAAGGCAAGTTGCCGAACCATCAAGACAATCTTAGGGGTGTTGCTCCACCAACGTCCAGCTGGACTTTCCGAAGTAGTTAGCAGGCCAAGAGAAAGGGACCAAGGGGTAAGAAGGTAGATGGTATAGAATGGTGAATCAAAATGGGTTGCAGGGAGGAGGAAGTCTGGTTCGGATAGATTGAGATGGCATAACTGACCTCAACGTCAGGAAGCTACAAGAGATGTTACAGCTCTTCATCTCCCAGGAAATGGAGGACCCCGAATTCAAGTCAGTCTATTTGAGGAATCCATGAAACCCAGCCTGGAGTTCAGCAAAGGCGATCGGCACGGAGCAACGCCAGGAGAGCGTTCTGTAGATGGTGCTGAATGCTGGTGATGCACTCCAGAAGTGTCGTGTGGAGGGCCCAAGCCAGCCACGTCGACACCACACATCCTTCACAGCCAAGCTGATGATCACCTTTAAATGGCTGATGGGTAGAGAAGATGGGAAGCATTGGCGTGATGCTGCTACTCTGGCAAGACCAGTGGGAAGCGCTGCTTCACAGCCCCATTTGAGACGAGGCTGGTGGGCACGGGACACCTGGATTCCTTCGTTGTAGGACCCACATTGCCGAGGTTCCTTTGCTGGAAAGGATTTGTTTACCTTTGAAACTGCAGCTTTTTCTTCTTTTCGAACACCCCGCTGTGAAAACATTGGTTGGCTGTGTGTTTTTAGCTAGCTGGGTTTGTTAGCTTTGAACAGTTTGCTTTCAGTTTGGAGGAGAAAAAGGGATAACGCCCGCAGACATCAGCCCCCTTCTTTGCTAAGGTTGGCAGGGCATTTTTCCAGGGGCAGAATATTTATGCTGAACTTCTCTTACTTTTTAAACATATCAATCGGTATTCTAGCTTGTGTGTTGTCAAGCGTTGTTCTGGCCCACCCACTTTCCTCTTTTGTCTCCTCCTTGTCCTTTTTCAGCAACCCGTTCAAGACTGAATGCCATCTTTCTTTTAAAAAAAAAATCCATGATCAACCATCCGGAGTTATTGGCTAGGACAGAGCTTTCCAAACTTTTCATGTTGGTGACACACTTTTTAGACATGCATCATTTCACAACACACTCTTACAGCACGGCATCATTTCGCGACACACTCTTACAGCAGGGCACTAGGACCTGCGCGGAATCACAGCAGGTTTGGAGGCAGCAAGGCGCAAGGCAGGCACTAGGACCTGCACGGAATCACAGCAGGTTTGGAGGCAGCAAGGCGCAAGGCAGGCACTAGGACCTGCGGGGAATCCTGGCAGGGCTCGGAGGCAGCAGCAGCCGCGACACACCCAGACACTGCAGCAGACACACTAACGTGTCCCGACACACAGTTTGGAAAGCTCTGGGCTAGGACAAAGAAGCTTCCATTATTCCATGAGAAATAATGGAGGAGAAATGAGAACAAATGTGATGTAGTGGTGAAAGTGTCGGATCAGGGCTAGGGACCACCAGGTCCAAGCCCATCCTCAATCACTGGGTGACTTTGGGCCAGTCCTCCTCCCTTAGCCCAACCTACCTCATTGGGTTGTTGTGGGAGAAAGGTAGAAGGAGCAGGGCTACCAACACCTCCTTGAACTACTAGAAGAAAGAATATAAAACTACCCAGTAAAATCTGTAGAGCTGTTTATAGTCTCCACGTGTGTCTGCTTGAGCTGAATGAGAACTGGGGATCTGCGTGGTATGAAAATCACTCCACCCGCATGCAGATGCTTCTTGGTTGGTTCCATAACTTCCACCTCACCTGATGACCAGACCCTGGGAGACCTGTGTGAAAGGATCGCCTTCCCCTCTCTTTTCGCTCAAGGCATTTCGACGCCGGGCCTGCATCGCACGGCCTCGAGCAGGCTCTCCTGAAATTGGCAGGTCCACAGCAAAGAGAGCAGCTCGGCCCGGACCAACTGCCGTGGGTAGGACCAGCTCCCCGTCTTGTACGGAGCAGCATGGGGAACGCCGTTTCTTCTGCCCAGCTCGGCTCCCCCATCTGTCCCCTCCTCTCCTCCCTCCCTCTGAGCCCCCCAGCCATGATTGCGAGAGTTTGCCGGGCGGTCCTCCCTGCCCCATCCGCGGAGGACGACAAACGGCGACGACAAGTGCCAGCGAGATGCGCCCAACACAGCTGTCAGCCGGGCTTTGTCAGGAACCAAACACAGTAACTGTTTAACGATTTAACTGCACTAATGAATATTGGGCCAGATATTTTCAAGGCCTGTTCAGACTGATTACTTGGAGAGCTGAGTATGTCTACCAATTACCCAGGCAATTAGGCAACTAATTAAACACTTACCCTCAGCTTCATAAACAGGCGAGAGAGAGAGAGAGAGAGAGAGAAAGAGACAGAGAGAAAAAGAGACAAGGGGGGAGAAGCTGGCTCTGTTTTCAATGAAATATTAGCTGTCAGGAATTGCTATCTGCACAGCAAATGAAATGTGCAGAGACAGACAGACAGACAGCTTGCTCCCTAATTCAGAGCGGATCGTTTTCATGGACAAAGGACGAGGCCGGGAAGGCCTCAAAAGTCTTCGGTCTGGGCCAGGGACTGAGTTTCAGGTGCAGCCAAGTTATTAGTTCTCTCCCTGGTGCTCAGAGCGGGAGGACGTCTTTTTTCAGTGCAGCAGAGCCAAAGAACGACAGTCTAGTTCCATAACACCAACTGCTCCCATTTGGTCCAACACGGCTAATTAAAGTCCGCGCTGGGCAACGCTGGCTTGACTTGCAACTTGCTTGGATTCTACTCACTTTGGGGGAAGCATTCAGAAACAGCAGATCAGTTCTCTCCTCCTCCTCTCCTGATGCAAAGGATCAGTTAGTGGCCTACACCTAAGAATTCATGCATAGCTGCTAACTGTGACCTTCACTTGCACGTTACCAAATTGCTCCGGGGGACTTATGACTCAGCTTGGTATCACGTATGCGGCCAGAGGTCTCTGCCAATTCTCCACCACGAGCAAGGCTGTCATCTACTACTAGGACATGGGAATACTTCTCACAATGAACATGCTAATCACGTTCAGCAGCCACTGGTTAACATTTCAACACAACAAAAAACCCCACCTAATCTCCTATAACTTAGCTCTATAAATAGAAAACAAACATTGCCACTCTACCTGGGCACAGAGAGATCGCTTCTGTCTGTGCTCCTGCCCTCTGAAGATGCCGGCCACAGATGCTGGCGAAACATTAGGAACCACAACTTCCAGAACACGGCCACACAGCCCGGAAGACCCACAACAGCCACAACAGCCAAGGCCGTCATCTGTTTGGTGAAAGATCTTGGAGCGCATTGGCTGTGTGAAGACTCCTCCAGATCCTGATATCATGGGATGAAGCTTGGAGAGTGACTACATGGGAGTTCTCCAATCTGTTGGAACAAAGCCTGAGATGTGGACAACGTGCTCCAAAGATAGAGCGGTCAGAGCTGAGTCACCGCCCCAATACCCTTTCAACGTCACAGTGGCAGTCCAGCAGGGCAGAGGTCTCTTTCTACCATACTGTACCGTTTGATGGCCAGTATATCCATTTTTTAAAAAAACTTGGCCTGTGTTTTGTAGCACCCAGCTAGAGTTTTGTTAAAGGCTACGGCCGTGCTGCTGTTTGGAAAAATAAGGAGAGAATGCACCATGGGCATGAAGGAGATTTGGATTTTTTGAACTTCTGGATGCACTGTATCGCAAGAGTTGAGATACTTTTGCTGATGTCCACCTTTGGTAGACCAAGAATCCATACATGTGCTTATGAAAAAGAAATCTGGAAAATGGGATCTCTGGACATAGTTTCCTTAACGATAAAGAAATAATTTGGGGGAGCCCAGAGTATTGCCCAAAAATGGTGGAGCCAAGGTGATAACCACCCAGAGTCCCTCCTTGAGGGGGAGATGGGCGGTCATAGAAATTTAATCATCATCATCATCATCATCATCATCATCATCATCATCATCTCACACATTCTAGCTTTCCACAGGCCGTCAAGTTTTGTTTCTCTCTCTGCACATACCAATCTATTTCAGGTGCATCATCTGAAGTTGGATGGCCCAAGCAGGATTGTACCACATACAAATCCTGCTGGTCGCCACCAACCCATGTTTATTGGCTGAACATTCCTGCCTCTCAGGAATGGCTTTGAAGAACTGGATCAAACCGATCTGGCTTTCTTGGGAGAAAAACTCCCCACTTGTGAGCTCGTGCAGCTGATGGATCCTTGCGTAATAAGAATGCCTGGCGTTCCTCCTCATGGGCTGGAGAGCTTGATGTCCAAAAATTCAGTGACTGAATTTTCAAGGACTTCTACATTGTAGAGGAAGCCTTTATATATTGCTTCCCTAACCAAGGGGAACAAATTGAGGAGGGGCTCACGTAGATTGATAATGTCAAGGAAGGGAAATGTTTGTTGTGTCTGCAGGGGAAAGGGTAGCCAAAAAGTGGAGGTAGAAGTCTGTTGGGGGTCCTTGGGTTCATTCCATTAAATGACCCCCACCCCCAACCTGCTTCCTTTTTGAATGCCAACTCTGTCTGTGCCGTGCATGTTTTGATACATTCTCAGCCTTTGGAGGCATTGAACACTTGGCAGTTTTCTCTTTAAATGACCCATTTCTGAGAGCGGAAGACGTCAGCCAATAAGCTGCCCGGCCCCCACCACAGATATCCGGAATTTACATGCCATCCCCAGCGATCCATGGCAGCTAATGGACACTCCTGCTGAGCTGGAGAACCGGGGAAATGGTTCCAGGTGATCACCAGCCCTCGCCAAAGAAACAGCTTTGGGCTTCAGGGGCGGGGAATGAGGAGAAGTCACGTGACAATGAATTCTGCCTTTCGGCCTGTTGGACCAGACAGCTTGATTTATCCATGGGGGCGGGGGGGGGGGGAGAAGAATGGTAGGATGCCACAATGGACTTTGGAATGCAAAGAAATCATAGCACCTTCTCCCTCAAGGTAATGGTGACTCAGTAACTTCCTGTACTGTTTACTGCCAAGGTTCCCTCACTGACTGTCAGCCTTACCAGGTAGACCAGACAGGAAGCATGACCAGATGAGCTGATTCTACTTTATTGTAAAGCTACATGGACAGAATCTTGCAGGTCTGAAAGTACAATTCTCCTTTATAGCCCGATAACTTAGGGAGGGTCCTTCCTGAGCCTCTTGCTCCTCCCACTATGCAGCTGTGGGATAAGCTGCCTCTTATCTGACCGTTCCCTAGGCAGCGTCTCTTCGCCCGGTCTCCCAAGATCATTCCCACATTCTGTTACATCGAGTGGGCAACTTCAAGTCTCCCTCCCAGGAGCTCTTGACTGTTAAGCCAGACTTGGACTGGACAGCCTTTCAAACCCAAGATGCTTTCAAAGAGAAGGCTGTCCTCTGTAAAGTAATATCCCAACCTTAGTCAGTGGAATGCAACCCACCTCTTGAAGCTGTGGATTTCCGACTTTGCAAGCACACGTTCCTCTGAAAATGAGAAACCATCTGGAAAAGCAATGGTTAAAAAAAATAAAGCTAACCATAGCTCATGTAACTGCCAGACTCAAGGGATGGTGTTCCCTATCAACCTTTATCTCCCTTCAGGCTACATTTTCTTTCCTTCCAGAATCAACAGTATTCTTGAAACACTCAAGACGTTAACTCCCCAAGACGAAATTGCTTCTCAACTCGTTCCAAGAGGGAGGGGTCCATCCATTCAAAGATATATTGCCCTGAACAACGCAGAGCGTGAAGGTGACGTCCTTTGTCCTAAGCAATGAACACCTACATGATGGGTTATGCAAAGACCTTAAGGTGGTGGCGCACGAGGGGAAAAGTCAAGCTGTTCAGAATGGTAAAAAATCAAAAAATCAAAGTAGAAGGAATCGCCAGGATCAGATTTATTAATATTTATTTATCCCAAAACGTGGCGTTTACCTTATCTATCCCCCCGCCCCCCGCGTGCAGCTTATCTCACATATTCTTAATATTTCACAAGAGAAAGACTCTTCCTGCCGGGCGGTTGGGTGGATTCGCTGCTTCTCAAAAGGTGGGCCCTCTCGACAAGGGTTGGACCTGCCCTCAGGATGTGATGTCAGCCACACTTAGGCTGCTGGATGTTTGGGTTTTGTCTGGCTGTCTCTGCAAGGTTTGTCCAAGAGGGATACGTTCAGTTCTGAGCTGGGAGATCCTCTGCCATTTGCTTAGAGTCCTCTCTTCACACCTACATAACAGGAGATGGCCCTTGCAAACATAGCAGTTGTTTTCTTCAAAACTGCGGAAAAGGAACAGAAGTCGCCCACCAGCTTTCTCCTGATCTGCTCTCCCTGGTTATGCTCCAAAAATTATGCTACATTTCACTTTCAAGACCTGTGGCATGTGGCAGTAAAGAAAGAAGAAAAAAAGAAAAAAGAAAAAAGGGAGGGAGGGAGGGAGGGAGGAAACAGAGGGAGGGAAGGGGAAGGAAGGAAGGAAGGAAGGAAGGAAGGAAGGAAGGAAGGAAGGAAGGAAGGAGGGAGGGAGGGAGGGAGGGAGGGAGGGAGGGAGGGGAAGGAGAGAGAGGAAGGAAGAAGAGAGGAAGGAAGAAGAGAGGAAGGAAGGAAGGAAGGAAGGAAGGAAGGAAGGAAGGAAGGAAGGAGGGAGGGAGGGAGGGAGGGAGGGGAAGGAGAGAGAGGAAGGAAGAAGAGAGGAAGGAAGAAGAGAGGAAGGAAGGAAGGAAGGAAGGAAGGAAGGAAGGAAGGAAGGAGGGAGGGAGGGAGGGAGGGAGGGAGGGAGGGAAAGGAGAGAGAGGAAGGAAGGAAGAAGAGAGAGGAAGGAAGGAAGGAAGGAAGGAAGGAAGGAAGGAGGGAGGGAGGGAGGGAGGGAGGGAGGAAGGGGAAGGAGAGAGAGGAAGGAAGGAAGAAGAGGGAAGGAAGGAAGGAAGGAAGGAAGGAAGGAAGGAAGGAAGGAAGGAAGGAAGGAAGGAAGGAAGGAAGGATTTTATTACAGTCACAGACCAGAGCTACAGTTAAAACACATTAAAAAAAAGAAAAACAAAACAGAAGAATGTTGACAAACAAACAAACAAACAAACAAAATGTTACAATTGGTGCTGGGTTCATTGGTGGGCAATCAAGGTGTGTCTAATTTCACAGGCAGAATCACAAAATTGGGCTCTGTTCAAGGAAACAAAATCATTCTGATCTGATAACCACAACTGAAGCCCTACAGCAACTTTGGGGATCAACAGATCAACCGTGGGGCATGGAGGCTTGCAGAGGAGGACTTTGGATTTCCACCCAAGCTTCTCGTCACGTGAGTAGACCTCTTCCTGACTGGCCTTGCCTGCGCCTCTCCTTACCTGCCCCCCAAGGTCCATCCCCCCCCCCCCAGCTTTGGTGCCAGAGATGTTGTGCCAGCTTTTTGAAGTGAAGCATGGCAGAAGTTCTGCTGAGGAGGAAAATCATTTTCCCCCTAGGCGTCTGGAAAGATCCAATCATTTAAATTAAATGTAAGCATTCAGGAACACAAAAAGACCTCTGTCTCTAACAGGGAGGCCTGGTGACGTGGCTGATATTTATTACGGTGCAGGTAGTTTAAGAAAACAGAGACATTCCACCAGAGGCCTGCAAACCAGGCCTAACCTGGAGTTTGCAGCAGCAAGGTTCAGTTGCTAATTAAATCTAAGTTGGACGCTGCTCCACAGAGGCTAGATTGTAACTATAAGAGGATGTTAATGTGGACTTTAAATATTTATTATAGCTGAGGTAGGTTATAAAAACAGAGATTCTTCCTTTCAGCACTCTATAATGGCAGATTTAGAGGTCTGTCTTTGGCCGTGAGTGATTTTCCTGCAGCTGTCAAGGGCGGGAGGGCGATTCATCACCTTCCCAGCGAGCAATTGGCTGGACAGTGAAGGATTAGAGATTTGATTTATGGAAGTCAAGGAGAGGTGGGGGGGGGGATGTTGTTCTATCTGGTGTCTGGGTATGAATTTCTACACACCTGTTCCTGCCTAGGTTAGGGCTGGTAAGTGATTCTCCTCCACCAGAAGCATCTCCTCGAGTTTTACTTTTTCTCTCCCGCTTTGGAAAAGCCGGAACCATGAACTGATCTTACCTGCACGCACGTGGGCAAATCCTTTTAGGTCTAAGATCGGTTGTCCCATGTGGCAGGACTGCCTCCTAGCAAAATAGAATGCAATGAAGTCTCCTTGAGGGCAAGTTTGGCTCCAGGTGATTATGCATCCATGTTGTTTACTCAGCAACAATACAGAAAGCGTTGCCTTCTTCTCCTGAAAGACTTCTCCTTCTTTAAAACTTCCTGCTCTAAACTGCACCTGGGGGTCTTCCATCCAGCTCCAAGCTGGATGGGTTTTCCAGGAACAGCCAAGACTGCTGTTTTTCAGGGCAAAACTCCGCAGCAAATTGGAGACAGGCTGTCGTCCTTCTGTGAGATTGTCACTAGCTGCCACCAACTGCGTGGCTGTGGATCCTTTCAATCTGGCTCAAAATCCCACTCTGGATCCTACTTGGTGTCTGCATTATCCCGGGAAAGGTTCTCTGGGCCAGGGCTGTCAGGTGTGAATGCCCACTCCAGCTTCTCAAGAGTTAAAGTGTGTGGCTTCAGCAGAGACTCCTGCATGGAAGACAGGCATTGCCTCTCCACCGGTTTCTCCTCCGTGATCACCACAGCCACCACATAATTTAGATGCTGCTGGAAAAGTTGTTCAAAGTTGAAGATCCTCCCCTTCCCCCCCCCCCGCCCCACAACTCCTGTATTATCTCTATGTCCTCTCTCTCCCCTCCAATTTACCACCCACTTCCTCTTCAACTTCCCATCTTCACCTCCCTTGAAGGAACTTTCTAATCAGCAGGTTTTCTGTCCGTGTTTGTGAGTTTGATTGTTGGCTTTAGAAGATGGAGGGAACAGAGTAATGAAGGGCAGCAGATGGCATCAAAAGAAGGGACAGGCAAAAGAGGACATGGAAAAGAGAGAAAGATTAAAAACCAGCCCGGTTAAACTATGGAATTTGCTATCACCAAAGACAGTAATGGCCACCAATTCAGATGGTTTTAAAAGTGCATGGAGGATCAACTTATCCATGGCTTTCTATCTCAATAGCTTTATGCTGCTAGCCTAAATACCAGCTGTTGGGGAGCAGTAATGGAAGAAGATGACCTCCCTCTTGTTCTTGTTTCTCCACTTCCCTGAGGATCCTTCTGGCCACTTGATGGCACAAAATGCCAGATTAAATGGGTCCTTGTTCCAATTCAGCCCAAATTCTTCCTATTCTTATGTTCTTAAGATACCTTCGCTGGTATCCAGTGAAGGGAGAGAGAGTGTTTCCAGAAAGAACCTGAAGAGATCTCCTACGGTCCACTTCTTCTAAACTGAAGGTTTTAAACACAGAAGTAGGAACCACACTCTGTAGGACAACCCAAATCTGTCTTGCAATAAGTCCCAGGATCAGTAGTTATAAGAGGATCAGGCACCAGGTCCTGGAAAGATCATTCTTCTGTCTGAGATCCCAGAAAATGTTTCTAGTCAGAGTAGACCACAATAGACTAATGAGGCCAAAAGTCTGACCCAGTCTGAGGAGCTTCCTTGGTTCCTATGACTTTCTGTCAGCAAAGGAGACAGTTGGCAGTTGACTGGAGAGTTGGCTTACAGCCCACACACCTCCACCATCTCATAGCCACAGCCTCAAGTGGTGGCTTTCATCTATGAGTGAGACAGTCCAGATGCCAACACCATCACTGGCATTTTGGGCTGCTTCTCAATACAACTGCTTTGCGGTGGTGCCGGCTCACACATCCAGTATCAAGTTGAGAGAAGTACACTGAATTAGGGTAGGGCCATGAAGTGACTTAGATGCATGGCAGGTGTGAATCAGCCTTTAAGTCTTTCCATGACAAATATGTGCCATGAGAAGCGGTGGTGACCACCAACTTTGACAGCTTAAAAGCGAACATGCTAAGCCACGACAGATGGGCTTGTCAGTGACTATTACTGAATATGGTACTTCCGCGTTCAGGAGCAGTGCATCTTCCCAAAGCAGAGATATATCTGCTTCCAGGTCTGCTTCTGATGCAGCAGATCTTCTCCATTTGTCTCCATATCTGTGCAGGTTGGAGAGTCCCATTTTGATGGTCCACCTTGGGCATTGAAATGAGTTGGTTCAGGCCTGAGCTTAAGCAAATCAAACATGTGCACTTGCTGCTTGTTGGCTTGCTTGTTCGTTCGTTCATTCATTCATTCATTCATTCATTCATTCATTCATTCATTCATTCATTCATTCATTGGGCTACCAAGACTTCTTGGAACTTAACCTATAGCCTACCTACCTGCCTACCTACCTATCATCCATCCATCCATCCATCCATCCATCCATCTACACTATCTATCTATCTATCTATCTATCTATCTATCTATCTATCTATCTATCTATCTATCTATCCATCCATCCATCCATCCATCCATCCATCCATCCATCCATCCATCCATCCATCCACAGTATGTATCTATCTATCTATCTATCTATCTATCTATCTATCTATCTATCTATCTATCTATCTATCTATCTATCTAATGTTTGAATGAACCAGGTCAGATGTTTTGTCTATCTTGCTGTTTGCATTAACAGTTACTGAGAGACCGTCCCCGTCGTGTTGGCTTGTGGGAACTGTTCTGGGGACATCGTAAACCACACCTGAAAGTTGTTTTTCCCACTCAAAGTGTTTAACTAAGAGTCCGCCTGCTGTTCCCGTCCCCCCGCTGAGCTCAGATGGCATGGAAGGAGTGAATAATTTGCCCTCTTAGCACGTTCCCTTAGAAGGCAGATCTTCTTTGTTCTAGGAATCCATGCAAAATCCAGAGCGAAAGAGGGAAGATTGATTTAAATCAACTGCTGATGTGGCGTCCCTCGCTCTCCTACCCCAACCTCCCTCAGATCAATTTTGCCCCCTACTATGGGCTCCGTAATGAACCAAGGAGGTCTCTTTGAAGTAACCGAGCCAGACGGACCTGCTCCTACTTTGGAATTCTGGCTGTTTCAATGTTGGGGGCGATACAAGAAGGAGAAAAAGAAGCAAATATCCAATTTGTCAATATGCAGGCCTCTGGAGTCCTTGCTCCGTTGGACTCCCTAAACCGAATCAAATTTGGGGAAATGGCCAGCGATGAGCCGTGGATGAATATTGGTTCAATTTTCATTTTCATGCAAACTTACCTAATTCATCAAAAAAAAATTGTACCTCTTCAGTCCAAGGATGTGTAACATGATATTCATGAGAAGAACATGCAAACGTGGATTTATTATTTGATTATAGATGTTAGTGGCAAATATTTATGGGTGACTTAAAATGGGAAAAGTCACTTTCTGCCCAATACCTCACAGGGCTCTTGTGAGGGAAGCTTGGAGGAGGGGGTGCTGTTCTTCGTAGAGGAAAAGTGGGTTATAAATATAACAAATATTATAATCAGCCCTGGGCGAATATTCATTCGATTCTCGTTTTACTTTCAGTTTACCTAATTCATCTCTTCAGAGCCAAATCGTGAACTAAAACATAATTACAGTTTGAATCCACCCTTTTAAAATTTTAAATCCAGTTTTTCATTGGGAAGATATGGATTAAAATATGTGTGTTCATAAACGTGACAACTAAATGGGTATATTAGAATCAGCCTTGGACGAATATTCAATCGATTCTCATTTGACTGCGAACTTCCCTAATTTGTCTCTTCAGATCCAAACCATGAGCTGAAAGGTAATTACAGTTTGAATCCACCCTTTTAAAATTTTAAATGCAGCTCTTCACTGGGAAGATATGGATTAAAATATGCATGTTCATGACAGCAACATGCAGTACAAAATTTCATTATACGGAGGGAAGTATTTACCTGTAAAAGGAAAATGAGGAAAAGATCTTAGGAGCATGTCGTAGAAAGGCACCCACAGTCCTTGTTGTGGAAAAGTGCATATATTAAGAGAGATGTGCATGAAAATGCATACAAATGAGTCCTTAATGCAGAGTCTGATGACCCAGTGATTTGCACATTGGAGAGATCAGTCGCCACTCTGGAACTAGCATTGGGTTCTGGTGAAAGGGTTGGATTAGGATTCAGAATTTCTGGGTTCAGATTCTTAATTCGCCCACTGAGCATTGGGTGACCTCGTGCAGAGTAGGAATAAACTTGCCGAAAGAGGAAAGGCATTATTTTCCAAAAGGTAACCCATAAATAAGTTACATTTTAATCTCAACATGGCTGGATATGAATTTATCCCAGGAAGCAATCGTGTGCTGCTTGTGAGTCTATTAGCCATGTAACCTAAGCCTCCAGCAAAATTATGAATTTGCAATTAGCGAACAAATAAGTCTTTCGATGCAAGCCAGAGTGATAGGGGAAATTTTTTTTGAATAAAAAAGAAACGCTTCTAATTGTCCTTCTGTAGCTCCCTTGTTCACTGATCCATTGAGTAATGATAAAGGCATTAAATTTGGAGATTATGTGCAGAATTTCTAATGGGGCCAGACTGACTGTGTGGCTTGACTCATTAGGGAGAGCAGGCTGGGTGAACCTCCCCCCAGTTGAATTAGTTCTGGTCAGATAGAGAAGCTTTCCCCAACCAGGTGCCCTTCAGATGTCTGGGGACTAATGGGATACAGAAATAGTATTTGGCTTTTTAAATTTTTCTCAACCATTTTGCATTTCGGTTGGATGAAAAAGAACTTGCTTGCACTGTTTCTTTTCAAGGAGACACAGTGATCCTATGATCGATGAGGGCAAGTCCTGGTCTTCAGAAATGGTTGGAGCATGTCTCCTTCCTCTTGGAAAAAGAGACTTTGTCCATCGGATCTCTTGGGCCCAAGGAATCTCCTTTTGAACTGTCCTTTGTGTTCATCCCTAGTTTGTTCAATAAGCCAAAACTGGGTTGTGTTAGCATAGCGTGATAAGCCCTATACCATGGACTAGAAACTACACAGTGGGTTCACCCAACATGCCAGGCCAAACTGGTCAGATCTTAGCTTAGCACAATCTGTCTATGCTTGCTAACAATGGTGTCCAGTCCAGTATCAGGAACTGGAGAACTTCAATGACTGCTGCCAGAAGAATTAAGGGATCCTTCCACTCATATCTGGCTGGTGGGCTTCTCACAGTGAAAAGGGGGGGACGGATTAAAAAAAGGGGGGGCTTGAATTGGTTCTTAATGCTTTATAGAATAGATTTGCTAGCACCATGGACTCAGTGGGCCTTAACAGTCTGGAGCAGTGTTTCTCAACCTTGGCCACTTTAAGATGGGTGGACTTCAACTCCCAGAATTCCCCAGCCAGCATGGCTGGCTGGGGAATTCTGGGAGTTGAAGTCCACCCATCTTAAAGTGGCCAAGGTTGAGAAACACTGGTCTGGAGCAAGGTAATTCAGTGTAGATGCTGAGGCTTCTTCTGAAAATATGCCTTCCATCTCTATGTTCTCAGAGACAGAGGTTACCCCCTCAACCCAGTTCAGTCTGAGGTGTAGAAAGGTTCACAGGAAACTAGAAATGTCATAGATGGTCACCAGGTTGTAGCCAAAGGGAGTGAAAAAGCAAAATTAAAACGCTCCCCCGATTTTACATATCCCTGCCCCAATCCCCTCTGCTGAACTGGGATGGCGCTGCTAACTTGGTTTGGGGGTGTAAGAACGTTCCTGAGTTTGGATTTAATCTGTCACCTTTCTAATTGCACCTGATTTTTCTATGGGGCAAAATGTGTTTCCTTAACACTCAGGACTTGTCTCAGCCCTGCCCCACCCACCCCTTCACCAAATTTCCAGCTCTTCTTTCTTCTCATTTGAGATCTACCGGCTCCACATTTATTTTCATTTAAAAACAGCTTATCCTTCCGAGGCTGGATTTGTTCATGCAGATAAAATTGAAATTGGTTTGCAGAGTTAGTCTCTGGATTTCAAGTGTTGACATCCTCTGTTTTTCCAGTTGTTTTAGAGGGTTGACTGAGAAGAAGTGGGGTGGAAAGCAGAAAAAAGCTTCTCTGAGGCTTATTGTGGGCAGCTGGTTAAACAGAGAACCCCCAAAAGGAGGAGGACGAAGACCCCTGGCACCTGGCCAGGCAAAACCCATGAGAATCAGAGTCCTGCATTCCAGACAGCAGCAGCAGCAGCAGCAGCTAACAGAAGTTTTGCAAACTGATTTATTTCTCTCTGTCACCGCTCAAGAGCTTGCAAACAGGAGCAGTCTACCTGATGCTCCGGAGCCACTCTTTTTAACACAGTGTTTTTAGCACGAAGGTCTAAGGCACCGCAGCACTAAGTCTATATTCTACCTCACTGTGTGGCAGCAATAACTTACAGCCGGGCGGCGAGTCCTGTTAGCCGGGAGCGTCGATGGAAAGCTGCGAAATTGCCCGGGATTTCTCGCCGCCCATCCGTCTCTCCCGCTTTCTCGTTCTCCCGAACCGTTGTACCGATCGGTCGCTTTGCCGGCTCCCAAGGCCGGGTACAAATGACCGGATTATTTGAGGATTTGAGCGACCTGGCCGGAGCGCTCCACTTAACCTAGAGAGATGAAAATGTGAAAAACTTCTCAGAACTTCGGGGAGCGGGGGGGGGGGTGGAGGCTGAGCAGGCGAAGGGGGGTGGGGGAGAAGAGAAAAGCAAAAAAAAAATCAAAAAAAAAATCAAGGGGGCTGTTAACAAGTCAGGTCAATTAAACAGCAGCCTCACGCCGCTAACAGCCCAAGTTGTCAGAAGGAGCAGACCGACGGGTGCCGTCAAAGGACAGCGCGGCCGCCGCTCTTGCATCTCGGCCGCCCCTTGGCCCCGGTGGGCAGGGAGGGGCCAAGAGGCAGCTGGGGCGCAGGGGAAATGCCTGCCGCGCAGGGTCCTCCCCAAAACGGCCCACTCCTTCCAGCCTTCCTGTTTTCTCTTCTCCCGCTCTGGAAAATCACGGCTGGGCTTGTTTTCCGATTGTGACCCTTCGGGGGAGGGTCGGGGAAAAGCCTGGCAGACAAGTGGATGTTTGCCAAGTGAGATGCAGCAGAACAAGGCTGTTGTTGCAACTGGGGGGCGGTGCAAGCATCAGATTCTCCTTCCTTCCTTCCTTCCTTCCTTCCTTCCTTCCTTCCTTCCTTCCTTCCTTCCTTCCTTCCTTCCTTCCTCATTTCTCCTTCCTTCCTTCCTTCCTTCCTTCCTTCCTTCCTTCCTTCCTTCCTTCCTTCCTTCCTTCCTTCCTTCCTTCCTTCCTCATTTCTCCTTCCTTCCTTCCTTCCTTCCTTCCTTCCTTCCTTCCTTCCTTCCTTCCTTCCTCATTTCTCCTTCCTTCCTTCCTTCCTTCCTTCCTTCCTTCCTTCCTTCCCTCCCTCCCTCCCTCCCTCCCTCCCTCCCTCCCTCCCTCCCTCCCCCTTCCAACATCCAATCTGGAGGGATTATATAAACTTTAAACTGCCTGGGTAAATAACAATGACTTAAAAAGTACATTTCGTGTCAGCTGGACTTCCAAGGAAGGTATCAAATTTGGAGGCCACCACTGAATAAGTCCTGTTCTTTAGGATTATGTGATACATTTCTGAGGAGAAAGGAAAAGTAACTCCCTAAAATATCTTAAACGACAGGCTAAAGAAGGAAATGTAACCGTGATGACATTATATACACCAGTGTTTCTCAACCTCGACATCTTTAAGATGTGTGGACTTCAACTCCCAGAATTCCCCAGGCAGCCATGCTGGCTGGGGAATTCTGGGAGTTGAAGTCCACACATCTTAAAGTTCCCAAGGTTGAGAAACACTGATATACACTAATAGCACTGAGAGTCTTTTGCTGCAATGTTCTTGCTGCACGCAGGAATGTTTATGGGTGTCAGTAAAACACCATACCAAATTGCAACAGTATTATTGTTTAAGTTATATTTCTCATATTAAACGGTGCTGCAATAGTCTCTGCCCTGCACATCAAGGCTGCTTTTTATATACAGTATACTAGTTTATTTATTTCAACAACGTATATGAGTTTAGGCAGCAGCAGTCACTTGCCGAAAATTAAAACCAGAAACCATATGCAACGTTCTACCAAGAGAGATCCATACATCGGTAATGTAGGAAAGGGCAGGGGAGGGGAAGAAAGGGAGAGATAGAAATAGCTGGAAACCACACTAGAAAATTGTATTTGCTTCAGTTCTGAAAGGAAAGTTCAACATTCATGCTCAGCCGGAAAGAAACAGCAGGAAGTCCCGAGATCAAAGGAAAAAGGACAATCGCATCTACTGGTGGCTGGTTTGGCCCAGGAGAAGAGAAGCTGGGGTGGTGGTGGTGGTGGGGAAGGATCAAATCTGATTTGCCATTTCTGGGTCTCCATTGGGAGCTTGGCATCCCCCAGTGTTCAGATTCGATGTTCAGATGTTCAGATTCAAGCCATTTTCCAAACCCAGATGAGGAACATGGTGCCAATCCATTCAGCCATACTCAGAGCTCCAGAACCTTCTTTCCCTCATTGTCGTCTTCTTCTTCTTCTTCTTCTTCTTCTTCTTCTTCTTCTTCTTCTTCTTCTTCTTCTTCTTCTTCTTCTTCTTCTTCTTCTTCCTCCTTCCCCTTCCCCTTCCCCTTCCCCTTCCCCTTCCCCTTCCCCTTCCCCTTCCCCTTCCCCTTCCCCTTCCCCTTCCCCTTCCCCTTCCCCTTCCCCTTCCCCTTCCTCCTTCTCCTCCTCCTCCTGGGAAAGACTTTCAACTTCATGGGCTTGGGAGCTCCTAAAGAAAGACGGTGGGGCAGAATGGCCCCAGCCCACTGCATCTGGTTGTCTTCAACCAGAACAGCCGACAACATCAGTAAAATAGTCGCTGACTGGCAAGAAATCAATTTGTTCTAGAGGTAAAAGATTAAAAAGCCTGCCGGAGCCCAATGGACGGTGGGAACAAGTCTCCTTTGTTTACCTTTTGTACCTTTTGATTTTTTCCCACCGCTGAGGTGGATTTCCCATTCGTTGGCTGGAACTTCAGCTGTATTTACAAACAAAAGCGGGGGGGGGGGCTGGCATCCACCTTTTGCAGATGCCAAGCCACTGCACCCCCCTCTCCCAGCATAAAGGATGGGAAACAGCTGGTGAGGCTTGTACCCACGGCGGAAGGGTTAGGACTGCCTCCATCTGTTTCTTTGGCCATTCTTAGCCGAGCTGAATAAGGTTGCTTAATATTCACGTGGCGGTCATGAAGGGCTACAAGATAAATGTTGGCAAAATGTTGGGAGGTTTAATAAAGAGGCCACGGAGCGACCGATGAAGAGGGGGCAACCCAGATCTCTTAAATTATAGAATTGGACAATGCCCGTTTTTCTGTTTTTTAAACAATCATGGCAGATTGGGAACCAACACATTTTTCTTTCCCTGTGTTTATATATTCTGAAGTATACACATCTGTATCTCCTATTCCTGTTTCTCTCTCTCTCTCTCTCTCTCTCTCTCTCTCTGGTAAGAGAAATGTCAGATTTGTCCTCTGTCAAATTTTCTCATCAATATTTTTTAAAAGGGAGCGGGAGTTTATTTTGTTTTAATGTTAATCTTTACAGAATTTTTAATTTGACTGCTTCATGCCCAAATGCTTTGGATGGGGTTTATGATCACAGGACCGGAGCATAAAATCCCTGCCGGATTGGTATCTGCAGCTGAAGGAGCCAAAGGGTTCCTAAATTAGATTAGACAGCTAACTTTAACTTAAGTTTTGCTGTTTGGAGAAGAAGAGAGAATAGTGGACTGCTTAAAGATTACCTAGAATTTTAAACATCAAACTGCTGTACGGGACAAAGTTATATCTTCAGTCTTGAAGTCATCCCCCAAAAGGTGGGGTGAATAGCCTCTCCTTTTCAATTGATTTAATTTGATTATTATTTTATTGCTTGCAGAAATTTGGGGCTGAATCTGGCATTATTGCAGGGGAAACTCCCGCCTCATTAATTACCCACGGAAGTCAAGCCAGGTCAGCAAAAGTAGAAGAGGAACACCCCAAGATTGTCCCAGAGATTATTCTCCATAAATCAGATCCTTTTACAAGCCATCAGCGTTAAAAAAAGGCTGGAGTGGTTCTGTGGGTATCTATCTGTGTGTGTTTCTTTCCTGCATATTTCCCTGGATGGCTTGCCTGTAAGAGGACTATAAACTCCGGGGAATTGTTTAACAGAGATTCACTGGGTCACTGTATTAGAACAGACTCAAGTCTATCAGCCAGATGGTGACTTCAAAAAGGGAGGGGGGAGGTAGAAAGACCCTGACACACCATTTCAAATGGATTTCACGCAAAACCTCCTGAGGGGAGCCAGTGGGAATCTGGCAATCAGATCTGTTGTGAATAAATATTACAAAATTGCCAATTAGAAGAGGGATGTTGAAAATGTTTGAGTGATTCTGAAATCTCTTTGTTCCTCTCCTTCCCTTTAGACCTTCATGGCAGATCCCTCAATCTTAAGGAACAATCCCCAGTTTTGTTTTGTCTTTTTTTTTTTTTTTTTTTGATGTGGCTGTTCGGTTTGGTTCCTGTAAAAGAGAGGGTGGAAAAGAAAAATGTTTTTTTAAATTTTTAATGTAAATTAAATTTATTTTTTTACCATTTTTAAAAAATGTATTGTTTCTTTAGAGCTTTCAATCCCAGCTTTTCCCAACAACTCAGGGCAACTAACATCATCATAATCAGTTAAAATAATTGGCTGCTTATAAACTATTGGACCGCCACGAAGGGTCCATCCTGTCTTCCATGTGAAGTTCTTCTGAATGATGCATCTGAATGATATTATAATAATTATCAGCCTATTTCCAAAACTCATTCAAATGACCGTGTTTATCCATAGCATTCATCGCACCAAACACTTCTTCCACCTGGCCATCGAAATAATCTTCAACGTTTCTTCTTGTTAGCTAAAGCAACTGAAAGTGAGCTGCGCAACGTTCTTGGTGTTCCTGTGTAAATCACCAGTAGAAGGTTGTGTGCTTTCCTCCAGTTCCTGTCTGTGGTTGATGATGTTACTTCAATGTAAAAAAAAAAAATCTCGGAAAAATCCTCAATCTTGACCACTTTTGTGGCATCAACTCAATGGTGTTTCTCAACCTTGCAGCCCTTGGAGGTTGAAAAAAATCAACTAAAATTTAAAAAGAACACACCCCATCCAACTGCCTGACCCAGATGTGAGGTATGGTAGATCCCGGGGCCAGTCTATCCTTAAGGAGAGTGAGGCAAGTGTTGATGGGATTTGTAGTTTGACGCATCTGAAAAGCATCTGCTTGGACAAGGCAGTTCAAGAGAGTCACAGTGTCTCTCTTTTGTTCTTTCCTTCAGCCCAACTTTCTTCATAGGGCTGTTGTTGTGAAGACCTGATGGGAGAAAGGAATGTTATGTCTGCCATCTTGAACTCCTGAAGGAAAGGTGGGATATGGATGTATTTATTTATTATTTAAACTTATATGAATGGAAGAATTCATCAATAAACCATCCACAAAACCTCACAGGGGACACAGAAGTGAGGGAAGGAGAATTCCTACGCTACTTATCTTCATGCCTGAACCTTGTTATTTGCATCAGGATGGACATTTATGGCTTCTCGCTGTGCAGTCAGCTGTAACATCACAAAACATCAATTGGCCCCTTTTTTCCCATCATCACTGACCCTGTTGCATTCATCATCTTCTTTTCCTGCTACCATTTCGGCCTTCAAGGCCTTCAGGGCAGCTCTGATTGAACCCAAAGAAGGAATCAGGAAACTGGTTTGTCAATTGTTCTCTGGAATCCTTTCCCTCCCTTTCCCATTCATTCGTTTTCACTGCCCCTAGAAACCAGAGTCAGGCACTGTGATATGTTGACATTGCTCTTTTCACAGGCCTCTGATCCTCATCATGGCGTCATGCTAGCGTCCAGAGAGAAGGTAGCATGAGGCCCCTATTACTCTGCCATGGAGAAATGTCCAGTTCTGAAACATCTGGGAAACACCTGTGCTCCTTGTCCAACAAAGCTTTAAATAATCACAACTGTCACTCGGAGCTCCTGGGCTCCTGGGATGCTGTGATGCTGATCCTCACCAAAATAGACCATTACAATCAGGTCAGCCAAGTTCATGAGAATCCGTTGTTACAGCACTTCTCACCTTCTGAGCTTCTGGGTGACCTTTCCAAGGAACTCTCCTCTCTCCTAGCCTTAATGTATCCCTAGCCATGTTTCTGTCTCACCACAGAGGGCGTGAAATTGTATCTCCTCCCAATCTCAGGAAGATTGTCACGGGGGCCAATAATGACATAGCAGTAAGGACCAGAGAACAGGGTACAAAGTGTGGAGTTTAGACATTTTTGCATCTAGGATTGGACACAGGAATGAAGCTGGCGATCTACAATCCAAGAAGGTCCTGAAATGGTCCTTCAAACCAGAACATCCCCGGTGAAGAGGAACAGCAGTGACAAACAGGCTCAGCATCTAGACCAGAGCTTTCCAAACTGTGTGTTGCGACATGTTAGTGTGTTGGCTGCAGTGTTTGGGTGTGTCGCGGCTGCTGCTGCCTCCGAGCCCTGCCAGGATTCCACGCAGGTCCTAGTGCCTGCCTTGTGCCCGGCTGCCTCCAAACCTGCCCTGCCAGGATTCCGCACAGGTCCTAGTGCTTGCCTTGTGCCTTGCTGCCTCCAAACCTGCTGTGATTCTGCACAGGTCCTAGTGCCTGCCTTGTGCCCTGCTGTAAGAGTGTGTCGTGAAATGATGCATGTCTAAAAAGTGTGTCACCAACATGAAAAGTTTGGAAAGCTCTGATCTAGACTGAGCATCGAGCTACTACAGGTGCTCAATTGCCTTTGCTTTGGTTCACAGTACCTTCTTCCTTTCTCCGACAAAGCTATGCTCATTCCCAGATAAATTATTTACCACCGGAGCCACACAAGTAAGTGGTAATCACCAGGGTGCTGACTTTATTATTGTTAAAATATATTTATATCCTGCTTCTCATTAGTGTAAAAATTAGGGGAACCTCAACATGAAGCTGTGTATGCAGTGAGTGTTTCATCATCAATATTATTATTATTATTATTATTAATAATAATAATAATAATAGTAGTAGTAGTAATAATCAGGGTTGGCCAACTGTCTTTGCTTTGGTTATTTAGTTCATACAGCAGTTACAAAAAGTAGAATGCCAGACAAGCCGGGGGGGGGGGGGGGGGAGAGAGAAAAGTGTTTAAAAAAATATTAAATGAGTGCTTCACAACTGAAGCAGCCCACATCATGGCGTATGGTAAACTTGTTTTTTCTCAAGGAAGAAACACTACTATTTTGGGAAGGGAGGGGTTGAGAAAAAAGATCATTAGGTGAATTTACGAATTGAAAACTATGAATGCTGTGGGAAGAGGATTTTTCTTTCTTGGGGGTGTCTTGTTGGGGGGTTCTGTGCCCGACCTTTGATGCTAGAACTTGGATCCAGCGAATGATTCTGATTGGGCAGCCAGATCAAAGGAGGCCGTTCTGCCCATAACCTGGGGTGGAAGGAGGAGACTGAATCCTATGAGCTGCTGTGGTTTAGATATTTATAAAAAGGGGCTAGGTGATCCATGCCCAGCTGAGTTTATTAACAATGAACGGCTATGTGTAGGAGCAAAATAGCTCTAACTGTTGGTTCTTGCTTGACGACAGGTGGGAGAGATGTTGTGCTTTTCCTGGTCTTCTCATCATAGTAATCAAAATTCTGTGCATTTAGCTTACAGGTAGTCCTCACTTAACGACCACAATTGGGACCGGAATTTCGGTTGCTAAGCAAAACAGCCATTAAGAGAATCCGACCTGATTTTATGACCTTTTTTGTGGTAGTTGTTAAGCAAGTCACCACAAGCGTTAAGCGAACCACGTGGTCATTAAGTGAATCACGCGGTTCCCCATTGATTTTGCTTGCCAGAAGCCAGCCAGGAATGTCAAAAATGGCGATCACCTGACCACAGGACACTGCGATGGTCCAAGCGCCCAAACTGTGATCACGTGACTGTGGGGATGCTGCAACAGTCATAAGTGTGAGGACCGGTGGTAAGTCGGTTTTTTCCAGCACCACTGTAAGTCCGAACCATCAGTAAATGAATGGTTGTTAAGCGAGGACTACCTGTAATCTGTTTGGTGTGATTTTGTAGGCTGCCCCATGGATTCCTTTTCACTTTTTTTTTTTCATTAACTAAATTTAAAAAAAGCCAAAGAAAATAATACATAACATTATAAAAGAAGTAAGGAAAACAGCTGAAAAAAGAAACAAAAACATATAGGCCATATATTTACAGACATCCATATTTTCAATAGATTGAAGCCATGATACTTTACAGCCATCCATAGCTGATCTATATTAACCAATTCTGCAAACTGCTGAATAGCTGGAGCCATATATTAGTCTACCCCATGGCTTCCTTAACTGTTGCCCCAACTGCACTCATGTCACGCCATTGTTCCAAAGAATCTACTCACAACTGCAGAGTCAACGGAAATATGGTGTACCACAACTGTAGTTGTACGATTCATTCCAAATGCTATTGCATCACACATCGAAGCCCCCAAACACCCTGATTTAATGAATGAATGTACTAAGTGTATACTGTATGCTGATCCAATCATTGACCATCTTACAATCCTACCATGTGTAAACAAGATTAAACAGCCTGAGATATGTAGCAAATATAACTTTCCATATATTTAACACAATAATGGTAAACTATTCCTATGCCAAGGAACCATAAAAACACAGTTTTATCTTCATACCCAAAGGAATCTCTCCCAATTCATTTGATTGCCCAAACCTGGTGGTGTGACCCCCATAAAGCCTTAAATATCCTTCCCAGTACTGAGTGTGTTGTGATACCTGAGCTCCACCATCAATCTTACCAGAAAACCCTCCCAGCCCTGAGCTTTCAACAGCTCCTCAAATTCGAAAAGTTCCCTCCAACCTCCAAAGGTCTCTTAAAGGCTGTCCTTGCATCCTGTGCACATCCCCTTTAAGATACCCTTCAGCTGCTGGGCAGATCCGTTAATCCAGCACATCATCTCAATGGCAAGGCTTCAGTAAATAGAGGTTGGAGGACGTTAAATTGAGTTCTATGGTCATTACTCCCAGGAGCCTCTTGAGATGGGAGAGAGGGAAGGTCATGATAAAGGTCTTCATTATTTGAAAGAAGAAGTTCGTTCTGTATCCCCCAGCTAAATCAGGAGGTCTTGCAATGATCATCATAACTCTGAGCATTTTCAAAAAGTCTGAGAAAGTATGCATAAAAAGGGGGAGATAGTAGGGTTTAGGGAGAGGGAGCGAGGACACCTCATCTCTAGGAAGTAACTCCTTCCATCTGTTTCATTAACTGTTTCAAAGTTCAGTTCAGGAATCCAGCTGTCCAATCTCTTGGTGGCTTCCTTTGGTGACCGCTTCTCATCATAATAGTTTGGATCAAGCATGTGACTGTTTCCTCCCCTGTAAGAATGCAAGAAGTTCGCTGAGGATAGATCAGGGCAAAGACCATTCTTCCACAGTTGCTTCCCACCTTCTTGTATTTAAGACAAACCACCTGTTACTCAGGAGGTAATACACAGTCTTCAGGACTAGTGGCTACTGATGCTTGCTCTTTCTTGAACTTCTCTAGTCCCCTTGTAAAACCATCTAAAGTCATAGCCACTCACTCTGTCTGGTGAGGCAAGTCCATGGTTTTCTTACTGGTTACGTAAAGAAAGACTTCCTTTGATCAGCCACAAATCTCCCTACATTTAGTTTCTATGTCACATCACAGACACAACATCTTGAACCGGCTTAAATCTGAGATGAGTTCCTCCTGGGAATGTACAAATATTTAAATCCGCCTTTTTTTGAGGACAAGGACTGATCTACATAGCCCAATATTGTATAGAGCGGTGCTTAAAAGAGGAGAAATCTCGGTCCTTCTAAGCTAGAGATAGTTCCTTCTCCTACCTACAGAGGTCCCTAAGGCTGGACATGCTCAGCTGAGAATGGGTGATTGGAGGGAAGTCCCATGAGCCCAGGCCTAGTAAGAGAAGGAAATGGGCAGGTACAACATTTGATTGCAAAGCCAGAGGAAGCTTCTGGATTGGCCAGGTATAAGTACCTTATAAGCTCCTTTCCAAGTCTTTTCCAAGTCCCCGAGGAGTGACACGGGAATTCTATTGCTCAGCTACAGATCCTCGATTCCTCCATGTCTCCAAAATGTGATTTAAAGAAAAACGATTTAATTTAATTTAATTTAATTTAATTTATTTATTTATTTATTTATGGCAATATATTAGCTGCTGATCGGAAGCAGAGCCGACAGCAGCATTCAGCATCCTTTGCGCAGTTCCTCTCCAAAGATCGGAATATTTGTAAAGAATGGGATGACGCTCTTTACGAGTTCATTCCCGAGCCAAATCAGATAAGAATAATTATCCTCTCTTGGGATATTAAACTGCTCCTCACCAGGACCGGCAGCTGACAGCTGTTTTATTGGCGGAGTTGCTTGGGTCTAGAAACTAAGAATTAATTGTTCACGAATCTTGATATCTCCACAAAGAAGAGCGAAGAGGGCCATTGCTATGGAGATCCCCAGCTAATTTCTCCCCCATTGTGACTTGACAACTGGTGAATAATTTCTCCGGACAAGCTTTCAAAGCTCAGTAGACCAGCTTTGAACCAGAAAGGGGCAAATTTGAGATCAGACCACTTTTCCAATGAAGGACGAAACAAAATAAAAGCCATGTGGAAAGTTGAATGAGATTCGAATTCCAGATGAAGCAAAATTAACAAACTAGGGCATGGGAGGAAGGGAGAGATACATGAATTGCAAGTTTGTGTAATTAACTCAGCCAACAGACTTAGCCCTTATGGGTAGATGTAGAGGAAGGATGCTTTAGAGAAGGAAAAAGGGTAATGCTAAAAGAAAGGTTGGGGTAATATCACAAAGACCAAAGGTACATTTGAAGAATGGATTGATGGTAGGAACACTCAAATCCTTGGTTTGGTAGGACTGTATGTAAAACAGGCATAGCAGATGAGAATTTCGAGAGGTGAAGTCCAACACATTTAGAAACTGCCTGCTTCAAGAAACTATAACATAGTTTTGTGGAGTCCATGGTGCTCTCTGAGCCTTGTTGTTTTCTTGCAGACGTTTCATTGCCAGGCTAGGCAACATCTTCAGTGCGAAAGGGGAGTGGGACTTGCTCTCTGTTTATATACCCTGGCTTGTCCTGCCTGTGATGGTGGGGATGTTGTACTCTCCTTGGTAGTACCTTGATTGGGTTGTTGTTTGCTGCTTGGTTGATTGACTGAGTTAATAGTTCCTTAATCTCACAACACTTGGACAGACTTAACCACACTGAAGATGTTGCCTAGCCTGGCAATGAAACGTTTGCAAGAAAACAACAAGGCTCAGAAAGCACCATGGACTCCACAGTTCAACCCTGAGCTACAAATACTCTCTTCGATTGGTATAACATAGTTTTATTTAACTTTAGACAGATAGATAATAAAAAGGGGAAGAGATAGTTCACCGGCCTAACTTGTAAGGTCATGTATTTGATAGCAGTCAAAAAGCAGAAGTCAAGCTGGCAAGATACTAAAGACATTAAGCAGGAGCCTCCCAGAACCACAAAGGCCGTTTCTGAAAGAAAATCCTGGTGAAATGGTATCTTTCAGGTCACAAAGACCCACAAGTCGCTCCATACCTGAACAACAAGCAACAATAAATTACAGGTTAACCGGTCAGTCTGAATGCATCTCCAGGGAATATGTTTTGCCTGCAAAAGTTGAACAACCTGCATTTGGGCTCTTTTTCAGGTCTCTGAGCAAATGGAGGTGGAAGGCATATGAAGTCCAGCCTGTTCCAAGATTACACGCACCCTCTCCTTCCTTCTGGCCGCAAGAAAACCGGCCCCTTTCCCCCCACCCCCCAACTGCAGATTGTCAAGAGTTCAGGCTCGTGGCACAGATCTGCCGGGTGACACAGTACGATGAGAACGGCACAACTGCATGTCACAAAAGGTTTGCAAAGGGACAGATATGTGAGGCCCAGCAATTATGTGAATGCCAGTCGAGTATCATGGCTGGCTCTTGTTGCATATCAGTAGGAAGGACGGTAATGATGATGGATGGAGGAGCACCGGGAAGTGAGAAGATAGATCTTGCTGCAGTTCTCCATTGATTGACGGAGCAGAGCCTCCACGAGCGAGGAAGGAGGTGTCGGTGGGGTGCCGTGTGGCCATAATTCAGAAACACCTGTGTTTTTTCCTCCACGTTGAAGGCGGAAGGCAATAGGACACTTTGGTAGGTCTTGAGGTGACATGCGGAAGACAAGTCTACACCCCCCCCCCCCCATTTATAGATCCTTTGATTTCCCAGTTCGGTAGCCATCATAAAGATTGTTGGGCCAAAGAGACCCTACGTTCAAGCCTCTACTCCGCTGCCATCTTCATGGGACAACGTTGGGCAACTCATAACTTTTCAATCTGTATTCTTGTGTGCCTAGAATGGGGGAAGTGAGCCAAGTCTGCAGAACTGATTGCCAGTCATACCAATTGCACTGAACTCTAAGAGCGCCTGTATCATGGCTGGATTGGGCTCCTTAAGAGAAGGATGCAGGTAAAACAGGCATAGCAGATGAGGATTTCGAGAGGTGAAGTCCAACACCTTTAGAAGCTGCCTGCTTCAAGAAACTTAGTTCATATTATAACATAGTTTTATTTAACCTTAGACAGATAGTTAATAAAAAGGGGAAGAGATAGTTCACCGGCCTAACTCGTAAGGTCATGTATTTGACAGCAGTCAAAAAGCAGAAGTCAAGCTGGCAAGATACTAAAGACATTAAGCAGGAGCCTCCCAGAACCAAAAAGGCCTTTATATTTGTCATAAATACAGGTAGTCCTCGACTTATGACAACAATTGGGACCAGAACTTCCATTGCTAAGCGAGGCAGTTGTTAAGTGAGTCACGCCTGATTACGACCTTTTTTGCCACATGACGTTAAGCGAATCACCGTGGCCATTAAGTGAATCACGTAGCTGTTAAGTGAATCTGGCTTCCCCCATTGACTTTGCTTGTTGGAAGCCGGCTGCGAAGGTTGCAAATGGTGATCATGTGACCCCGGGATGCTGCAACCATCATAAATACATGCGGTTGCCAAGCACCTGAATTTTGATCATGTGACCGCAGGGACGCTGCAACGGTCGTAAGTGCAAAGACCGGTTGTAAGTCCCTTCGTTCAGCGCCGTCGTAACTTCGAATGGTCGCAAAATGAATGGTTGTAAGTCGAGGACTACCTGTACCTGTGAAGATGTGGTCTATTAGATCTGGGATGGGCCATCACTGAGAGCCACCACCTTGCCATGAAGATGTACCTTAGCGAGAGACAAACTGCTTCTTTTGTCCAGTTCCAGGCAGAAACGGCTTGTTTGCATAAGCATGGGACGGGAGGCCATGCAGAGAGGATCTTGTTCAGCAAGACCATATGGAAACAACTGTACAGGCTTCTTTTTAGACACCCTGTCAAGGCCCCGTAGGGAAAGCGTCCCAACCTGGTCTCCTCCAGATGGATGAAAAAGCCCCAGGTCTTCTAATGGCTATAACAGCTGGGCTGAAGTCCAGCCAATTGGAAGGGCTGACGTAGAGCAGGGGTCCCCAACCTCTTCAGCTCATCAGCCCTTGCACGAAGTTTCAGATTGTCCATCGACCCCCAAACATTTATTGTATGAAAATAATTTAAATAATTTAATAAATACTACTTTAACTAATAGCACTACAAACAACAACAACAACAACGGATAGTCCAGTGAACTCAACAGGGAACGGGACCCTACCCTATCGCACTCCCCGGGAGAAGTGATTCTGGTCCCTTTCAAGTTCCTTCTTCAAATCCACCTTCTCCGTCCACCTTGGGGATGTTTCCAGGTAAACAACCCATCCATGCAATGCCCCCAGCCTAGGGGGAAATAATTAAAATTTAAGCAGATTTCCACCGCGCGTTGCCAGACCCAGGCATCACAGAAGCAATTTCCTTCTTGAACTACGTAAGTCCGTGTGGGTGGGTGTGCATCTGTAGTCATGCAGACATGGGAAATTTGAGCGAATCAAGCTACGGACAGGTTTTGTTTTATTTTATTTATTTTTCTGTCAACTGGAGGGGGGGGAGGCAGCAATGCAGAAAAGGATGTCACTACAATTGTCAGCTGGGGAAGCATCGCTGTATATCCATGTACAGAGCAGATGAGTGTCAGCTCCAAACCATTGTCTGTCCCCTCTCCGTTAAAGTCGAGATAAGGCGGGGATAAATCTCACCGGGCCTTCTGCCCTGTGATATTATTTCATGCCACATCACCTAATAGGTGTATTTTCACACTGGTTGCCACTGCTGTGAATTTCTCCGGCTCCTCGCAGGCTGACAATCTCACTATATGGAGAAATGGGACAGTGCCGGCTAATTGATTTTACAGCAGTACCGAAGGATAGACAATGGAAGTACCATCAATTTAATCCACTATTTAATGGTTCCAATTTAGCCTCTGTAAATGCTCACTAAACTAATTTCTCTGGGTTCAGCAATTTGAAAAGCTATCATATCTCTAATCTCTTCCAATATATTCATCTGGAAAAGGGAATTTAGCCAATTCCGATGTGCGGAGATGATCTGTTAGCACAGTGTAAATGTTTATAACATGGCAATCGAGTTCGTTTATAAGGATATGAAAAGTTTTATTGGGGAAGCCAGTAGAGCGGAACCGCGGGATAATAGGCAGTTTACCCAGCAGTCTCCGGGAGCCGGGGAGTAGAGCACGCATGCAGAAAAAGACTCGGATTTACTTTAATCCCAAATTGTAAACTCAAATTCGGCCCTGCGCGTGATGCACCTGGGACTTGATAGCACAAAGGATTCTCTTCCATTTCCCTGGTGATGGGGGCTTTCGAAACCAGACTGTGATCAAATTCAATTCCGCCCCCCCCCTCCAACCCCTTCCTTCTTGCAAACGGCCAAACGTGAATTGGGCTGCAATAGATGTTGGCCTTCCCCAAACAGGCACCCTCTAAATGTGTTGGGACTACAACTCCCAGAATTCCAAGCGTTTGGAAGACAAGGTTATAAGAGTCCCCCGTTGGGGGAGTTGGGCGGTCATATAAATTTAAATAATAAATAAAATAATAAATAAAAGGTTAACTCACATGCCTTTCTGTGTTAGGTAGGACGTCTCCCATCTTTTCTCTCCTAGGACTGCCAAAAACCAACTCTGGCCTCTCAAGAAAGAGGGGTCCATCTTGGCTTGTGTTGTCATTCAGGGTTACCATTTATTAGTGATGACAAAGAGGGATGTGCTCTAGCCAGGAGATCCGTAGGATTATCTGGCTGCCTCGTATGTGATAGACCATTTAGCCCTATGCATACAAGAATGTAAGACTAGAGCCTACGATGGGAACTTTGCTGATTTATTTATTTATTTTTATTTATTTATTACATTTATATCCCGCCCATCTCCCCCACAAGGCGGGACCCTGGGCGGACCCTGATTTCCTGATGGCAACTGATGCTGCAAAGACTATATTTGTAATCTTAATGTTTGTTTTTAGTTATAATTGCTCTATGGCTAATGCATATACTCATATGTAGAATCTATTTTCTATATAACTTTTTATATTTCCAACTTTTAATATAATATATTTGTAATATGTACAATATGCTGCCATACGATAAAAAAAACATTTATTAGTAACGACAGCGGATGAGACCAATATTTGCAACCGCTGGTTGAGTGAACAATGTTTCTGCTGCCAACCTTCTCCCACTACACCAATGTTTCTCAACGTTCGCAACTCTTAAGATGTGTGGACTTCAACTCAACTCAACTCAAATATTTATTACGGTCATAGACCAGCAAAATTCAGACAAGTCAAATGTGTGGCTTTATTAAGAGCAGGATCTGGCCATGTTGACATTGGGATGTGTTCTTTAATGAGAGGAAATGCCTAAAGTTCAGAGTTAGGACAGGTAGGAAAAGCAGGGGTATCAGGATGGGAAAAGATAGACTTCATACAACTCAGTATTGTGTCACCTGGAACTGGTAACAGGCGGTTTCCAATCCTTCCTGATCCACAAAGCTCAGATCTTGCACCATTGATGGTAACGTGCCTGGATCTACCTTGTGGAGTTGTAAGTATGAAGTAGGAAAAGGAACGTGGAATTTTTCACACCCTCCTAAGTTCTTTGGAGGAAAGACAGGGTAAAAAAACATAGCTGATACATAAATAATACAGAAGTGGTGATTTTATAACAACAACAACAACAACAACAACAACAACAACAACAACAGTATGCATGGATAATTAATATGAAATGCGGTACAATAAAACAATATCATAATTAAGCAACAGTAGAGAACCAGAAGCTCCGAGGAGACTCCCAAGGCTGTTTTTCCTGGTCCCCACTGGGGACTGAAGCCAATTTTAATTGAGAGGTGATAGGAAATTTGCCAGCCCACGTCAGAAAAACCCACTTTCGGTTTCAGGTGTTTGCAGGAAGGCAATGGCCCTCTTCCGTCTTGTTCTCCAGCACCTGGTGTTGAGGGCACGGTCTTCTCCCTGGACAAAGGCCATCAGATCAAGGTGTTTCTTCCCATCCATCAACTCTCCATTCTAACAAGAAGAGATGCTGCTGGAATCCCTGGTCTGGCTGCTGCTTCATTAATTAGCTCTCATTTGCAGGAGGCGAAGGAAATGTTAACATGCTAGAGAAGGAAATCATAAAGATGATTCAAAGGGAAAGGAAGAAGCAACATGGAAAATCAGTTTGTCCAGAGTGGGCCCTGCCTGCTTTCCTTCTTGCTTTGCACCACAGCAAGAGGCTTGCAACAGCTGGAAACCCTTTTTTCCCTTACCTGCCCCCCCCAGTAAATTATATTTAACATTCCACAGAACTTTATTGCAGTCTGTATTTGGGTTGTATGGGAAAAAAAATCTGTATTTAACTTCAAGCCCTGGTAAACATCTTTGCTTATGTTGTTATAAGATTCCTTATTTGAGTATTTCGATTTAATTTCACAGTTCATATACCTCAAAGTTTTGATTTGCGCCCCCCCCCCCCCCTTCATATTCATTTCAAGAGATGTGGCCAGGGGCAGCATCTTTCTCTTTCTTAAGTTGGATCTTCACCACTCTTGGCTGTTAAAAAAAAAACAGGAATTATGGGCCTTCTGATGTTGTGTGGGTGAAGACATGTGTGTTAAGTCTATTTTTGCATTTATGCTCTGCCAGGGTGCCCGCAGATTATGGTCAGAAAAGTCAGGATAGGGACCGCAAAGATGTGTTGCACATTCAAACCAAGCGGAGGTCACCTCACACCTTCGCAAGTGTGCTTCATCTTGTCTATCCTCCAGGACCCTGTACCTCCCTTGTTGGAAAATGAAAAGACCTTGGGAGTCTGGGCAAAGAGAGGCTGCCAAGGGAATGGTCAGATAAGAGGGGCATAGCCCGCAGCTGGATAGTGGGTGGGGCAAGAGGCTCAGAAGAGACCCTCCCTAACTTCTCAGGGTGTAAAGAAGATGGGGGGGGGAGAGAATTGTACTTTCAGACTTGCAAGATTCTGTCAATGTAGCTTTACAATAAAGTAGAATTAGCTCATCTGGTCGTGTTTCCTGTCTGGTCTACCTAGTAAGGCTGACAAAAACTGACGCCGAAACTTTTGATGACATTCCTGTTATTATCTTCCGAGATGCAGTCCTCCGGATAAATGAATATTCATTTATGCAGCAACGCGACTCCTTTTCAAGATAACGGGCCTTCTACTTCCATGATCTCGTTCCCAACTGGATTCCACTTGTTCATTAAATCTTTTGCTCCTTGATGGTTCGAGGCATGTGTGCGGGGTGGGGCGGAAGATGCCCATGAACCTGATACAGCTTGAAATGTTTCTTAGTGCAGTTAGTGTTCTGAAATGAAATCAGCACAAATATCTTTTTAGGGTCCCCGTTTGCAAGCTTCATCCTTTTCGTTCTGGGCGAGCCTGCAGGAGGAGGAGAGGAAGCATCAAGTGAAGAAGAAAAGACATGGGTCCCACCCCAGATGAACAGGTCATGTTTTATCACTTGTTGGCACAACATTGCCATTGATACCAATTCCACTTATTGATTGATTGATTTTTCGATGTGTGCAATGTCATGGCAACCGGGCTGTTATGTAAATTATGGAGGGCATAATATTTGCATTCAAACTTCTCTCAGTGGGCTGGATGCACACAAAACAAAATTCTGCAACCCAATATCTGGAGGGGGGGGGATGAAAAGAAGACTTCAGCTACTTGGAGAATTATTATTTTTGTTATCGTTATTATTCCACTATAACTCAGGGTGGCCCCTCTGATTCTTTCCTCATTGGTTGGTTCCTCACAACCGCCATGTAAGGTAGCTTAGACTTCCTGATTGGGGATGATGGGAGTCTAAACATTTGTAGGCGTGTAGCCAAAGTTTGCTCTAACCACCATGCTCAATCGGTTTAAGTTCATTTAATTACCAACATTTGCTCAGGCTGCAGCAGTGAAATCCTGAGACGATCCGGATTCAATGCCCCCTGAACTGTTTCCAGTCTGGATTACCATTCTAAGAATTGTGTAACTCGAAGAACTAGACCCAACGTTAGTTTTCCTCTTCCCTCCTCTTCCCCTTTTCCTTTCAAGCTGCTTCTTTTTCTATCCATACCCGTAGGATTTAAGCTCTTTTGTCTTTATTGATCTTAAGAAGTCACACTGAGAATCTTTTTGATGAAGGAAAGGGTCCAAGGGCTTTAAACGTGCTGACTTCAGTTGCCCCATCCTGGATCTTCTATGACTTCTCTCTGTCCTTTCTCTGTCCTTCTGAAGCACCAGGAACATTATCAGACAGCCCAGGGATTCAGAGGCAGAATCGGAACTAAGCGGAGAGTTAGCAATGCTATTAAAAAGATGAATAACTGCATATAAATAAACACGGAAACCGCTGAGTCACTTTTCCTTCTTCCCAGTTAGATTTTCTGTAGCTCCTTGTGGTTTATTTCCTTCCCTTCTCTTCATAAAGAAAGGGGTAAGAAACTCTTTTAACCCCTCCCCTCCTCACCTTTATTACCCTTCCAGTTCATAATAATTTGCTATCAAGGGGTTTCCTGAGCAGAATGTGAGGAGGAGGAAAAGGAGGGAGGGAGGGAGGGAGGAACGAAGGAAGGAAACAGAGGGAGGGAAGGGGAAGGAAGGAAGGAAGGAAGGAAGGAAGGAAGGAAGGAAGGAAGGAAGGAAGGAAACAAACAGGGAGGGAGGGAGGGAGGAAGGAAGGAAGGAAACAGAGGGAGGGAAGGGGAAGGAAGGAAGGAAGGAAGGAAGGAAGGAAGGAAGGAAGGAAGGAAGGAAGGAAGGAAGGAAGGAAGGAAACAGGGAGGGAGGGAAGGGGAAGGAAGGAAGGAAGGAAGGAAGGAAGGAAGGAAGGAAGGAAGGAAGGAAGAAAGGAAGGAAGGAAACAGGGAGGGAGGGAAGGAGGAAGGAAGGAAGGAAACAGAGGGAAGGGGAAGGAAGGAAGGAAGGAAGGAAGGAAGGAAGGAAGGAAGGAAGGAAGGAAGGAAGGAAGGAAGGAAGGAAACAGGGAGGGAGGGAGGGAGGGAACCAAGAGAGAGGAAGGAAGGAAGGTTAAGGAGGAAAGTGTCTGGGGCAGAAGGCTTACAAGCTTTGTCTGTTTTATATAAGCGCAGATCAATTACAAAGCAGACAAGACAGTGATTCACAATGTCAATTTCATGCGCTCCGTAACCATTTAAGAAAGTACCTCATCCTTTTTTGTTTTACATTTGATAAGAAATCAGTCTCTGTTTGCAAAAGAAAAAGGAGAGAGAGAGAGAAAGGAGGAAGGAAGAGAACGATCAAATTGACAGCTCAGTAAGATTGCTACAGAAACCGGGTCATGTTTCTGTCCTTCGGCCCATGAGTATTTATTTCAGATACGAGGGGCTTGTTTGTGTGCTGGGTTGGATGAACGTGTGTCTTACACTTCATGTATACTTAGGAATATGTGTGTTCTCATACTTAAAAAACAAAACAAAACAGGATGTCAAGAAGCAATTGTCAATCTCTATTACTGCAGCCAAAGTGAGAAATGTGATTTTTTTTTTAAGTTCAACTGCCAGCAGGGGCATTTGCAAGGGGGGGGATTTAAAAAAATCAAGATAGCAGCCACGATCATGCAACTGAAGCCCCACCCCTTTTTAAACGTGGTGTGAATGGCCAAGGGTCCCACAATGGCGGCCGTGATATAACAGAAGCATGCGGGGAAAACACGTTCAAGCCATTGATGTTTAAAGGGCTGGTGTTGATTGGGTGTTTGTTTGTTTTTTTGCAGGAAACCATGCAGTCCACCCTCCAGAGGTTTAGCACACCTATTTTTAAAACGTATTTATTACATTTACATCCTGCCATTTCTCTGAAAAGAAGAAAGAAAATACAGGCTTTAGAGAGCTGATTGCCAAGCATACTCTATTTCCAGGCTGCTGTATTCTGACCTCCACGGAGCTGGAGTTTGGACCTGATGATCTCTTGGACCCCTTCTTTTCTCCACCTGTGATAAAAGCCTGCGCCACCTTTGCATTCTCCAATTCCTGGATTAATTCTAGAAATTCTCTCGGTTCAACGGGGCCGCCGGGAGACCTGAACCATAGAGGAGAAGGAAGGAGCGTTGGGTGTGGAACCGGAAACTCCTTAAAGGGTGGAGTAGGGTTTTATTTCCAAAGGTTGCAGGAGCAGGATCAGAATGAACCGTCTCACCCCAGAGAAGGGGTGGAGGAAAAAGTTGTCTTCTCTTCGGGTTTCCTTGGGAGCGGCCGTTGGCTTTCCAGGCGCT
The DNA here is from genome assembly GCA_023362775.1 of Charina bottae. Lineage (NCBI taxonomy): Eukaryota > Metazoa > Chordata > Lepidosauria > Squamata > Charinaidae > Charina > Charina bottae. Next base: position 24,432,280 of record JALMGJ010000010.1, on the reverse strand, counting down.
CAAGAGGGATCATCAGAACATTTCACAAGTCCAAATTAATCCCAGTAGACAACCCCACACTTGTTTACAAAGCCAGGATGGAAATTTATGGTGTCACTAAAAAGAACTTCTCCCCTGGCGTGCGGGAGAGAGGAAAGGCGTAACAATTCCTCTCATTGCAAGGAAGTGGGAAAGCTCTTAACAAATCAATACTGTTATTTAGTCAATAAACCCACAAAACAGCCCCTCTAGGGGATAAACACAGAGAAAATTCACTGCTGGCAAACAGACAGACAGGGTCCTTGCCTTAAATATGTGCCAGAGTGCACGCGTGTATTTATAGGCGAGTGTGCAAACGAGGTGGCCATAGGCAGGCGCTGGAAGAGAGATCCTCGCCATCAAGAAAGGCGCAGAGAAGCTCTGGAGATGTTGCCAAGAGTAAGATTTCTAATCCCTTGTTACAGGGATTGGCACACTGATGTTTTCCTGAAGATGGAGCATCCATGGCTTGTATGGTGAGAGGAAGACAAGGGTGCTTTGATAGGGCAACGTCTTCAGGGACTTTGACAGAGTCAAGGTGAGGACAAATGGCAAGGCCTCCGCATCAGGTGGCTTCCAGGTCAGGTCCTCAAGGCAACGAAGAAAGAGGGGAAAATAATCTAATGGTGTTCAGCAGTTGGGGTATCGGAACCCAGCCCATTGTCTATATTCAGTAACCCATGGTTCGTGATTGGTGAACCTGGTCTAGGCTGCCAAGCACAATCATCCTTCAGGCTGCAGATAGCAATCAATATGTGGGTGCGCAGTGGGGTGGATTTTTCAGGCTGGGCTCTTCAGCAGTCACAATGGAGGATGAGCATGTTCCTGGGGTTGAAAAGCCATCTGGCCCTAGCTTTCCTCTAGCCCCTCCCCCTCCCTCCCCCCTCCCTCCCCCCCCACCTCAGCTAATTCAAATGTATATCCCTAATTCAAGGCTTATGACTCTTTCCAAGGATAAATGCGCTGCTTCCTTAAGATTACGCGGAGAGAGAAATGCACAGGCCACCACTGAAAGAAGCCGGCCTTAATCTGTCGGGGGTGCCAGATTCAAAGTGTGTCCTTTTTAATCTTTCTTGCTGCTGAGCCGTTGAGTCTGTATCAAACTTCGGAGGGCTGGGCTTGAACAGGATGCTAAGCCTTTCTCGTGAAACTTAATAGGCGGTGTGTCTGTGTGTGTGCAACTAGCAGGGTGTTCTCCCCTAAACTCTTCCAACCCGGCCATATCACGTCCCCCCCCCCCCACCTTTTCCTGACTGGGAAATGACAAGGAGGAGTGGAAGATAGAAGCCACCATTGATAGAGTAGAGATAGAGATCTCTCTGCTCCTTGGTCATCAAAATCATCTTGATCAACATCACCGAGCCACCCATCCCATCAACGGTTGTTTCCTTATTAGATATATGTATGTATGTAGGCGTTATTTCCATTGATACGGCTGGCTATCTCCAATTCATAACTCATCTGGGCGGCCAACAACGATGAAAAACTATACGAAAACAGAGAACCATGTAAAAAACAGCACCGAGACGACAAGAACCGGCAACAACAGCTGAACCCAACCATGGGCTCTGCTACACATCTGGATCCCCAAGTGACGAAACAAGGTTTTGTGAAAAGCCAGCGGGGTCGGGCCAAGCTAAGCTCCGGGGATACGATGCTCCTACGGGCAAATGCCACGGCAGAAAAGGTTCTCTTCCTGGGCCCCATGAGATGACCTTCCCTAATAGATGGGACCCAGAGCATGCCTCTTCTGCATTTTTGTCTGCCTTAAAACCCCACAAAACAAAGAAATCCTGGGAAAGTGCCAGTTTTGAAGGATTGCCAAGTGCCGGTTCATGTATCAGGTCCATTGTGCAAAATACAGCGAGTTTTCACACTGACAAGGGAATCAGGCAAAGCTGTCTCCTGGCCATCTCAGAACAATTAACTAAACATCATATAATCAATTGGCTCAGATTCCTTTGACCAGATGTGATCCACATTACAGAATTCAATAGGATTTACTCCCAATTATTATCGATTTGGGATGGCAGCCTGAAGTTATTTCTTGCACTGTAGTTGTTCCTCTTCCTCTTTTTCTTGAAACGAAACAAGAAAGAGACCTGGAGGCAAATTCCAGTTTTCCTAGAAACTTAGCTGATTTTAGACCAGTATTTTTTTTTTTAATGTTAGCAATGCTGCACAAAGTCAATTTATATAACCCCAGTCCATTTCGGATTGTGCAGTCAGCAGGAAACAAATTCAGCTTGAGTTTCTCAAGCCTCCTCACTGAATATTATAATCATTGGAGGAAATCTTTTGGCATTGACACAAATTGCTCCGGTCTTGTCCTGCAAATCTCTTTGTGGAACATTTTTAGCCTATCCGAAGCAAGCTAAAAACTTTTCGGTTGCTTGCTTGGGTAAGCTTTGTTAACTTCTGCATGGGTTAAAACACAGTTTGGCTTTTGTCTGTAGCTTGAATCATGTCAACTGGATTTCTATTTTCTCAGTGGAAACGTTTCGCTCCTTATCCAAGGAGCTTCTTCAGTCTGAGCAAAGTTAGTAAGGGAATATTTATTATTAAATATTAATTAGTTTAATTAATTAATTAATTAATTTGTTAATTAATTAAATTATTAATTAATTAATTAGTAAGGGAATATAGAAACATATTTAGGATTCCCTTACTAACTTTGCTCAGACTGAAGAAGCTCCTTGGATAGGAGTCCACCAACTGTCCACCTTCATCGACAGTTTGGCTTTGATTTTGCAAATTATTGAGTCTTGCCCTTTCCTGTGACAGATGGGGTGTGTTTGAAACCATGCATGGATTTTGTTCAACTGGAGGAAACCATCCTGGGTTGTTGAAGACAGAATGTAAACGTTTTAAATATGTTCCATTCTGGGGTAGGACAGGGGAAGCCTTAATGGTGAAAATGCAGGGTTAATTTAATAAATAACCTTGGAAGAAGTCTACTGTTTTAGTTGCCTTCAGATGAGCTAAGCTTGCCAGATTCAGATGGGGCCAACTTGATCTCCTCCCATCCTGTTAAGGCAGGGGTGGGGAACCTTTTTTCTGCCAAGGGCCATTTGGATATTTATAACCGGGGACCGGGGGGGGGGGTTGGGGGGCGGGGTTTCTGGGATTTCCGTGGACCAGGGGCCGGAGTTTGCGGGCGGGAGCCAATCACAAGCACTTGTGGGCGGGGTTTGTGGGCGGGAGCCAATCGTTGGAAGGGGCGGGGTTTGCGGGAGGGAGCCAATCGTGTGGAAGGGGCGGGGTTTGCAGGCGGGAGCCTCGCGGGCCTTATACGGCCCACGGCCTGACGTTGCCCACCCCTGTGTTAAGCAGTCTGTTCATGGCAAAGCTTGTTTTCTAGATCTGTAGGTCAAATCTTGGGCTGGGGACTGCTGTTAGTAGTAGTACTAGTAGTAGAAATAGCACAGTTGAGGAGATCAACTGTGCATCACTCTTGAGCAATTCTTTCCCAGCTGGACAGGTCACTTGAGGCTGAAGGAAGCCTATCCCATCCCTTGCTTTCCTGGATTAAAATTTATATCCCGCCGTCCTAGTGTCTGTGGAAACACCCCTCTCTGCATTTCCTGGAGCTTGGGAACTGTGGTTTCCTCAACCCTTTACCTTTTTCCTGGCGCTGAAGATGGATGTCAGCCAAACCTGGGGCCCTGGGCTCAGGCCACCAGGATGTACAAGCCCGTTTTCTAGATGATGATGTGGTGGTGATGATGACCAGGATGCCGGCTTGCCCATCCTGGTCCAAATTTGCTCACCCAGCCCCACCAGAGGCAAAACCGAATGTCCGATTGCTTCCCCAGGTCCCCGACAGGCGCTTGCCATTCTGAGAACGCGTCACGCCCTTGCCAGGCAACGGGGGCTCTGCCACCCCAAAGGCAGCTGTCAGCCCAACCCGCATGCCAAGTAGCTTGGCACTTCAACCCCAAGGCGCTGGCCAGCCTGCCCGCTGAACGCCCAGTCTGAAAACTACAGACAGGCTCATTTGCCCAGCTCACCATGCGGTTGCCCTAAGCCAGCCCGGAGGCGTCATCCTTATTATTGTTTTTTTATTCATCCTTTGCTCATGATGGCGTCCCCTCCTTCTCTTTCCACCCAGATGCCCGTCTTCTTCCCCATCTCCGCTCAGCGGCGTTGGTTTTCGATTCGCCCCCTCCTTCAGCGCTTCGCTTTGGGGCCCAGGCCAGACCGGCGGATCCCCCCGGCCCCCACCACCGCCTTCTGCGGAGAGCCACCGCGGAAATCGGCCGGGCTGTTTAAGGCGCCCGGTGCCGCCACGTCCCCTCCCCGGGTGCTGACCCATTCGTGTGCCGTATTAGAATTGTAGAAGTAATAAATGAACAGTGGAGGGGGTTTGTAATGATGATTAGAGACTGAAATTGGCTCAGATTTACTGTGTCACTCAGGAACGGAGGGAGATGGGGGGTGGAGGGAAGCATTTGGAGCAGTCTAATGGATCCATCAACTCGTTTTGGCTGCTCAGTGGGCCGAACAGGGTCACCAGGCTTTCCGCTGGCAGCACAAAGCACTTCAATTTTGTTAGGAAATGTATCAATTTAACTGACTCGAGCAGCACACTGCAAAACCTAATGAATCTGGACTCAATTTTCCGCCACAGTGCTTCTGAGAACTGTCGGAAACAATGTCGGTGGTTGGGGGTGAAGCCGCCGCGGATAGGCTGCCTGGCCTGGCCTGCCTCCGCCAGGGTTCGCGGAGAAGAGACGCGGCACCAGCCTCCCGCCATCCGGTGACAGCTCTGGACCCCGTGCTTGCCACTCTCCTAACAATGATGTCATTAAAGGTAAATTGGCCTCTATTTCAGCAGGATGATAGTGCTAATTGAGTGGGAAAATATAATATAGGGAGCTGTTGTCTGCAGTTAAAGGCAGGAGGGGGACAGATTAAGTGGCCTACAATGGGGGGTGTCAGGCACGGCAGATGTTGCGTTCGGCTGATAACTGCGCTGACGTATCTCCAGCTTGTCAAGGCCGGGCGTTTGCAGAGAGACTTACAGCAAAAGGCGGCAGATGGCCGCTTGGAATGGGAATGAGGTGCTTAACCAGCCTGACTGCTGAAGGCGGCTAGTTTGTAAACAGAGCGAGCCGGAGGCATCTTCCGGATGGCCCTCCCGGCCCGCCAGCCTGGCTGCAGGGAAGGCGAAGGCGAAGGGTGGCTTTGGCGAAAAGTTCAGGGTGCCTCCGGGGAGGGAACGGGCGTCCGTGCCCGGTCCAGAGGGTCAAAACAACTGCCCTACAGAGGGTCCAGATCAAAGCAGGGTCTGTCAGAGAGCTCCTTCTGGTTGGGTCAGCTGGAGGCCTTCGGTAGCCTAGTTCCCTGTTTTGTTCAAGGTTAATTTTGCAAGAATTTTCATTTGGTGTAGGCCATCTTGGACAATGTGAAACGGAAAGGCCAAGTATTCAATATTCAAGCAAGCATGGCAACAACTCCTGGCTGCTACCACCACTCCTACGATGATGACGATGGTGATGATGATCTGTAGATCAAACACAAAGATATGGGTCTACTTGACATACAACACAAGTCACATGACGGAGCGCACGAGTCCTCTTGATGCTGGGAGATGGAACCTGTGTGTGCAAAGGTGGTGCACACTGGAGCCTGACAAATTGGTGATTGAAACAAAAATGGAAAAGAATTCTTCAATGTTGTTGTGGTCATTCCACGTGGCTCATGTAGTTAGTGGGATGGAGGAAGAAGGAAAGGGTGGTTGAGATGGCTGGGTGGTGGGAGTTGAGTTTTTGAACCTAAAATAAAGAAATGTTGATTGTAATATTTTCATTTTCTGTTTTTGGACATCCTCACGACCCAACAACCTGGCAATAAAGGTGGGATAGCCTGGATCCATTCTTCTCTTCCCCCAGCACACAGGTCCTTTCTTACAATACTGTAAGATCTCCAGTACAAACTTCCTTCTATTCTAGTTTTTGCTGACCTAGAGATTTTCTTTATTCTACCTTCCCTGCCATTAAAAGAGAGAAAATGAGACAAATTCTTGGAAGCTAAGTGCCTGACACTCCTCCTGGCATTTATTTATTTATTTATTTATTTATTTATTTATTTATTTATTTATTTATTAATTATTTGAATTTATCCCCGCCCATCTCTACCATGGTAGACTCTGGGTGGTTTACAATCAATATAAAAGATAAAACCTATACATTAAAACTGCTATAAAAATAAAAAATAAAAAATAAGTAGTCTACTCTTCTACTGAACATAAGGTTTATCCTAGAAAACTAACCACTAGTAACAGCTCTCCAGAGGTTGTATGTGGGGCCATGTCTACAGATAGCAGAACTGAGTCGAAGACCTTCTGTGGACCACATATGTGCTCTAGCCCTGAAGTACAATTCTTCTAGAAGAGAAGGATGGAGATACCTACTATGTAGACCGTCACCAAGACTTCTGGCTTGTCTTGGACATCCCAACCTGGTCACACAGGGAGAGAATTTCTGCTTCTGAGCTTCCAGTTCAACAGATGTCATTATTATTAGGGGGCGCGGTGGCTCAGCGGGTCAAACCGCTGAGCCGTTAGTCTGCCGACCATAAGGTTGGCAGTTCGAATCCACGTGGCGGGGTGAGCTCCCGTCACTAGCCCCAGCTTCTGCCCACCCAGCAGACCGAAAGCCATTGGCAAGTAGATGAATGGGGACCACTCACATGGGCCAATTTGCTGGCGTCCTTTTCGGAGGTCGCCCTCGGACCAAGAAGAGCTGGTTCCCGTAGATGGCAACAGAGGACGGCAGAGGACGGCGGATCCCGAAATAACAACTTCCTGGACGTCAGCAGCCGGCTCAGAAGCAAAGGTTCCTGGGACATGTAGTCCGACCTGCGGATGAAGAGCCGGTTCCCTTACCCCCTCCCTAACGCACGGGTAATATATATGCTGTATAATATAATATGTACAATATGAATGTAAGCCGCCTAGAGCCCTCTGCTTAGGGAGGGTATAGGCGGGGTATAAATACAATAATAAATAAATAAAATTATTTCTATCCTATAAGTAAACCAGGCAAACTGTTTTCACCCAGGCGAGTCAGTGGAAAGACGTTGTCCCAGTGGACACACGCAAATATCTCACCTTAGATCAGATCAAGGAAGAAATATCATCCCATCTGGCCTAATGGGGAAAAGGCACTAAAATGGCATTCCACTAATATCCTACAGCTAAGTCTGGGGTCCATAGGGTGCTTGTTGTGATCCTCCTCAAAGCTCTTTGGCCATTTAGGGAGAGAATATAGAATGTAGGATGAAATAGTTGGATCAACCTTAGAATAGTCTTGAAGTATCGCCATAAACTGGGAACAATCCAACGTTCCTCTTCCAAATGGAAAACCATAAGGATAAAGCGCTGAAAAATCAAGGTCCTACTCATTTCTGTGGTTCAGCTGTTTTCAGTTCAGAAAATGCCACATCTGACCCACTTAAATCAGGTCACTTACAAACCAAGTGGCCACATTTGGACAACATGATAAAACATGATGTGTTTTAATCTTGGTTCATTTTGGTTTGGATTTGGATTTTTGTAGCATGGCTTGGCTTGTTGTATGGATGGTTAGTTTATGGTTGTGTGAACAGAGAAAATGGTTGGATTTAACACTGGTTGAACACAACTTGCAAATCTGATCCCTGGACAGTTCACACCTAATCTGGGGGGGGGAGGGGATGAGAAGTTTGCACTGAATAAAGTAACCTTCAGAACTCGAGGCGCTGATGTGGTTGAAACTCTGTGTGGAAGCAAACGGGCGACAAAGTGGGCTATAAAATATTGGAATTCAACCCATATGTTGTCTGCATTTTGATGTCCTGACATTTCTCTTCTTTTCCGATGACGTGTGGGCTTTATAACATGAAAATGAAAGAAGGATCTGTCTTTTGACCTGAAAAGAAATCAAAGTTGTAGAAAGACAGGAGGGAGCTGTGAGCATTACCCCTTTACAAATCACCCTCTCTATACTTCTTGACAAAATACAAAAATTAACCTATTAATGTGTATAACTGAAAATTAAGATGACTTTGACCTTTCAAGAGGGGTTGGTTCAGGAAGAATGTCTCTCTTTCAGCATTAATACCATGCTAATTATTTTTCCTTGCAATTTGATAGGCTGTTCCCAAATCTTCACCTTTCATCTTTTCTCGCCTATCTGCCTTACTCTTCTTCCTCATCTTCTTTTCTTCCACTCTTTTGCCCTAATAAGTAGAGCATTACACATCTATCTGTTGAATTCCTCCAGTAATTTTGTTGTTGTTTTTCTTTTTCTTTTAATCAAGGCTTATCCTTGCATCGCTTTCCTTGCAGGACTAATTTCTAGAGTTTGACAGCTCTTACAATAAAGCATATTTCCACCTCTCCCTATAAGTCATCTCACGGCATACTCTGAAACAAACCTAAGTGAATTTTATTACAGCATTGCTGACACGTAGAAACATGGCGGCAGTCTGATTTGGCAAGCAAAATTCCAGCGTGTGATCAAGGCTTTCCTGGATCCCACTAAACATCACTTTGGCCCAGCAATTTGACTTGCCGCAGTGTCCATCCCAGGACCTACTCGTGGTCTGATCCCATCCCATCCTTCAGCACTTTCCACTCAAAGGTTGGCTACTATCATCCTTGGAGGCTCCATGAGCTACGAAAGCCAACCACCGCAGCTCAATCTATCCTCACCCCTGATGTTTTAGATCAGGATGGAGGAACTGTTCTTTCTTCTGAGAGATGCAATCCCTGGGTTGAAAAAATATGATTGACTAGGAAATCAGTGTTTCCTTTTGGAAATAGGTATGACCAGTGTTTAAAAAATGGCAGTATTACAAATGCCATATTTTGCAATGAAGACACAACAGGAAGACCTATCTGTCTGTCTGTCTGTCTGTCTGTCTGTCTGTCTGTCTGTCTGTCTGTCTATCCGTCCATCCATCCATCCATCTATCATCTATCATCTATCATCTATCATCTATCATCTATCATCTATCATCTATCATCTATCATCTATCATCATCTATCAGTCTATCATTTATCTATCATCTATCATCTATCATCTATCTATCTATCATCTATTTGTCTGTCTATCATCGATCATCTATCATGTCTGTCTGTCTGTCTGTCTGTCTGTCTGTCTGTCTGTCTGTCTGTCTATCTATCTATCTATCTATCTATCTATCTATCTATCTATCTATCATCTTTCCATCACTTGGAAACATAAGAAAAATTCAAATAGGGCTTCTAAAGCAGCGTATCCTGGAGAGAACACAGAGATGAACCTCATCAGGCTGTGGAGAATTTCCTTGAATTCATGGGCTGGAGGTTCCTCACCCCTTTTTTTAGATGAAGTACAAACCAAGGAACTTACTGGACATCTATTAGCTTGCCACTAACTATGTGCTATCTATTGCTAATATATTTACTAGCAATGTTAGGACAATCCATAATAATAATAATAATAATAATAATAATAATAATAAATCCCCAACTTCCTAAGGCAGCTACTTTTTGGTATCTAGATTCCCAGCTGCTTATTACCTTGGAAAATGGTAATCTCCATATATTTGGGGGGAATCAGGGATGGGGAATCATATATAAAAAGAATATAATGGATAAAAATGAGAAAAAGTCTACATAATTCAGTGTTCTGCCTTCCCCATGGGCCAGATAGCTATTTCTGGAAAGTTCCTGCGGAGAAGAAGACAGGTTGGAATTTCTTGTCTCCTAATTTGTCAACCCTCCCCGCCATGTTTCTGGACACACACGCAGCATTTTACAAGGAACAGATCACATTTCTTATATTGAAGTATTCTGTTTACTTTCTGTCCTCGCAAGCCCCCTCTTCTATTTCAATTGGCCTGGCACAGAAGCTCTTCCGGCTATTTCAGCTTTTATCCGTCTTTCCTGAAAACAAACACATTCCCAGAAGAAGGTTCACACATTATCTTTTCGGGTGTGTTTGAAATGTACAACTGAAAGGGTGCATGCCTGATTAAGATTACCAATAACTTCCAGCTCCAAAATTGCTTCTCTTTTTTCAGTGATAAGGTAAAGGTAAAGGTTCCCCCCGCACATTTGTGCAGTCGTGTCCGACTCTAGGGGCCGGTGCTCATCTCCGTTTGTTAACTGAAGAGCCAGTGCTGTCCGAAGACGCTTCCGCGGTCATGTGGCCGGCATGACGCATGCAGAACGCTGTTGCCTTCCCACCAAAGTGGTACCTATTCATCTACTTGCATGTGCATGCTTTCGAATTGCTAGGTTGGCAAGAGCTGGAGCTAGTGCGGGAGCTCACTCCGTCACGCGGGGCTGGGATTCGAACCTCCGAACTTGCGACCTTCCGATCGACAAGCCTGGCGTCCTACCCGCTGAGCCACCACGCCCCATCATTTCAGTGATACCCTTTGCAAAAAAAAAAAAAGGTTTTTTTGCCTATACATTGCCCATGCTTGATCTCATCTTCAATTACCTTTAGTGGCCCTTCGCCGGCCTCTGCAGCATCATGATGCTATGATCCCTGATTGGCTAGGATGGCTCCCTTAACTAATTTAAACAGGAGAAATAGCACCAGCTACAGAACCAGTGACTCTGAACTGGGTTGAACTTTGCAATCCTAAGTAGGCTCGCTGGCAAATAAACCCAGGGTTTATTTAACGGGGTTTTTAAGAGACAGCCCAGCAGAATGAGACTTCTGACCATGGAGTTATGAAAGGGTTAGGGTGGAGAAAGATATTACTACAACCAAAATAGCCTTTTTTATAGCTGAAAATTGTAAGAAAGCACTACATGGTGGAATGAGAGTAATATTTGGACTGTAAATGAGGTTAAACTTGGGTTTGGAGGTCCGTGCATCGTATATGTGAAAGTGTATTGTTTCTGCCATGAAGAACAGAAGGTGCTTACTGGAATAGGCTAAAGCATCACATTATCCGCATCCAATTTCCCCAGGAAAAGATCACCAGACCCTCAAATGGGTCAAAAAGATATCTCTGCTTCCTTACTCTCAGTGTCCAGCAGCTACTACTCCCTGGCACGCTGCCTCTAAACGTGGAGGTTCCATTACAGGTAGTCCTCACTTAACAACCATTCGTTTAGTGACAGTTCAGACTTACGACGGTGCTGGGAAAACTGACTTACGGCTGTTCCTCACACTTACAACTGTTGCAGCGTCCCGTGGTCACATGATCACTATTTTCAACCTTCCTGGCCAGCTTCTGGCAAGCAAAATCAATGGGGAACCGCGTGATTCACTTAACAACCATGAGGTTAGCTTAACGACCGTGATGATTCGCTTAACGGCCACTGCAAAAAGGTCATAAAATCAGGTCGGATTCACTTAATGACCGCTTGGCTTAGCAACTGAAGTTCTGGTCCCAAGTGTGGTTGTTAAGTGAGGACTACCTGGACAACTCCTTAACCCAGAGCCTCCGATACAGGCAGGGTTTTCCCAGAGCTAACCCCGACGATCGGTGCAAAAGGAAGAACCATGTCTTTAAATGAAAATGAAGACAATGGATTAACTGGGCACAGGAGGACAGGGTTTTTAAGAGACAGCCCAGCATTTAAAGCAATCAAGGATGATTCAAATGACAGGTTTTGTGGTGTTTGCTAATTTACTTGAGATTCATTTCGAGGAACAGCTGGCTTTACCCCAGCAGGAGTGAAAGTTGCTCATGTCCACCTGCTGCCAGGCAGACGGGCCACGGGTACAGCTGTACTTAAAGTTCAGTAGACCTGATACACTCGGCCAGGGGTGGTTCCAACTTCTCTGAACAACTCACCCGCAGGAGAGATCCCCCAAGTCTTCTGCAGTTGCATCTTCTGAGATCGCTAAAGAGGGGTCCTCGCTGCCAAAAGAAGAATCTCAAGTCCTGGAAACTTTTGGACAGTTGACAACGGCTGCGAGATAATCGCCCAGTGCTACCAGGCCTGATAAGGGTCAAACTTCTCTTTCTTCATCTGTCTTGAAAACAAGGGCTTTGATCCAACCTGCGCCCTTTGAGCAAACTCCAGAGTGTAAATAGAATCCCATTAAGCCAGCCCAGAGCTGACTAAAACCTAGAGCTGAATTCAGAGCTGAAATCACTATGTTCTGCATCTTGGAATGATATTCCATGATTGGTATGAAATGGAAGGGAAGATGCCTGATCTTTACAATCTTGCCTATTTTTTTTAAAAAAATGTGTTTCTGCTAACCATTGGAGGGAAGAAGCAGCTTTTGAAACAACCCTAGTGTGGCCTTGTTTCTCTTCTGAGTTCAACCCTCTCAAGATTTGGCTCACTCACACTCCCCCTTTTTAACAGAAATTCTTACAAAGCTGATGGCTTCCAGATAGTTAGCAAAAGTTTTGTTGCCCAGATATGGTTAACCCTAACCTTTCTAGGACTTGACGATCAAGAAGTCAAGGCACTAAGAAGCTTTTGAGCTGCTAATGGGGGACGTCTAAACCGTTTTGGCTTTTTCGAATGGCACACCTGCTTCCTGCATCTTGTTTTTAATTGCAAAATATTGTTTTGAAAAATTAACAGGGATTGAGCAGAAGTATCTTGGGAACCCAGGCGCTAGCCAATCAGCCCTGGATGTATTTATTTGCCTGCTTGCTGGACTTCGGAAGTCAACCTTGGAGAATAAAGTGGACCATCAGACTGAACAGGGTGAGGTCGCTGTATGCCAGCCCCATTGCCTGTTCTCTCTGTCTTGGTCTGCAACTGGCAGGCCATCATTTGCATTCCTCTCCGTCGGATCTCAACATCCATTCTCAAAGATGGATTGTCCCTTTCCTGGCTCTCTGGATCAGCCTTGCAACCAGGTCCTGCATCTCCCTTCTGTTTGTACAGCCTGCACACACCAGTAGAGCTCCATGAATAATAAGAGCCGGAATAACCTTCCAATTGTTTCTATCTGCTCCAGTGGGCACTGTATGCAGAGGCTCACTCATTTTACCAATTCTGAATTTTTCTTTGCTAAAGGATGCACAGGCTAGGATGGGCAGTTGGGACCATCTCTCTCACTGTCATTTCTTCCCAAGGTCAGCATTCATTTCACACCCCAATGACCCCAAATGGGCATTCTCTCTCCCTAGGGATACCTGCCGGCCCAACCCATAAGCCAGTGTTTCTCAACCTTGGCAGTTTGAAGTTGGGTGGGCTTCGACTCCCATAGTTCCACAGCCAGCATGCTGGCTGGGGAACTCTGGGAGTTGAAGTCCACCCATCTTCAAGTTGCCAAGGTTGAGAAACACTGCCATAAGCTCACCCCAATCATTGGGCAAGTGGGAGATTGCATGGAATGGATCAGCCTCAAATGGGCATTGGGTTGCTCCTTGTCAGCCCTCTCAGGCAGGTCAGGAAACAGACGTCTCAAGAATTCATGGACAAAAGACTCTCCTAACTGCTGCCAACGTTAAAGGAGTCCATGGGGCCCACCAATGCATGCCTTGCATTGACTTTGCAGCACGAGGGGCCTCCCCGGGCAAGCTGCAGCCATCGGCCCAAGCCTACTATCCATTGACAGAATTGGCCTTTACAGCCACTTACGGATCCACTGTTAAAATTTTACCTTTGGGAGACAATCTTACTCGGCTACCAGTGATCGCCAATGTTGATGATGATGTCATGCTAGCAACAACTTTTAGGAATTTAGCAACCTTCCCATAATGCCTAAACGCTTAGATTTACCCAGGCCGATGACCAAAAGCTGGTCATTAGAATAGCCTCTGTGTGTAGCAAATAGATGCACCTTCAGCTGAAGGTGAATCGGAGTTAGGACAGGATAGCTCTGAGAACCACTCTCCAAAAGATGCCATCTTCCAGACCTCAAGCAACACCCTCTGTAGTCATCTTCCTCAACCCGATGCCCTCTGGTTGTAGGACTGAGGTTCCCATCATCCTCACGAGGACAGGCCAGGTTGGGGATTGCCGTCTATGACACCCAAAGGCCCCCTGTTGAGGAAGGGTGCTTCCCACCACTTGGGTCACCCCAACATAGTTTCCCTGCACGCCGGGGCCCATGCGCCTCTTGCTGCCAACCGAGCCAAGCCAAGCCAAGATCGTGGAAGCGGCTGGCCAAACGGGGCCCTGTCACAGTTCCCCTCTGACATCTCCAAAGCGATTAGATCCACGGAGTTCCCATCAAGGCCGCCTTGGTAGTCAACGGAGAGCATTGTGCCGAGCCGAGAGCTCTTCTAATGAAAAAGGCTGTTCTCTCCTCCCATCGGCTGCGTGTCCCCACAGCGCTGTTATTTAAAGTCAGGTTTTAGAAAAAGAGGAGGGGGAGACCGGAGAAGAGGAAGGGGGGTGAGTCAGTAGACAGGCCGGGCTCGGAAGCCGGAGGACAGGAAAAGTTAGAGATATTTATTTGACAGGGTCAAGGTTTCAGCTTTACCCTTCTTTCTCCCCAGGTCCCATAGGTGTTAGAGTGAGAGACATTTAATCGAGGGAGTAGCGGTTTCATATCTATAACAAAAATCAAATAATGCAAGATGATTTACTCCCCCTAGCAACCGGGGAGCTTACCCTTAGCAACCAGCCTAGCCTCAGGCAGCGGTGTAATCAGCTTGAAAATATTTCAATTATTGTGTTGATTTTAGTGGATTTGAGAAGCGCTGTGCAGGGAGACCAAGCACATTCTACCCACGACCTAAAGAGGAAGATATTGATTTAAACAGGTGTCAGAAAGGAAAAGTGGAGTAAATTTAAATGCAGTAGGAGAACGGAGGCGGCTGAATGTGGCTCGGCGTGGGGGTGACACTTTGCTCATTGCCTTGAATGAAACTGACTCGGCTGAACTAGAAATTTCACCTTGAAAATCATCTTCCGTCGACACAATCAAGCGGGAGACGTTGGACATCTCTTCTCCTTAGGCTGCAGGGAGACGTCGGGGATGCGGTGGGGCGGGTGGGGGTGAAGAAGAGCGGATGGGCCTGGGATGTGGCTAAAAGGAACGATAAAACAGGATTTAAAAGTAGATTGGGGAAGGCTGGCGAGACCAGTTGGAGAGAAGGTCCAAGTCCATTAAAAGGACAACGCGCACGGAGACAAATATTCATACAGGTTTTGATGGATCTCTTCTGGGTGGGTCCTGGAACTCTTTCCAGCCCAACCTGCAGCACCGTTTCCCAGCGTTTTCGGCCACAAAGATGACAAGATCCCACCACCCTAACAGAGGGACAAAGTTGTTGAACAAAGAAACAGTCCCAAACTCCAAAACTTGGGGGGGAGCTCAGAAAATCTTGACTCCCCCACCTAAAGGACATGGCTTCTTCCATTTTTCATCCCTACAGCCCCAGCATTTCCCCTCAAATGTGCATTAAGCAGGGCTCAGGCCCAGAAGGCTTTTCAGAATTTCTGTGCTGCCACATAACACTATTCCCAGAATCGCTGGGAGTCGGGTGGTATATACATTTAATAAATTATTATTATTATTATTATTATTATTATTATTATTATTATTATTATTCTGCTCCCCCTCCTCCTCCTCTGTTTGGCCTACAAACAAAAAGATGCAGTGCAATGTCCAAGAAATATCCAACTGGACTGGAAATGTAACTCAGCAAAGAAAATTCATAGCACAGGCAAGTCTTGCAAATAAGGGAGGGGGACTATTTGCGTCTTTCCAGATGTTGCTCAACCACAACCCCTACCAGCAAGACTCCATGGGGATGTAGCCCAACCTTTTAAGGGCCACAAGTTATGGTTTTGGCAGATTTAAGACAGAAGATTCCAGTTCAGCTCAACTTTTAGAAGAACGCATCCTTTGCAAATCAATCTTTCCAGGTTCAATTCTCAGCTCCTTCACAACTTTTTCCAGGCCATATTGGCCAATGCCTGCATCTAAAAAGCAGACAAGGGCAAGGCAAAGCAGTGAGTGGGTTAGGGGTGTCCACAAAAGGGGGGTCAAAAAAGTCAAGATGGCAGCCACAACTGTGCAATGAAGCCCCACCCACTTTTTATGTGCGTCACGTGCATATATAACCACTGTCCATCTCATTACATTGATGTAGGGAATCAGTGCTTTCCCAAGTATGCTGCACACAGCTGGAATTTCTCATTGTCTGCATTTGCACAACAGACTTTATTCAACTGCAAACCGATTAGCAGCATTTGCACATGGTAAGTTTGGACAGATTTATTTGTTTATTTATTTATTTATTATTTAATTTTTTTTATTACCGCCCATCTCCTCCAACCAGGGAACTCTGGGGGTTAATCCTTTTAACTTGTAATCCTCCCTCCTTCCCTCCTTCCCTCCTTCCCTCCTTCCCTCCTTCCCTCCCTCCCTCCCTCCCTCCTTCCTTCCTTCCTTCCTTCCTTCCTTCCTTCCTTCCGTCCTTCCTTCCTTCCTTCCTTCCTTTCTTTCTTTCTTTCTTTCTTTCTTTCTTTCTTTCTTTCTTTCTTTCCTGAACCTAGATCAATGCACATCCTGCTTAAGAAGGACATCGTTCAACTGCATTAAGATCTTAGTTCTTAGTGCTGTGACACTTATCCACCCTGCATTATTGCTAAGTTGAGCTCATAGGAAACCTCTGGACAGTTTGCACACTTGTCTTGGCTCCTCAAGCGTGTGTGCGCGTGCCTGCGTGTGCCTGTGACAGTTTGTATACAAAGCACTTATCACCTGCTTTCCAGTACAATAAGCAAATAGTCTGTGGTGAAGGAGTGACCCCGCCAGTGGTACGAACTTGATGGGATCGATAGAAGAGGAAAAAATAAATGTCACAACCACTCGGGGGCTGAGTTGCCTTCTTTGTCACAGCAGCTTAACCTGTCAACTCCTTCTTGGTGGCTACATAACCTACATCCCAGCCACTGTCATTATAGGGAGGGGAAAGGGGGTGGCGCGTCCCTCTCTTAGATCTTGGAGATGGGCCAAGGCAATTCTGGTTGTCTCCAACAAGCCGTGGGTAGGAACCGCATTTCGGGAAAACAGGGTATTTTGCTGAATTTCCTACCCTTGTTCGTCAACTGTTGTAGGCCCAATCTTTGGTGCCTTTCCCAAGCCAAGAACAAACCTGAGATTATGGGACAGGAATACATTCCTGCAAATTGCCCACCGCATCAAATCTGCATCAATTTGTATCCCCCTTCTGTGGCCTTAGTTTTTTTTTCTTTTTTCTCATCTTGGCCAGTTCCACCCTTATTGAACAACAAATGGCCCAGAGACATGGTCCTCTCCCTTCCTCCCTGCCTTCCCCCCCCCCATCTGTCTCCCTCTTTTCACATGTGGCAGGGCTGACGGTTCACCCTTCTTTGGGTTCAGTTTCAAAAGTGGCCTTTCGGAGCTTATCGCTTGCCATTTATAAAACGGGAACGTCGCTCCTCGTTCAAAAGGCCTGGCTCATTTCCATGCGCAAAATGCCCTCTCGGAGGAAGGAGAATGCCACACGATCTTCAGAGAGTTAAGGGCCGCGTATTATCTTCAAAGAGGGGGAACTATTACACCACCCTGGGAGATCTCCTTGTACTGCATAATCAACTGGCTCCTTGACTTCTGAGTCGAGCAGATCTGTTTCTCACATGCCTGTCAGTTTATGGGGTACGACGGATGGTTTATGGATGGTTTATTAAAGCAGGGAAGCTCCAGTGATGTTCTTGAGCCTGGAAAACTTTGAGATTGCTTTTCTTTGCCATAGCCAGGGGCCAGCCTTCAGGGGTTGGGGAGGTGGGACAGAGATGTAGACATTTATGTATATATCTTGGGGGGGCTTATCTTAAATCACAAGGCCCAGAATATTTCCTACGCCCTCCTGTTGCTGAGGTCACAGCTATTTGAGCTAGCATGGCCAATGGTGAGAAATGCTGGGCATTATACTTTTGCAAATATCCAGAGGTCACAGGTCCTTCACTACAGGTATGCATCAATAGGGTGTCTTAATCTTAAACCCTATTGGCAAACATTCTCCATCTATTGATCCTTAACTAGTGGCTCTTGAAATTTGCAGAAGTTTTCTTTTAAAAAAGTAAAGAGAGCTTCAGAGAAAAAAAGAAGAGAGGGGAAGGAAGGAAGGAAGGAAGGAAGGAAGGAAGGAAGGAAGGAAGGAAGGAAGGAAGGAAGGAAGGAAGGGGAAAGAAAAGGAAGGAAGGAAATGGAAAGAAAAGGAAGGAAGGAAGGAAGGAAGGAAGGAAGGAAGGAAGGAAGGAAGGAAGGAAGGAAGGGGAAAGAAAAGGAAGGAAGGAAGGAAGGAAGGAAGGAAGGAAGGAAGGAAGGAAGGAAGGAAGGAAGATTAGTGCCTTTGAGAGCCCATCCAATATTTCCTTATTTCCCTCTCTGGCTATCTAATAGAATCTAGAGAAGGATGGAACCATTAATCCAAATTCAAGCACCCTCAAGTGATGATTGTCCAGCCTCTGCATGAACACATCTCTTGAAGGAGAGCCAATCACCTCCCTTGGCAGGGAAGTCTGAAGGAGGGGTCAAAAAAATCAAGGTGTTGGTGGTGATCGTGCAATCAAGGCCCCACTCCTTTTCTACGTGCTTCGTGGCCACAATGCATAAAAAAAAGAGGCACGCTTTGATTTGTTGTCTCTGCCATGTTGATTTTTTGACCCCTCCTCTTCATGGACACCCCTGGTCCTTGGCAGGCAGTTCTACTATCCAGTGCTCTTGCCCTTGGAAAGTTGCTCCAAATGTTCAACCAGAATCTACCTTCCAAGGACATAAACCCAAGAAGCCCTTCCTTCTTGCTGGGGTGAGAGAGCAGGTCTCGCCTTTCCATGGGACCAGAAGTCATAGAAGTTCATTTCCACCCATCTGATCATCTCTGGTGCCATTTCTCTGGATCTTCTTAAACCCCTGATGTCTGGACCTCAACACAGGATTTGATTCAGGGAGTCTGATTAGTAAAAAAATAAATAGACCAGAATGGGGTCAAGTAAAATAATATTGACCTCTTTTAGGAGCTAGGCACGTTCCTATTTGCCAAGTCAGGATTTTTGTCCATCGGTCCCACCTTCTCCGCTTGGAATGTAGGCCTTTCTCCACCATCTTTGGTAGACACCTAAGATCATATCTTTCACAGCCACATCTTTTTTACTGGGGCCAAACTTGCAGACGTTGCCACTGAGCATATATTTCACCCCAAAGTCCATCAAGCATTGGTCAGTTTCAAAAGCACCTTCATTAGGCACCTATCTCAACCAAAATATCAGCAAGCACAGGTAGTCCTCTCTTAAAGACCACAATTGGGACCAGAATTTCCATCGCTAAGCAAAGCGATCATTAATCTGACCCAATTTTACGACCTTTTTTGCAGTGGTTGTTAAGCAAATCACCATGGGCATTAAGCAAACCACATGTTCGTTAAGTGAATCACGCGGCCCCCCACTGATTTTGCTTGCCAGAAGCCAGTCAGGAAGGACGGAAATGGTGACCGCGTGACCGTGGGATGCTGCAACAGGCATAAATGAGAACCGGTTGCCAAGTGCCCAGATCGTGATCACGCTGTGACAGTCGTAAGTGTGAGGACCGGTTGTAAGTTGGTTTTTCCAGCACCATCGTAAGTCCGGACCGTCACTAAATGAATGGTTGTTAAGCGAGGACTACCTGTACTCCAGGACAGCTCATTAGAAGCATCCCTTCTCCTCTAGGTCTTAGGTCAGTTGGAGAGCCAAAGCCCTGGACCAGGAGTTCCTCAAACACAAGCAGGCACATTTCCAGGGTCTTAGGGTTCAGACAACGGCTTGTCCGTTTTAGAAGTGCCCAGTTATGTTCTATCTCACTCCATTTCACTGTCATTTTTCTTCTACCACCGGTGAGCGTTGGCACTGAGGTAGCTGTATCGGTGTCCAAAATAGCTGCCAGCCTGCTTGGCCAAACGTACAGCAGTTACAATTCCTATTTTCTTTTACAAACTTCCCAACCATGCGTGAAGACGGGAATTCGTTTTTCATTCATACAGCTCTCAGCCCTGAGAAAAAAAACAGCATCTTTGCCAGGTCTTAAATGATTTCCTTGCCTTCCCGCCCCCTCCTCTTTCTTCCTTGAAAATCTGGGTTTGGGAACAACGACCACACTTGGGGAGTGCCAATGGAGCGTTCAGCGTTAGAAAAATTTTGCCTAGACTTTCTCTTCCTCATCAGGTGAGTCAACACATTAAAAATGGTTCAGGCATCTTGGAAGCCAGTCACAACTTTCTCCGACTTGAAAAGGCTGAGATGTGGTTCACGGGTCATGCTGAATCCTTGGGTAATTTGTTTGGGTTTGGGTCTGTTGTGTGAATCCAGCTACTGCGCCTTATAAACTGTGGTTTGCGGCTCAGCATGTTGGTTGACTAGCGGATTTTGGTTTATTCAGTAAACTGCGGTTAAGCAAACCCTGGCATCATCTGACCTGTGGGCCCACGCCCTTCATTGCTCATTGTCAAAGACTGGAAGGCTAATAAGTAGGGGGTGAATCCAAAAGAGGTTATTTCTAGAGATAAGAGAGAGAAAGGGAGAGGGAGAGGGAGAGGGAGAGGGAGAGGGAGAGAGGAGAGAGAGAGAGAGGGAGAGAGGGAGAGGGAGAGAGGAGAGGGAGAGAGAGAGGAGGGAGAGGGAGAGGGAGAGAGGAGAGGGAGAGAGGAGAGGGAGAGGGAGAGGGAGAGAGAGAGAGGGAGAGGGAGAGGGAGAGAGGAGAGAGAGAGGGAGAGGGAGAGAGGAGAGAGAGAGAGAGGGAGAGAGGGAGAGGGAGAGAGGAGAGGGAGAGAGAGAGGAGGGAGAGAGGGAGAGGGAGAGAGGAGAGGGAGAGAGGAGAGGGAGAGAGGAGAGGGAGAGGGAGAGGGAGAGGGAGAGGGAGAGGGAGAGAGGAGAGAGAGAGGGAGAGGGAGAGAGGAGAGAGAGAGGGAGAGAGGGAGAGGGAGAGGGAGACAGGGAGGAGGGAGAGAGAGGAGAGGGAGAGAGGAGAGGGAGAGAGGAGAGAGAGAGAGAGGGAGAGAGGGAGAGGGAGAGAGGAGAGGGAGAGAGAGAGGAGGGAGAGGGAGAGGGAGAGGGAGAGGGAGAGAGAGGGAGAGAGGGAGAGGGAGAGGGAGAGGGAGAGGGAGAGAGAGGGAGAGAGGGAGAGGGAGAGAGGAGAGGGAGAGGGAGAGAGGAGAGAGAGAGAGGAGAGGGAGAGAGGAGAGGGAGAGGGAGAGAGGAGAGAGAGAGAGAGGGAGAGAGGGAGAGGGAGAGAGGAGAGGGAGAGAGAGAGGAGGGAGAGGGAGAGAGGAGAGGGAGAGAGGAGAGAGAGAGGGAGAGGGAGAGGGAGAGGGAGAGGGAGAGGGAGAGGGGAGAGAGAGAGGGAGAGGGAGAGAGGAGAGAGAGAGAGGGAGAGAGGGAGAGGGAGAGGGAGACAGGGAGGAGGGAGAGAGAGGAGAGGGAGAGAGGAGAGGGAGAGAGGAGAGAGAGAGAGAGGGAGAGAGGGAGAGGGAGAGAGGAGAGGGAGAGAGAGAGGAGGGAGAGGGAGAGGGAGAGGGAGAGGGAGAGAGAGGGAGAGAGGGAGAGGGAGAGGGAGAGGGAGAGGGAGAGAGAGGGAGAGAGGGAGAGGGAGAGAGGAGAGGGAGAGGGAGAGAGGAGAGAGAGAGAGGAGAGGGAGAGAGGAGAGGGAGAGGGAGAGAGGAGAGAGAGAGAGAGGGAGAGAGGGAGAGGGAGAGAGGAGAGGGAGAGAGAGAGGAGGGAGAGGGAGAGAGGAGAGGGAGAGAGGAGAGAGAGAGGGAGAGGGAGAGGGAGAGAGAGAGAGAGAGGGAGAGAGGTTTTAATCCTTCTCTCATAATGTTGGGACTCAATTGTTCCAAGTGATGTTTGCAACCATTAAAAATCAGACAAGAGTCCTATACGCACAATGGCTGTTTTCATACAACGTGCAATGTCCAAGCAATAACCCACATTATATCTCATGCGCTGGACTGGTTCACATGATACACCGAAACAAAGTCTTCCGCAAATGGTTGAATTACAAACTTCCCACATCCCATTTTAGCCTAGCCTAGTGCGTTGTGTGCTTGCAGGTTGTGTCCTTCCAGCTCTATCACAGTCCTCTTGGGAACCATTGCTAGGTCACTCTCCCTAATCTGTGTCTCCATCTCTGTCCTTCCAATCGGCCTGCTCAAATCTTCAACGTATACGGTTCCACATATGTTATGGTCCCATATAGAGGACCACCAGTAGGATAATCATTCAATAATTCAAGAGGACAGATAACCACTGGGGCACTCACAACTGAAGCCCTGCTCTTTTTTTTGCACACACTGTGTGTATGTGATGTACGCAGAAATGGGATGAGGCTTTAATCATGCGGTTGCGGCCACCATCTTGACTTTACTGACCCTCTCCTGGACACCTCTGCCTAACAGTAGAACTTCTCCCCAATGTTTACGGGATGCAACCTCTGTTCTGCACATTGAACCAAGCCTTGGTTTCTTTAGTTAAGCAAGCCACGGTTAAGCAAACCATGGCTTGGTGTCTTCTGTGAACCCAGCCTATCAAACAAGCAACAAAGACCTACTTCTGAGGAAGTGCTCAGGAGGGAATTTTCAGTTGCAAGCAAGGAAACAGGGCTCAGAGCCCATGAAAGGAGCGGCGGGGAGGGCTGTCCTGCCCTTTTGGCTCCAATGGTTATGGTGGACGTGGGTCACTACCCATTGATCAGAGAAGGACAAGACTAGAGGACTCTGAGAAACTGGAGTCAAAGTGTGTAGGGTCCAAGGATTCGGGGGAGTAGGAAATTAGGAGAAAACATTAGCTAGGAGATGGGGAAGAGAGATCAAGGACTAAGGGTATAAATTGATTTAAACTGACTTGAATGCTCTGTTCCTTCCAGTTAACAGCTGCCATGTCTGGGACCATCAGACAGAAGGAGGAGCAGCATTAATGTTGTACTTAGAGCTTCTGAGTTGCTGAGGTCTTGCTTGCTACAATGTGTAGCTAATGAGGAGTACCCCAGATCACTTTTTCTTCCTTCCTCCTACATTCTTCTTGTTCTGTGTCTTAGACTACAAGCTTGCCAGCAAGACCTGGTTCATAAATAGGGATCTACAGGAAACCCACACACACAGATCAATATCTGATGTTTGACTCCCACCATCCACTACAGCACAAACTAGGAGTCATCAGGACATTGTCACATAGAGCAGAAACCATCCCCACCTCCATGGATTCTAAAAAGAATGAAAATCAGCACCTGAGAACAGCTCTGAAGGCCTGTGGATATCCAAATTGGGCCTTCACTAAATCTAAGTCTACCAGACCTAAAACAGCGACAGACAGGGCTGAGACTCAGAGTAACATGGCTGGTGTGTCTGAAAAGATAAAAAGGATATTTGGCAAACACCACATACCTGTATATTTCAAACCCACCAACACACTGAGACAGAGGCTTGTACACCCCAAAGATCAAACTCCAAAACACAAGAAAAGCAATGTAGTGTATGCAATCCAGTGCATTGAGGAGTGCTCTGAGCTCTACATTGGAGAAACCAAACAACCTTTGTACAGGAGGATGGCCCAACACAGGAGGAGCAACACCACAGGACCAGAATCAGCAGTTTACCTTTATCTAAAGGAAAAAGGACACTCATTTGAGGACATTAATGTTCACATTTTAGACAGGGAAGATAAGTGGTTTGAAAGAGGGGTCAAGGAATCCATTTATGCCAACTTGGAAAATCCTTCTTTGAATAGAGGTGGGGGCCTCAGGCACAATCTTTCCCCTATTTTCCTTCCTGCTTTGTCTTCTGTGCCTAGGAAGATTAAGACCATTTCGCAATCTCAACAACAGCAAGGTAATCTTAACGATCCTCCTTTGGATGATAAAGGGACTTAGAAAGAAACATCTCAAATAACCATGACCTAGCCCCAGGTGCAAGGTCCCACAGCCACCTTAGAAACATATTTAAGGATTCCCTTACTAAGGATGTTGTGGGTCTTCCGGGCTGTGTGGCCGTGTTAGGGTCAACACGGCCACACAGCCCGGAAGACCCACAACATCCATTGAACTCTGGCCGTGAAAGCCTTCGACAATACATTCCCTTACTAACTTTGCTCAGACTGAAGAAGCTTCTTGGATAAGGAGCGAAACGTTTCCTCTGAGAAAATAGAAATCCAGTTGACATGATTCAAGCTACAGACAATTCCACCTGGATGACTGAGAGCCTTAATCGACAAGACCTGGCTCACTCTTAATTTTCATCAGCTGGTCCGGGGGGCAGGGGGGGGGAATTAGCTGAAGGCTCGGGTCCTCATGCTTTGGGAAAACAACAAATGTGGGGCTTGTTCACCATTTAACTGGTTTTGGAGCCATGGAAGGAAGTGGGAAGAGAAAGGAGGCCGAAGTTGGCTTGCTAAGAAGTTATCTTGGTCAGCTCATATTATCTGACCAATAGCATAGGCTTTTTCTATACAGGAAAGCTTTACTTTTCCCAACACAATTCAGATCAGATTTTATAAATTCCATAACAGCCCTGTTATTCCTCTGTCTGTCTTCATTTCCTCATCCATTCAACATGACACCAAATATATCATAACTGCCCCTCTGGGTCCTTCTGCAGCTGCTGTTTCATAAATGCATTCTCTTTAGCATATCATATATGGAAACTCTAAGCTTCAGCCCGAGCCCGTTTGAACTGTTTGGTGAACTTAAATATCTAGGGGGGGAAACAACTTTGTAGGGGGGGCTTAGTCCCTGGTGTACGTTAATCAAAATCGTGACGCTTTGGTGAGACTTCACCACCCAGTGAATCGATATTTTTCATGCCCACTAAAAGCTCCTCCCAGGCCCATTAGTGTTTTTCTCAAGCCGTCTTTTATTTATTATTATTATTATTATTTATTATTAAATTTATACACCACCCATCTCACTATAAAAGTGACTCTATAATACAAACTTTATGTTTGCATTAGTCTGAAGAGGGAAAGTTCACAGATAGTAAGATGTAAGTATCACTTTGTATCTCAACCTTGGCCACTTTAAGAGGTGTGGACCCCTTGGATCCCCTCTCCCCAGCCGAGGAAGAGGAGGAGTGATTTCCGACACTCCCTGCCAGCTTCCCACAAGCAAAGTCAATGGGGAAGCCGGCAGGAAGTCGGAAGTCGTTCCCGCTCCCGCTGCCTTTTTGCCCGCCCGGGGTCATCCTGTTTCTCTGTTTAGGTAAGGAAATATCTCTGGAAGGATGACCCAACAAGTCACGGGTTATCTAGTCACTGTTAAAGATAACAAGGGATGCTTGGAAAATCCACTTAAGCCTAATTGGGCCTGAGATGTGGATACTGACAATCCTCTCAGTTCTGAGCCCAGCCCCATCCTGTCGTCCCTTTATTACATGCTGGCTGGACAATTCTGGGAGTTGAAGTCCACACATCCTAAAATGGCCAAGGTTGAGAAACGCTGCTTTATCATTTACAAACGGGGAAAGTCTGCAATCTTTTCTATAGCACAATAGACTTCTGAAAGATTTGGATCAGGCCCGTCATTTGTCCTCCTTAAGAAACCCTGGTTTACAGGTTCCAAACCTTGTAAAAAAAAACCCACTCATGATTCTTCCATGATCAAAAAGTCCATAGCTGTTTATTGCAACCTTTGGTTTGATATGTGTTCAACCCTGAGCCATGTCCTCCTTCAACCCAACATCCTGTATTTTGTATCCCACAAATAAGTCCTGCAGATCTAAGGTGCTTCAAAAAAAGTATTCAGCATAAGTCCATTTTGTGGGTCCCCTTCAGCATGTGGTTGGAAATTCAAAGCTATCTTTGCAATATGAGATTCCTTGGGTGGGGGGAGAATCCACACTGGCATTGCAGCCATCTGTTTATTTACAAAGCCTGTGCAGATATTTACAGGGGTGCAGAAGTGAGCACACAAGTGATATAGAATCCCAAGCTACATTTTTATTTATTTGATTGATCAGTGAATTTTATTCTCCACCTACTAGGCATTCTTAGCAATATGCAATCTAGTTACAATGAAAACTAATCAAAATCTGTCACATCATTAAAAAGAAAACCCATAAAAAGCAATACAAACATTTGGTACAGGAAAAATTAGAAAGAGACAGTAAAAAATGCGACAGAATGTTGACCCTCGTAGGAAAGCAATGGAGAGTCTTCATGATCCACCTAAACCATAATAGCATAGTTAATAGTAGTAAGATAAAGGTTCCCCCCGCACATTTGTGCAGTGGTGTCCGGCTCTAGGGGCCGGTGCTCATCTCCGTTTGTTAGCCGAAGAGCCAGCGTTGTCCGAAGGCGCTTCCACGGTCATGTGGCCACATGACGGGCGCAGAACGCTGTTACCTACCCACCGAAGTGGTACCTATTCATCTACTTGCATTTGCATGCTTTCGAATTGCTAGGTTGGCAAGAGCTGGGGCGAGTGCAGGAGCTCACTCCGTCACGCGGGGCTAGGGATTCGAACCTCTGAACTTGCGATCTTCCCATCGACAAGCCTAGCATCTTACCCTCTCCCTTAGTTAATAGTAATAGTTAATAGTAGACCAGGTCTCTAAATTCAAAAACCAAAATTGGGTTTCCCTACTCTCCTTACACACTTCATAAGCTCTTTTTTAACTTTAAGTGCTTGGAAAAGCCTCAGGTCACTCTTATTTTCCATCAGTCACAAAAGCAATTCAAAATGAGAGACAAACATTCCTTCATATGTTGCTTTCCATTTATATCAGATTTTTTGAAGGTCCTGGGGCTGGTATTGTCTTCTCATTCCATCCAAGGGCTCGTGACCTGCTGAAGTTGCATAACAGCGGAGTGAAACCAGGATGAGTTTCAAGTCAGTAGCTCAGGGGAAGCCGCAATATAACAGAGCCAGGGACCTCGTTGCACAAGATACCGTCCTAATGCCATCTTTGGGTTCAAAGGATGAATGTCTTGTGGCGTCTCCACCTTCTCAACCGTATAGAAATAAAAGATGAGAGAACCAGGCAAGGATCCTTGATCAGTTCAGCTTGTCCCTCCAGGAACTAAGCACACTAAGATCTGGTCAACCAACATAAAGACTTCAGTCCACTTTTGCTCAACCGTCTTCCTGTGGTGATCTTGGTAAAGAAAGACCACCAGAGAGCTTTAGCTAGACCAGAGCTTTCCAAACTGTGTGTCGGGACACGTTAGTGTGTCGGCTGCAGTGTCTGGGTGTGTCGTGGCTGCTGCTGCCTCCGAGCCCTGCCAGGATTCCGCGCAGGTCCTAGTGCCTGCCTTGCGCCTTGCTGCCTCCAAACCTGCTGTGATTCCGTGCAGGTCCCAGTGCCTGCCTTGTGCCTGGCTGCCTCCAAACCTGCTGTGATTCCACACAGGTCCTGTGCCTGCCTTGTGCCCTGCTGTAAGAGTGTGTCGCGAAATGATGCATGTCTAAAAAGTGTGTCACCAACATGAAAAGTTTGGAAAGCTCTGAGCTAGTAGAACTCAGTGGGAGCTCTCCAAGGTCCTATTTTCTTCTGCTTTGCTTGTCTACATTTTAATTTTGTCAGACCCTGCCAGCTTTCCTTCAAGCCTCAAGGGCCCATGGAAGAAGACATTTCATTGTCAGGAATTGGGGTTTGGGGGGGGGTACTGCTTTATTTCTTCATCCCAAAAGCATCTATGTAGTTCCTATTGGGAACAGAATCTGAGGTGACCTCATGGAGCAAAACTTTATGTCTTTCACTCCCCCCCACAAAATATATATATATATAGCAAATTTCTCAACCCTGTAACCCTATATACAGCCTTCCAAACCCCACTCACACCTAATGGATTTTTTTTCCTTTTAAAAAAGGCAACGGGTTTTGAAAACAGTTGTCAAATGCAAACAGCACACTCTTTTGTTGAAGTGGGAGCATCTTATATTTTTACTACCATCTGAAACACCCATAAAAATATTTTCCTTCCTGGCTTAAAATATTTAAGCAGGCCTTGACACTGTACCAGATGTTGGAAAGCACACACATGCCAAAAAAAAAAAAAAAACCCAATATCCCAGCAGTGAAGTTTCATAAAAACAGTGATACCTAGAGATCATGATCTGTTCAGAGACAAGATGGGTGCCTAGTTAGGTTTTGATCCCATATGTTAGCCCACATACTCAAGGATGAGAATAAATCTCTTATAATTTCTTTCCATCTTATGTCACCGGAAATGCAGAAGGAAGCAAAACGATGTGAAAGGCAATGGAGCAGAGGACTTAACAATGTTGAGAGGGGCCAAGTCACGATGAGCATCACTATTGTCAGGAACTTATTGCTGTTTTCCTAACCCTGTTTCTAGTCCCTAAAAACCACCTGCCATCTCCAATCAAACAACGTTCTGCAAAAGTATGTTTCTATTAGCTCTTCTAGGAGCTGAGAATCTCTGTGCAAGCTTTCACATCTATTAAAGCAAATTTATATCAGGATAATGTTGTGGATATGTGTTTCTTGATTTTTCTTGTAGGGTTGACCCTGAGTTGCAAATGTTAGGATATACTGCTCTCCAAGTCGTCTGCAATTGGAGGGGTTTCGAACTCCAGTCAAATGAATGAACAAATGAAAACCTGATTTTTATCTGCCCAGTTTGGTCTCCCTGAACAAGGGGTACTGTGTATGTTTATATCTTGTCCTTATGAATCCCTGAGATTGTTATTAACTATGTTTTTAGGTTAATCTGTTTTGTTTCTAACCTGAGTTACAAAGGTGGGAATGATAGGGTG
The DNA here is from genome assembly GCA_023362775.1 of Charina bottae. Classification (NCBI taxonomy): domain Eukaryota; kingdom Metazoa; phylum Chordata; class Lepidosauria; order Squamata; family Charinaidae; genus Charina; species Charina bottae. Next base: position 24,403,640 of record JALMGJ010000010.1, on the reverse strand, counting down.
CTCGGAGTCAGCTTCAAATGGTACCGTTTATAAGTCTTGTAAATGAAATAAAATACTTGCCTATCCAATCTGATTTCAACATTGATTAAAATCAGTTCTGCCCACAGACACAACTCACCTCTCTCTCTGTACCCACATGTGCACACTCACATACCTGTAAGCACATACACACATATTCATGGACACTTAGAAAAGAAGAAAAGACGCAACTTTCACCCCAAAGCTTAAAAAACAAATGTAGAGTCAAACAGGATGTGAAAGCTACCGGTGGCCATGACACTTCTTGGATACTACTAGGGCACCCCTCTATCTCTGCAACTCTATGGTGAAAACCCAACGGCATTGGCCACCAAATGTAATGCCGGCAATCTTAAAAAGGTCCACTTTGAAATGGACCCCTTTCCCCTTCATTTCCATATATTCCGACACAAAGGAAACCAGACTATTTACAGAAAATAAAAAACGCTTTCAGAATGAGACTCTGAGGGGCTTGGTAAATGATTATGCTAATTATATCTAGAGCGATTCACTAGCACCGAAGCGATGCTCGGGAATTTTGAACCGGAGTTTTTAGTGTGATTACAGATGATATTAAAATTCTATTAGGCTTCACTTAGAAACACCAAGAAGGCAGAAGAGGAGAAGGTTGGCTCCAGAAGAAACCCAGATTTCTAATGCTGGGTTTGGGGAGGGGGAAAAGAGATTTAGGAAGTGGTGAAAGAATGGAGGAAAGCAGTTTTTTTTTTTTTAATAAAGCCCACATGCAAATAAGGGATATAATCCATGAAATTGGTGACTCCCACTTCAAGGAGATTTCGACACAGACAGACTGCTTAAAATTTTCCAGGCACCCCAAAACCAGTGATGTCCATGGGAGGGAGATCAAAAACATCGCAATGGCAACCTTTGATCGTGCAATCAAATCCCCGCCCCCTTTTAACATGCATCAAGGGGCGGAGCTTCGATTAGATGGTTGCGGCTGCCATCTTGAATTTTGGGAGCCCCTGTCCCAAAGCTTTCTTTAATCCCATGCTTGAAAGTTTGCTCCTGGCCCCATTAAGAGGAGTGCTTAATAATGGCATGAAATGTTGGCTGCCAATATCCTTGTTTTGTTCCATTTCTTCCTGCATCTCTGCCTCCCATTTCTTTTTAACCTTCCGGATGCCCCATTGGTGAAAGTAAAAAGATAAGAGAGAAAGCATTTTGTTCCCATTTTCTTCTCTCCCCCCCTGTTTTCTCTCTCTCTTGCCTATGATAAATTCTTAATGAGCACCTGTTACAATGTTAATGAAAGTAAGCTGTGTCTGTAAATAAAGAAAATTTAATAAGTTAACAAGCTGGATTAAAATTCCCAACCTGGCCTTTGATAATCTAATGCCAAATACCAAATAGTTGCCATCTAAGCAGGAAACCCATTAATGCATTCACCTCCGTGTACTTTGCCAACGATAATTAATATTTTAAAAATTTATAAAACCGAAATGGTAGGTTTGATTGTAACAAACAAAATATCTGTCTTTACTACGGAAGGTTCGGTACAATCCCCTTAAACTCAACTCTCAGGCGGTGGGTCCAACGGAGCCAAAGATGGTATTTGACTTTGTTGGTATTTGTCATATTCACATTCTTGATAATTGTATTTCAAATTAAGGTTGATCGGCCATTCTGCAGCTGAGTGGAAACATGGAATGAGAACATGGTTTCCTCTTTAAAGAGAAACAAAATCAACCTATGTAAATAGCGTCCAAGTTTGTCCTCTGGACTCCAAGGGAATATTAACATTTGACAAAGGGATGGTGTTACTTCTCAAAGTAAAGTTATTTAAAGAGGCATCAGTTGGGTTTTTCTTCCACCAAATATTTGGGACTTAACAGGGAGAGGTCTTAAAGGCAAAACTTAGAGGTCTATATTAAAGGCAAAACTGAAGTCCTTTGGCCACATCATGAGAAGACAGGATACCCTGGAGAAGATGCTGATGCTGGGGGAAGCGGAAGGCCAAAGGAAGAGGGGCCGACCGAGGGCAAGATGGATGGATGATATTCTGGAGGTGACGGACTCGACCGTGGGGGAGCTGGGGGTGGCGACGGCCGACAGGAAGCTCTGGCGTGGGCTGGTCCACGAAGTCACGAAGAGTCGGAAGCGACTGAACGAATAAACAACAACAAACAGGGAGAGGTCATGGGTTAATAAGAGACTAGCAACAACTGGGTGGCTGTGGTCACACAGAACATGTTTAACTTGGTTAATGGATTAAGCCATTGTCTGGGTTCGCACAATCCATTGACCTAAATCAATGGGCTAGGTTCATTCCACACAACTAATCCACCCAATTTTTTTTAAATAAAAAAAAACACGAACCAAGGTTCACTTTAACAAAGCTTTGCATGTGTGCAACGCACTCCCTAAGTTTATAATGACCTAGTCAATGGCATTGTGTGAATACGGCTTGTGGTATAGAAGGTTCCAATTTCCTTCCCACCAACCTTGATGTACGAACTTCAGGAAGGCACATCAGGCAAACCCTCATCATGACCGTCTCCCACCCAGAAACCTATGCCCTCATTGTGGGAGGTTGTGCGGATCCAGAATTGGCCTTTATAGCCACTTACGGATCCACCGTTAAAATTTTACCCTTGGAAGACAATCTTACTCGGCTACGAGTGATCGCCAATGATGTACAAAGCCTGTAGAGGTGATTTAGGAAAGATCTTCTGTCCAAGAGAGTCCTCACCAGCCAAAATAGACCTTCTCACAGACATATGGTTTGAATACAAATAGGCCATTTTTATCACTACCTGGGTGAGGAAGTGGACAAAAATGGACTTAGGAACCAACTGGCTCCTAGGCCAGTCTAGTTTTCTTCCCCTTCAACATACTTTCTATCTTTTTAACCTCTTGATGCAGGTATGATCTCACCTGCCCAACACAGTCAATCTTCTATCTAGTTCACTCTCCACCTTGAATGGAACAGAATATGTTAGTTGAGAATGGGAGTAGGCGGGAATGTTAAAATCATTACTCAAATTTCAATTGAAGATGAACCCATCTCACCACCTTGGAGAAGACTTGTGACTAGGTGAGTTTCCCAGCTGGTGGGTTGTCCACATGCTGTGAACTCCAGATGGGTGGGATCCTCTTGTCTTGTCTTGGGTTATTTTCCTAGGTCATGAACTGGACTTGGACCAAAAAGTCCCTCACAAAGTAGACTGTTGTGGCTGTTGAGTAGGACATCTTTGAATTTTACAGAATTTTATGGTTTCTGCAGATCAGAAGGGTCTTAAGAAAAGTAATTTGAAAATGGATAGGACTTTCCTTTAAAGATTTAGGGCAGAAGACTAAATATTGAATTCTCCTTGGGAGCTTCCTGTCTGAGATGAGCATTTCCCATGGAGATGAAAAGTCGAAGTTATCTTCATCTCGCTCTGTTTTTTCACCTCTATGATCCTTGAGTTTTTGCAAATATCGTTTGGGCTTGATCTCTTTTTCTCATTGTCACAACAAGGAGCAGTTCTCCCATTAACTGAACAATTGTGAAGGTAATAGATGTACAGAAAACAATCTCTTCGAGAAGCTGAGCTCCATAGCCTGAAAAAATGATGTAGTTTGTTTTTTGTAAGTGAAATATATTTTCCTTCTAATTTTTGACACCCTTCCTTCCTTCGACTGCATCCGAAACATATTTATGTAAACCAGCCCCCCAGTCTACATTTATATGGGTTTGTGCGTGTTTTGTCTCCCCACAACTTTGTTTTCTTTTTTTAAAAAAAGGGGCAGAGTCAGTTTAATACATCACTGTGTAAGTATTTAGCTTAGTCATTTTTCATTGTTTGACCTCACTTTTAATTAGAGACTAAATTATTAATGCCGTTTGATGGGAGACTGACTACTCAAGAAATGTCCTCACTTTTCAGGCCTGTTCCTAGGAACAACGTGTTCAGATTTTGAAATTTTCAAATGAAATAACAAGTGGCTGCTGGAGAGAGAGGGGGAAAGAAAACAATTTACATTTATTGCCCTAGCCAAGTGTACATCTATCATGAATTTGGTTTGGAACTACCACCCACCTTTCAGAAACCAGCCAGTAAAAATTAGAAAATTAAAGGTCACTTGCGGCCTGACTCCCCAAAGACCTTTCAAGAACTTCTATTTTTTTAACCATTCAGTCGTGTCCGATTCTCGGAGACTGCCTGGACAAGTCCCTGCAGTTTTCTTGGCAAGGTTTTTCAGAAGTGGTTTGCCATTGCCTCCTTCCTAGGGCTGAGAGAAAGTGGCTGGCCCAAGGTCACGCAGCTGGCTTCGTGCCTAAGGCAGGACTAGAACTCACAGTTTCCTGGTTTCTAGCCTGGTGCCTTAACCACAACACCAAACTGGCTCTCAAGAACTTCTACAGCTCTACAAAATAATAGGAGGATTCATAATTTTAATAGTTTTTTTAATTGTTCCACTGTTTTCTCCTGTAAGAGAGGGTAAGACAGATCAGGAGGGATTACCAGAAATACCTGCCTTTCACCCAGGTGAGGGAGAGGGAGACAGCTTGCTTCATCACACTTGGCATCGTTGATTTTTATTTTTATGCTTTATTGAGATTATTGTAATTTGTTTGATTGCTGTGAGCCACCCACAGTCATTGAGAGTTGGGTGGTATACAAGTTTAATAAATTATTATTATATACACAACCACGTGAAATCACAGCTGCCAGTTCTTTAGCTGGCGTTGGCCTTCATTCGCATCGAGTTCTTCTCAGGACTTCGGAGGTCGTAACGTATCGGCGTAATCTATGCGCGGATCCAAGCTGGGTGGCCTTTTGTAATTGACAGATGGAAATTTTGTCCATGTGCAGATTTTCTAAGTGCCGTCCAAGGCTTTTTGGAATGGCACCCCGTGTGCAGATGACCACTGGGACCGCCACGGCCGGTTTATGCCATAATCTTTCAACTTCGATTTTCAGGTCTTGATACTTTATTATCTTCTCCAATTCTTTGTCTTCTGTTCTACTATCCCCTGGTATTGCCACATCAATCATCCACACTTTCTTCTTTTCAACCACAGTCAAATCTGCTGTGTTACGTGCCAAGACTTTATCACTTTGTATTCGGAAATCCCACAATATTTTAACCTGCTCATTTTCGACTACTTTTTCAACTGTATGTTCCCACCAATTTTTCATTACTGGTAGCGGTCATTAAGCGAATCCGACCTGATTTTATTACCTTTTTTGCAGGTGTTAAGCGAACCACGTGGTCGTTAAGCAAATCACGCAGTTCCCCATTGAGTTTGCTTGCCAGAAGCTGGCCAGAAAGGTCGAAAATGGCGATCACGAGACCACGAGATGCTGCAATGAACATAAATGTGAACCGGTTGCCAAGTGCCCAAATCGTGATCACGTGACCACAGTGATGGTCGTAAGTGTGAGTTCCGGTCATAAGTCGGTTTTTTCAGCACCATTGTAAATCCAAACCATCACTAAATGAATGGTCATTAAGCGAGGACTACCTGTATGCCTGTGTCAGTCCTCCTTTCCCTATAAATTTGGGGCATCATTTTTGGAAGTAAGACCGGCACCAACCCTCCCAACGAATCTTAAAAAATGGGTCATTAGGATCAAGCTGACTTGTTTGAAAGCCATTATTAAAAGTTCTTCAGACTCACCCTTTCCCACCACCGGAGCCCCCCTAATTCTCTGAGGGCCGAAGTCAAATATTCCATCATTTTAAATGATTATTAAATATCCTTTTGGGGAGGATTATAATGGTGCTCTTGATTATGTAACTAATAGATAGATCGATCTAGGCGGATCACAAAAAGCTGGACCGTAATGATGATTGAAATATATAATCCTCCCAGAGATGGTTAGACTAAATTAAGCTTAATTAAGGGAAGTTGGTGGATTAGATTTCAGGTTTCCGAGGCAAGAAGAGGAAAGGGGACTCAAAGTTACATGGTACAAAAAGTAATTTTATCCCTCTGGAGCAGAGCTTTCCAAACTGTGTGTCGGGACACGTTAGTGTGTCGGCTGCAGTGTCTAGGTGTGTCACGGCTGCTGCTGCCTCCGAGCCCTGCCAGGATTCCGCGCAGGTCCTGGGGCCTGCCTTGTGCCTCGCTGCCTCCAAACCTGCTGCGATTCTGCGCAGGTCCTAGTGCCTGCCTTGTGCCCTGCTGTAAGAGTGTGTTGCGAAATGATGCATGTCTAAAAAGTGTGTCACCAACATGAAAAGCTCTGCTCTGGAGAGTTTAAAATCTGAGAAGTGGGAAAGTGGGGGGCAGAAATGGGGGGCAGACATAAAGGCTGGCAGGAAATAAAATCACAAAAAGTCACATGGCTAGAGAAGGAGCGGGGAGAAACTTTCAAATTTCTGCAAGCGAATTCTAGTTGGGAGAATTGTGTGCATACACACACACACACACCACACACACTTGTTTCCATTTACAAGTACTGTAGCTTTCTCTCCCCCCCCCCCCCATTGTGTAGATAATGCAACTGAGGTTGAAAAAAATGGACCACATTTTCCTAAAAGAGCTATCTAGCGAATCTGTTGCAGAATGGGCTCTTCATCCTGGACATCCTGACTAACATCTCGCAAAGTGAGTTTGCTCCTAAAATCAGAGCAATTTGTGATTAGTTTTTAAAAAATGCATCCTGAACTAAGTCGGTTGAGTTCCGCAAAGTGATGCAAAGTGAAGCCGGCTTGCTCCTTGGACACCAGCCCCAATTTCACTGGGGTTGAATGTCAGGCTTGGGAGGCGTCCGTGCCCTGATGCTGCCAGATGGCTCAACCAATCTGCTCAACCAACCGTCTGCAGGGAGAGGTGCCCCTGGGCCTCAACCAAGGTCATGGGGCTTCTGAGACTCACAATTTGGGGAGGATTCATCTTCCTATTTTGCAGGTAGATTTGGGGGGGTTCATCTTCATCTTCCTATTTTGCTGCAGCTCCCACGCCGGTTCTTAGGCAGATGATTTGAGAGAATGTCTCGCAGAACCCCTGCAGCCATGAAAGTAGACAGACCAACATTTTTATTTATTTATTTATTTATTGTTTGATTTATATCACCGCCCATCTCCCCCCACAAGGGGACTTTTGAGGGACCAGCGGCCACCTCAAGATACAGTAGACTTTCTATGCCTGCAGATTATCCCACCTTCTAGCTCGGATGACTTTTTGCCCATCCAAATCTGCAAATCAGACAAAAGGCTCGATCAACTCTCTCTGAGACCCTGCTAGTGAAAAGAGACGTTGATGCCTCATGCTTTTAATGATATCTTCCTCATCCTAAGGCAGGGCTTTCCAAAGTTTTTCCGGCATTGGTGTGTCACCGCGGGAAAACCCGGAAGTGCGGCAGCGCGCAAAAACCCGGAAGCGCTGCTGCCGCTTCCGGGTTTTTCGCGCTGTAATTGGTGTGTCGCCCCGGGAAAACCCGGAAGCGCTGATGATGATCAGCGCTTCCGGGTTGTGTGGCAACACACCAGACTGTGTGTGGCGACACACTTTTGTGTCGCCACACACAGTTTGGAAAGCTCTGTCCTAAGGTCTCGCTGTCAGCCTTACCAGGTGGACCAGACAGGAAACACAACCTGATAAGCTAATTCTACTTTATTGTAAGGCTACATTGACAGAATCTTGCAAGTCTGAAAGTACAAATCTCCCGCCGTCTCCTTTACAGCCCGAGAAACTAGGGAGGGTCCCTTCTGAGCCTCTTTCTCCGCCCATTATCCAGCTGCGGGCTATGCCCTCTCTTATCTGATTGTTCCCTAGGCAGCATCTCTTTGCCCCGTCTCCCAAGGTCTTTCCCACATACCATTACATCAGCACTTGATCTAAATAAAAACAAGTATCTTGAGAAATTGTATTCTGTGCCCAGAACCACCATTTCTGCCCTCTTGGAATTCTAATGTAAAACAGCCGTCTCTTTTTATTTATTTTAGAAATAAAGACCTAGTCCTTCTGCCCCGCCCACCGAGAGAAGGGGCTCTACCATGCCCATCCAACCTCAAAGATAGCAAGGAAGCCTACAGGAGAATAAAGCCTGCAGTTTGGCCCTGCGAAACCCAACAAATCTGTTTGCCTTCGCCGCCTCCTGACAATAAATCCAATCACCCTTCAGACGGGTAAATAGAATTGATCAGTCCCCCCTCCAGCTCAGCTGGCTTGCCAATGTAAACTCCTCTTCCCATAATGAAGGCCAAATGAGGGGGGGGGCTGCCTTGTTCTCCCCTTTACCTTTTCACCAGTTGATTGTGGAGAGACCAGGCTGTCATTAAAGGGAGATGGGAAGAACTTGATGCATGAACGAAGGCCAACGCCAGCTAAAGAACTGGCAGCTGCGATTTCACGTGGTTGTGCAAATAATAATAATAATAATTATTATTATTATTATTATTTATTAAACTTGTATGCCATCCAACTCTCAATGCCAGCTGATAAAGCCGGTGTTGTACTTACCCTTCTTAATTAAGTGAATAATTTTTAAAAAAGTTGATCCTCAATTAGTTAATTAAATAAAGGGTCTGTTTTGCTTTCAGATCTCTCTCTCTCTCTCCCCCCCCCCTTATTTTTGGGTTAATCAATCTGGCTCTTAATAATGTGCCTCTTCTAGGTTGCTAAGCAACCGCCTCCTTGTTTAAAGAAGTGGCAGCTGCCTCCCAGGGTCCCCCGCCTTAAGAGATGGAGAGGCCCAGCACTCGGACTCCGCTCCCCCGACTTTGCCGACCCTGCCTGGCCAAAATAGGCTGGCCTCTACCAAACGCCCCTGTCTGGCGTCTGCCCACACTCCCCGTTCCTTCTGGGGCAACCCCGGGACTCAGAATCTGCCCGCTTTTGCAGGAGAGCAGAGAAAAGCACGTTGCGAGCTAAAGGAATCAAGCATCTCCAGAATCTCAGGTTTTGTTTAAAATCGGGTATAAAAGTGCACTCAGTCAAGTTTCTGGTCCTCAAAGAGGCAAAGCTATGCTCTGGGCACAAGGACGAAAGAACACGGTTCCCGGCTACTAAAGGAGGCTCTTATATGTGTTGCGGAAGGAGGATAAACCATGCCCAGCAAATAAGTAAATTATTATTATTATTATTATTATTATTATTATTATTATTATTATTATTATTTGTGTGTAATATACAGTTAGATTCACAGTTTAAGACTGGTGGAAACTTGATAATAGTTCAAGTCCTAACCAAGGACCTAAGAATTATTAAGGTAGCGTCTAAGAATATAGGCAGTTCCAAGCAGGGTGGTTGTTTGTAAAATTAGGGTGTTCAGGTCCGATAAATTCAGTATTTCCAGATATTAAGAGAATCCTTTAGGTGTTACTCCGAGGGCTCCTATCACGATTGGTATAACAATGGATTTCGTTTTCCATAGGTGTTCAACTTCAATGTGCAAGTCCCAGTATTTCGTAATTTTTTCCAATTGTTTTTCCTCAATCCTAGCATCACCCCGTATAGCAACATCAATGAACCAGACTTTCATCCTTTCAATAACTTATTATTATTATTATTATTATTATTATTATTATTATTATTATTTAAACTTGTATGCCACCCAACTCTCAACGACTCTGGATGGCTCACTGCAATCAAAGAAATTACAATAAAATCAACAAAACATAAGAAATAAAAGGGGGCAAGCTTGTTGAAGCGAGGGGTCTCCCTCCCCCTCGCTGAAGGCCTTCGCGGCCCTTTTTTTCTTTATAAATCTAAACAAATATATTTATAAACAAATGTATTTATAGTTATAAATGGATTTCTAAATATACTTATTTATAAATATCAATAAGTAAATACAACGTTTGATCTGCATCATTCATTCAGATTGCAGATTTCTTGCTTTCGTGGCAGAAGACGCATCGCAGGGATTTCTTCAGTTCAATTTTCAGACATGGCACCCCTTAAAATGTCTTGGGGGTGCAAAACGGTGGTTTGGAGACTGTATTTAATCTGTGGGCCGTTCGTTGCCGGCTACTGAATGTGTGTCTGTGCACATTAGGAGAATCTTCCTCCGCCGCCTCTTCCTTCTCTTCGCCAGCCTTGAGTTTCGCCCTTCCTGTTGTCCCAAAATGCTTCTCTGTCGCGCCTGAAGCTCAGCCCCAAATGAAGGGTGGTATCTTCACCCAACTGAAGTCAATACTTGACCAACAAATCAAGAAGCAAAGGAATGACCCCAGTGGACAGTGTTTCTCAACCTTGGGAACTTTAAGATGCGTGGACTTCAACTCCCAGAATTCCCCAGCCAGAATTCCATGCTGGCTAGGGAATTCTGGGAGTTGAAGTCCACCCATCTTAAAGTTCCCAAGGCTGAGAAACACTGACAGTGGTGGTATTCAGGGACAGATGAGGCAGAAAGCTGCATGGAATGAGCTGCCTTCTTCCTGGGGAAGAATGAGGCCTCCATGCCTGCAAGGAAGGTCAAGAAAGTCAAAATGGAGGCCACGGTACAGGATCAAAGCTCGGCCCTTTTTTTACATGTAATTCACGCCACTTGGCTCTCTTCCAGCCGAGTGATTCAAACTAATCCAATGGGCCTTAGGAATTTCTTTCTGGCTTCCACATTTGTATGGAGACCCTTTGCCACACGGATGTTTATAGCTTCAGAAATCTGCATCTTGGTTTTAACTATGTACTGTGGTGCGAGCCACCTGGGGGTGGGGGTCATGACCCCAAATGCAAATGTCTATATTTGAGTAATAAATGAAGCGCTAATGGGGGAGCAGTGGTTCCTTTTGAAATAGTAAGGTGGATTTTTTCAGAAATGATCACAAGGGCCAGACAACCCTTTCCTACCACCCGGAATAGCAGCTCCAGTCGGTCTGGGGAAAGAGGCTGGTTAGAACATTTGCCAAAATAATGCGGGTGCGATCCGAAACCGTTTATTGAAAAGCAAGAAGGGATTCGGAAAGCCATCCCTGGGTAACTGGGATCAATTACAGCAAGGACAGGCTTTTGAATTCACTCTGAATGGTTGGGAGGATTGGCCGGAGAGAGGAAGCATGTTATTATTTACGCCAGATTAAGAAAACTATCCAATTTGCTGGCCATTGCTTCCACGGGGAACAGGCAGAAATTTTATTATTGTTCTTTTGATTTTAATATTCTCTAAATGAATTACAGTAGAGTCAGGTAGTTAGTCAATAGTTTAATGCAATTAATTAATTTTCCATCTTTGTTATCTTTTTGCCTTTGTAGAAGGCGGACGATTCTTCCCGAACTTCTTCCGTGGATAGATTCTCCACCCCCCCTTCAAAAAAAAATCCAAAGCAGGTTTTTGTTTACACTAAAGAAAAACCCAAATGATGATTTGAAAACCAGCTCAATAGATTAAGTGACGGACTCTTTTGAATCCAGAAGATTGGGAGGGGGGGCGGTCCCCTTCTGCTTCTTCCTTTCCTCCTCAACTGTTCCGCGAATTGTACAACATAACTAGAACTGAAGCAGTACATTTCTTCAAACAATGCTTTCCTCAATTCCATTTGTAACGGAATTGGAGGGAGGAAATGTAATTGTGTGTTAAACATGGAGCAGCCATACATGAAGATAAGAAGAACTGTGGCCAACTCCAAATCCAACTGCTCCGAACTAGATACTGGAAGTCTATTTGGAAGTTAAATGATTCTCGGTGTGTGCCTCTGAGTTATGAGTTAATAAATACATATCCGTGTACATGAAACGGAGACATTTATTTACCTTGTTTTTACTTTGCCTAGTCATACAGAATTTTGCAGGGAGCAGGTGAAAGCAGGGGCAATAATAGCTTGAAACCTTTCCCACATGTTGACATGTGTGTTTTCTGTAAAGATGGAAGATGATAGAGATAGAGATAGGGAGATAGGGAGATAGAGAGATAGGGAGATAGATAGGGAGATAGATAGGGAGATAGATAGGGAGATAGATAGGGAGATAGATAGGGAGATAGAGATGATAGAGAGATAGAGATAGAGATAGAGATAGAGATAGAGATAGAGATAGAGATAGAGATAGAGATAGAGATAGAGATAGAGATAGAGATAGAGATAGAGATAGAGATAGAGATAGAGATAGAGAGAACCGCCCAGAGTCCCCAGGTACAGAGGAGATGGGCAGTGATACAAATTTAAATAATTAATAAATAAATAAATAAATAAATAAATAGAGAGGGTTAGGGTTAGGGTTAGGGTTAGGGTGAAAGGGGCATATAAAGGTGTTGAAAAAGAAGTAATGATGCCATCTTTAGAACATAGAAGCAGTACATTCCTTTTCTCGTTAAAAAGCAGTGTGGTTCATTTTAGGCCATGTTTGACGGACTGTATTAAGTTCCGATAACCTGGATATAGTCAGCTGAGTATCGCTGAGAGAAAGCCCTTCTTCAAGGAAGTGCGGATTAGTTTATTTTTTACTGTTTCACCTTGGATTTTGCAGGTGGTGGACCAATAAATTTAAATTAATAATAATACAGGTAGTCCTCAAGTTTCCCCTCCCTTGGATTTCCTGATCATTTCCCATTCAAATATTAACCCAGCCTAACCCTGCTTAGCTACTTGACATCAGCCCAGGAAGTTAGGTGCTGCCCCCTAGCTGGACAGCTCTTGTCTTAGGAGAAACCCTTTCTGGACCAGTGTTTCTCAACCTTGACAACTTGAAGACGTGTGGACTTCAACTCCCAGAATTCCCCAGCCAGCCATGCTGGCTGGAGAATTCTGGGAGTTGATGTCCACACGTCTTCAAGTTGCCAAGGTTGAGAAACACTGTTCTGGATGCTTCAAACATTTCAACACATTGGAAATTATCATGTATACTATGAAATATACCATATAACATAGCTAAAGTATATTTATTGATCAGATCCATATGATTTTTGATTGCTTTTCAGGAAAAGATCTTACAGGGCAATAATGCAGCCCCACACTTCTTCTCAGAAGTAAGTTGGAGCTACTGTATGTGTTTTTAGGAAGATTGCCTAGGCTGAATTTTTCATACTCCAGTTGGGGCCAACATACTGGAGTTAAATCTAGTTGGTTAACTGATTCAAAGACACAGAACAAAACAAACTTATAAAACAACAAAAGCTGGTTTGAAATTCCCTGCAGATATTGGTTAAATTGAGGGCGGTGCAGAGCATGTTAGAGGCCTGGTGTCATCCTATAGAAATTTCAGTTGTTTTATTCCAGCAGATCTTCCTTTGGAGCTTACTGACTCTCTTTTAAAAGGGAAAAAAAAAGCAAAGCTCCAGATTAAATTCCTCTCCAAAGACGCCAGATTAGAATCAACTCCACTTTCAAACCCTTTGAATAATTAAAAACAGGCACCTAATATGCATTCTCTGCATGATGTTGATGATGATTTCCAAACAATGTCATTGTAATAAGTGGATAATTGGCCAAGTTTACTCATAAATACTGTTGTTGCTTTGGGGACGGAAAATGTTGGTTTGTGTTCTTTTCAAAAGATTTTTTAAACAACAGTAAACCGCCTAGAATCCATGAGGATTGAGGTGGGAGATTGTATGAAGAAAATAAATAACGATGTTAAAAAGTGCCAGTTTGGTCTAGTGGTTAAGGCAACGGGCTAGAAACCAGGATTCTGTGAGTTCTAGTCCCGCCTTAGGCATGAAAGCCGGCTGGGTGACCCTGAGCCAATCACATTCTCTCAGCCCTAGGAAGGAGCCAATGGCAAACCAGGAGACTGAGAGTTCTAGTCCCGCCTTAGGCACGAAAGCCGGCTGGGTGACCTTGGGCCAGTCACTCTCTCTCAGCCCTAGGAAGGAGCCAATGGCAAACCAGGAGACTGAGAGTTCCAGTCACGCCTTAGGCAGGAAAGCCAGCTGGGTGACCTTGGGCCAGTCTTTCTCTCTCAGCCCAACTCACCTCACAGGGTTGTTGTTGTGGGGAAAGTAGGAGGAGGGAGTAATAGGTATATTCCCCGCCTTGAGTTATTTATAAAAATAATAATGGTGGGATAGAAAATAAATAAATAAGAAAATAAGAATATATATATATATATACTGTGTGTGTGTGTGTATATATTATATTATATTATATTATATTATATTATATTATATTATATTATATTATATTATATTATATTATATTATATTATAATTATAATTATAATTATATTATGGTTAATTCCAAGATCTCCGAGGTGAACGTGGCTCTGAATCACTCTCATTCCCCCCACACACACTTCTTTTTTCTCACGTCTTCCCATCTCTATTTGGACAGAAAATCTCTCGCCTTGTTTTCTTCCCGACCCACCCGTAATGATTTTGCAGCGAGCCGACCTGCGTTTGTTCCGAAACTCCTGTGCACACACCCCGCCCCCCGGAGATCAACCAAGAAGAGCGAGATTATCCAAAACTCAAACCCCGCGATAGACGGACGTGGCCTTGGCGCACCCAGCTGTGAAATCCCCCTTCTTTCCCCCTAGAAAGTCCAAGACGTTAGAGGCAAAAGATGGGGAGGGGGGGCAGCGCAGAAGCTTTGGCGGGGACGCTGCCTTCCAGCGGTCTCTGCAGCGCGTAGCACCCTGGAAAAGAATCAGCGAAAGGAGCTTTAGAATTCAGTGAAAATTGAATTTCCCCGGAATAGCTCGGAGGTGCCGGCAGTTTGCGTTTTCTAAACAAGTGATCGGATTCCCCCACCCATCCCCGGATCCGCGCAATGTCGCCAGGGCGAGGAAAAATAAAAAGCGACGGGGGGGGGGGGGGGCAAAGAAAGATGACAAGGAGGCGTTGTTTTCCCCGGCGAGGCGGAGGGGGGCTGCCCGCCGAAAGCGCAGAGCAGAAAGCGCTCTCCAAGGCGTAATTACGCACGGCTTGGCGAGTTTCCCCGATCCCTGCCCGGACCCGGACTCGGACCCTAACCGCGCCGGGGTCCTCAGCGCCGCCGCCCCTCCGCTCAGCCCGCTACATCTGGGAACATCATTAAGAGTCGCCTCTGCAGCTCAGGAAGTTTTCACACTTCACGTTTCATTAAACGCGGGGCTTCTCGGATTCCTTGGGAAAGAGAGGGAGAGGGGGGGGCAGGGGCTGGGGGGGGCGGTTCGCTGGGCTGGGAAGGCGCGGGATGCGCAGCTGCTACGCTTGGCAACGCGAGGCGCGCGGCCAACCTGCGGGGCCACTTCAAGCTGGTGGCTCGGAGAACCGGATTCCCAGCCCGCTGACCCGCTCCAGAAAGGTGGATTCCGGAGTGGGAGGAAAGGGGGTCGGGGCTGTAAATCAAAGGCGCCGGCGCCCAGGTTGCGGGGCGGAAGGAGGCATCAAGTCTACGAAGAAGGTCTTCCTTATGCGACTCTCCGCCAAGGTCGTTTGACCGCCCAGGCCTTGGGATTATTTGTTAAAGTCCTGGAGGACGCTCGCTCTTCTATCTTCAGCTCGGTTCCTACAGCGCCGGCAGTGCGGGCGGCGGGGTGAGCGCAGCCTAGAAAAGGGGGTCCCTCCTGCCCTCTCTCTTCCCCCCCCCAGGCATTTATAAAATGTACCCAAGGAGAAGCAGTGGGGGGGGGGGTAATGTCGACGCAAGATTGTGAGTGGAAGAAGTGGGAAAGCCTGTGTCTGGGCGGAAGCAATTGCGGAGCCAGATCTGGGGTTCTAGAAGAGTTTGAGAGAGTAACTCCCACCTTTTCATCAGAGCAGGAGGGGCATTAAACTCTCAGTGCAGTTTTCCGCGGGCCCGTTGAGTTGCAGGACTCTACTTTTTATCACGACACGACAAGGGTGCCCGCCCTGCAGACACCAGGAAGGATCCAGTAGCTCTGCAAGGGGACCCTGTTGCTCCCTACGCGATCCCCTTTTCTGCACAGGAGGGATCAAAGAAGACCTGTCCTCTTGTGTCACCCTGGTTAAGATGACTGTCAGGGTCTGATGCAGCTCTTGTGGCTCCCTTTCATCAACCAAATCACTCTGAAGACAGAACATGAATTTCTTAAGCATGCAAACAGCTGTGTTTGGAGTAGGACTTCAGGCCCCAGAATTCCCAGAAGACAGAGTCAAGGGCCAGGTTTGCTGGGCATTCTGGGCTCTGGAGGACCCCAGCTGGGGAAGCTGTCTTACTCAATACAGATGCTTCCTTGTGCTGTTCACTAACACAATCTATTATTCTGTTGTTTGGGGGGCTATTAAACATTAAAAGTATTAAACATTAAAATGTTAATGTTTAAAACATCAACCAGAGAATTCCCATTATTGGGCTGATTACAAGTAGAATAAAAGAAATAAATGGACTCCTTCTAGCTCCATTCCCTACAGCAGGGTTTTCAGCAGCTGCTAGATGTGCTCAGGAAAGGGGGCTGGCCGGCCCAACCATTTAACCAAATCTGTGGCAGCAAATTCTCCCTGCCGGGGCAGAGCAACAAATGGTTAGCAATTTCGTACACTTTTCTTGTCTTTTCACTGCCAGGAAAAGGGGCTTAATGCAACTAGGACTGCAAGGGGTGCACAGGGGGTCAAAAAAGTCAAGATGGGGGACCACCACTGTGAGATCCCACCCTTTCTTATGTGTGTCATGACAGACAACGCACATTAAAAGGGGCGGAGCTTCAACCACACTATCATGGCCGTCATTTTGATCCGCAAACCAATAAAAGTACTGCATTCTGTGGGTGCAAGTGGCCCACAGCCCACTCTTCTTAACCAATCAAGTCCATCTCCTTAATATGTGCTGAGGGCCACAGGTTTTAAGAAAGATCCCTCCATAACTTCACCCCTGGGTGGGTGCCTAATTAAAAGGAACTCTTCAGCGTCAAAGGTTGAGCAAGCCATGATGGAAGAGTCACAATCAGAGATAGAGAACTTTTGCCAGCTAGATTTTATCCCATTTATATTTTATTGTTGTCTGTATTGTGCTCTGCTTGAATTTTAACTGTGCTTTTCTTGTAAACCGCTCAGAGTTCCCCTTTGGGGGGAGATGGCCGGTAATAGAAATTTAATAAATAATAATAATAATAATAATCTTGAGGCTTGGCTTGTATGTCCCATAGAGGTGGCTTCTAAAATTTTGATTTTTTTTTTATTGATTATGTGCCATCAAGTTGTTGTTGACTCTTAGAAACCACACAGAAAGATTTTCTTCCAAGCTGGCTTCTTCCAGATAAGTTGGGGTTGCACCTCCAGAATGCCTGATCTTTACGAGACCATCAGGGAGGACACAGTTGACCATGTTCTTTAAGATCAGTATAGGTAGTCCTCGACTTACGACCATTCATTTAGTGACCGTTCGAAGTTACGACGGTGCTGAAAAAAGTGACTTGTGATTGGTCCTCGCATTTATGACTGTCACAGTGTCCCTGAAGTCACATGATCAAAATTCAGGCACTTGGCAATCGGCATGTATTTACGATGGTTGCAGTGTCCCAGGGTCATGTGATTGCCATTTGCAACCTTCCCAGCTGGCTTCCGACAAGCAAAGTCAATGGGGGAAGCCAGATTCACTTAATGACCATGGTGATTCACTTAATGACTGTGGCAAAAAAGGTCATAAAACCAGGTGTGACTCACTTAATGGCCACCTCACTTAGTGACAGAAGTTCAAGTCCCAACTATGGTCGTAAGTTGAGGACTATCTGTATTTTCCTTTTGGCAGAACACCATAAAAGTACTTAGAAAAAATAGTTTCCCACTTCCTTCTTAATTTAATTGAAAGATTGTGCATTTGTGTCTGCACACCCTTGCTGTGAAATGTCTCCAGCAGGCCTCAGACGTTTGTCGTTAGTGTGTGTGTATATGTGTGTGTGAGAGAGAGAGAGAGTGTGTATGTCTAGATCACTTCATGATCTGGCTCTTTCCAGTAAATGACACCGAAAGCCGAATCGTTACCCCGAATCCCCCAGAAGCCCAAATTTGGTGAAATGGGCTGAGCTAATTTTCTGAACTAACAGTGCATTCACTTTGATAATGGCTAGGAAAAACGAGTATTTCAACTGTCAGATACGTTGCCTCATATCGGATCTGGGGAGAGGAGAGCTCCTGGTGGTAAAATCCCTCTCTTTCTTATGTTTGCTGACTTTTGACACCCCAGTCCATAGATCTATTACTCCCCAGCTAGCGCTCCCAGGCTTTTTCACTGGCTACTAAGGAACCCTTGCAAGAGACGTCTCCATTTTTTTCTTTGCAATCAACTGGCGAGATAGCCTGCCTTCCTTCCTTCCTTCCTTCCTTCCTTCCTTCCTTCCTTCCTTCCTTCCTTCCTTCCTCTGTTTCCTTCCTTCCTCTGTTTCCTTCCTTCCTCTGTTTCCTTCCTTCCTTCCTTCCTTCCTTCCTTCCTTCCTTCCTTCTTTAACCAGTGGGCTGATGGGAAAAGGAATCTGCCCAGTTCCAAAAACTCATCATATTTTAAATAATGTGATTGTATTATTCCGGATATTGTCTTAATGTCTGAAGGGGATGGTTAAGAATATGACAATTACAATTGTTTCTACTTAAATTTATTGGAGGGGCAGAGTGCCTTATGTTCTGTCTGCATGTCAGATTTCTCTCTGTCCCCCCCCCTTTCCTTTCCCCATAACTTAAATGTTTTAAAAGGCCTTCCTCATCTGTACTTAACAATGAACAAAATTAAAAAGAAACAGTAAAAAATATTTGAAAATGAAGTGCATTCCATATAATAAATTTAAAATGAACAAAAGCTGCCAGATTGAAAGCAATATCACTGCTCGCCTAAGGGCATTAATAAAGACTGGGGATGGTTTGGATTGGGGGCTAGAGGTGGTGCTGGTGGGAAGACACTATTTTTTTTCTATTAAAATTTGAAACTGCTTTTCAATATTAAAAGGGTAGGTGATGAATTTTCAGTGTTACGCAGACAGGGTCAGAGACTAATTTCATTTCTGTCTCCTTTTTTTTTCTGGTCAGCATTCTGTCGATAATTAATCAAAAGCAGTGTTTCTTAATGAAACACTTTTCATAAGGTGATAATGAGAGGAAACTGGAAGGGGGTTGCCAAGAGATATTGGGAGCAGCCAGAACCCGAGTGGAATCAGAGGAAGATGCAAAGATGGTCCTCGAGGAGGGAGATCAGAAAATGAAAGGATAATAAGGGAGGGGGGGACAGGAAGGGGAGATTAGCTTAAGCAGGACCCTATAATGCAGCAGTATTCCAGAAGCCATGACCTTTCCCAGAAATTCCATGACATTTCTTGGCTCTCTCCCTTCCATGTTTTAATGGTTTGCTTTTGCCTAACATAAACTCAGCTGCTTGGGTTCCCCCCCCCCAAAAAAAAAGGTGTGGGGATAGGGTGTCTGTGTATCTATGTATATCTGTGTGTGTGTGTGTGTGTGTGTGTGTAGACACACACACATATGCATACATATAAATACAGAGAGAGAGAGAGACTTTTGCAAAACTTGGTGTTTCTCCAAGCCTGTGGATACCAGCCTCTTGTGCGTTGAATTGAGTGGAATCATAGCCAACAAAATGCTCACACCGAGAATGAATTCCCTGTTGGGGTGGAAGTATTCCAGCGGCAATACCCACTGATATATAAACAAGTCCTTACAATAGACAGAAGTTTTGATTTTGCCGGGCGTAGACGTCAGTCTCCAAAGGTACCAGCAGTTGGCAAATATGTGCACATTTGGGGCCTTGGTTATTCACCGCTGAATGTATGAATGGAGTCCTTTCAAAAGGGGTTGAGATCCTATTGGGTGACCAGATGGTGGTGGGCCCATCTTTGTCATGCCCATTCCTGGGCTGGCTCCTGATATCACCGCGCTTGGAGCAAACCCATTCAAAGCCATGGAAGTGAAGCACGGTCATGGAGTAGCTCAGACCATTTCACGTACTTCATGGGTGGCTCCAGGCAACGCCCCTGGGGCAGAGTAGGGTGATTCCCCCTGACTTGCAGTAGGGTGTGAGTTGAGACTAAGAAACACAGGCCTGCAGCCCGTCTCTGAGATTCTGTCCTTCCAGCCTAGCTGGATTCAGCTGCAGACCTGAAACACAGAGATAAACACACAATTCCGTCATTTTTTGCATTTGATCCATAAATACGTACAATTTGGGATCCGTGCAGGAGTGGGGATGTGGGGGAGGGAGACCAGACCGGGGTGAAAAAGAGCTCTGCTGGGTGATGGGGGCTTGTTCTGGCCACCAGGAGCACATCTGTAAGTGGCGTAGTTCAATCCTAGCTGCTGCCCCTTTTTAAAGGATCAGGTTCCATGAAATAGACAAGAGCTCCTTCTGTGGCCCACTGTTTGGAGAGCTGCTGGGAAGCATCACTTGACACCAGATGAAACCAGGTAAGCCTTTTTGCCTGGCAGCACGAAGCATTCTTTTATCATTATGGTATCACATGGGGAAGGGGCAACTATGGAGCACAGTACAGCAGCCCTGACGTCTTAATGCAGGTGGCAATACTGGGAAACCTTGTCTGAACTCTGAAGTGAAGCAGGCTTAGGACTTGCATGGGATCCCACCAGGAACCTCCAGGCTTCAGGCTAGACTGAGAAGTTGAAAAAGCATCCATGGATAAAGCAATGGTGGATCCCTCTTACACTACTACCAAGAAGCTACAAGGATGTCTGGCAATTTCAAGAAGCCAACCTTGAAGACATTCACCCACAATATCTCTGATATTACCAACTTCCCCCATGATCTCCAGGTTCTATGATATCCTGCCTTTAGGGATGGGAAGAGTTCTTATTGGACGGCAAGGATAACAGCTATTGATGGGCCTCCTCCCTCTTGTCTATTTCATGAGGGTGAACACCATGGATTGAGAAAGTACCCATCACACATATGGCTTTCCAAACTCACCAAAAAAAAAAAAAATAGGAGCTTCTGGTTTCACAATCATCACCAAGTAACCTTGGTTGATTATGTGACATCAAGTTGGCGTTGACTCTTAGCAACCACGTAGATAGATTTTCCCCAGGACAATCGGTCCCCAACCTGGTGTTTCAGATCTTCCAATGGTACCCCCATCGCCACTCTAATTGAGTCCACCCACCTTGCTGCTGCTTGTCCTCTTCTTCTCTTTCCTCTTACTTCTCCAGTATTATGGACTATCAAAGGAGCTGGGTCTTTCTATTGATTAATCGATTGATTGATTGATTGATTGATTGAGTGTCATCAAGTCAGTTTTGGCTCTTTGTTGTTGTTGTTGTTCAGTCGTTTAGTCGTGTCCGACTCTTCGTGACCTGATGGACCATAGCACGCCAGGCCTTCCTGTCCTCCACTGTCCCCCGGAGTTGACTCAAATTCATGGTCATTACATCGGTGATGCTATCTAACCATCTCATCCTCTGCCGTCCCCTTCTCCTTTTGCCTTCAGTCTTTCCCAGCATCAGGGTCTTTTCCAGTGAGTCCTCTCTTCGCATTAGGTGGCCCAAGTATTTGAGCTTCAGCTTCAGCATCTGTCCTAGTGACCACCTAAGATTTTCTCCAGGACAATCAGTCTCCAACCTGGTCCTTCCAATGGTATACCCATTGCTGCTGTAAAAGAATCTAGCCTTCTTGCTGCTGGATGGACTCAGTGATCTTGGCTGATATCAAAAAAGAATAAACCAGATCAGGGCTGGTTAGTACTTAAATGGGAGACCACTAGGAAATCTCTGGGCGGTAGGCTAGGCTGGGAAGTCAAAAGAAAATCATCATCATCATCATCATCATCATCATCATCATCATCATCATCCCAGAGGAGTGAACCACTTCCATACTGTTGAGAAGACTATATGTGTATGCAAACTCATCTCAGCTCACTCAAGGGAGTCTTTAATGTTATCTTCTTCTTGTATTGTTATTAGGGGTATCCCTAGATACATAGAGTATGTCCCTCCTTGAATATCACCAGGCAAACGGTCAACACACATTTTCTGCCTTGGCCTCTTCCAGAAGTTGGAAAAATTCCAGACCTTGGGATACCACTAGCTGTTGATATGGACAAAGCTGAGCTCTGACACCCTAAGGCCGCCTGCTGTGTTCCTTAACAGTCTTTCTCTTCCGCCTTCAGATCCCAGCGAATTCTT
Source organism: Charina bottae (assembly GCA_023362775.1). Taxonomy (NCBI): domain Eukaryota; kingdom Metazoa; phylum Chordata; class Lepidosauria; order Squamata; family Charinaidae; genus Charina; species Charina bottae. The sequence continues at coordinate 24,381,717 of JALMGJ010000010.1, read as the reverse complement.
GCTCCCCCTACTTCTTTCTTAAAATAACCATCAATGAAGCACTGGATGAGTCCACCGAATGGTCATCCGTGATTTCCTTGGACTTTCACCCCTACGTTGAATTGGCAGCTGATTCAAGGCCACATGGACTCTGGGTGTGGATTCCTATGACCAAGGCTGTGTGTTTCCCACATGGAAAACTCCATGCAGAGAAGAACAGCCAGTGCCACGGAGAAGGAATCATCAGGGAGAACCCATGAGGACCCCATCCAACCCATGAGGACCCCATGCAAGGCTGTGGTGTTTCACTGCTGGAAACCTGTCTCTCGATTGCTTATATCACAGTTGATGCAGCTGGTTCTTCTGCTCCAGGAATTCAGACCCACCAAGTCTGTGTCTACCCCACCTGCATCCAGTCTGAGAACGGGTTGATCACAGCCAGTGGGAGATACCATTTTCCAAACAGCAAAATTAGGTGGGTGAAATGTTTTTGGACTGTACAGCTTCAGGAAGGGAGGGGAGGGGTAATATGATGGAGCAGTCTTCTGTATGAGTGATCTTTGGTAGAAAGGAATGACATAGCGTAGTTCGATCACCGTTACCGTCCAGCAACTAGAAAATACAATGTTAGGGTTAAGAAAAACAGATATATTGGCACAGATCCAGCAGCGTCTGGATCTCTGCTCCATGCTTAGCCCTTCTGGCTGGAAAACTATGATTTATAGCTTGGTAGGTTGTGCAAATGCAGCCAGTTGTGGCTTGATCAGTAAATAATGATTAAGCAAAATATGTCTTAGTGTCTCACACCTTCTATGCGACATATGAACTACCAAGGAACAGAAGGATTGGAAGAAGGTAATTCTGCATAATATAGGATGGCTGGTCATCCCTGATTTGTTTATTAACTGAAATTTTAGGGTAGACTGCTGTTATACATGGAGGTTTTATTTTAATAGAATGAACAGGATTAATTTGGGCCGGCAGAGAGTTGTGATGGGTTTAATTAAAGGGGAGGAGGTTGAATTTATCCCCTGGGGAAGCTGCAGTGAAGAAGTCTTTCTTGTTTACTTCTGCCTGTTCCTTCCTTTGCTAGAAAAATAGGAGATGCTTTTTTAAAAAAATACAGTTAAGAGGTTGAAGAGTAAATGAAATTAATGAAGAAAATTAACAGCAATTAGTGCCGTTCTGGGCATTTCAAGGGTTTTTGCACGCAGGAGAGAATATCTACTGACAATTAAAAATGATACTTTACGCATAAACAAAGGAAATTAGGCTCTGGAATGATATTAAACAGTCTAAAATTAACAGAAAAAATGTAATAAGTGGGGGGATTAAAGAGAAATCTGGCATTAATTCATGGTTATGGATACAGAACCCCTGTCCAAGCGAGCAAGGCGTAAGCTGAGCCTTTAATTAATATTTGGCTTTGCATTCAGAATGTGGGTTGATGTAATTATGCCATAAACAGGCAACAATCATTTGTTCAAATAACCTGCAGGTGAGATTTGAACTCCAAAAAGAAAAAAAAAGAAAAAAAAAAGAAAAAAAAAGGGGGGGGTAATCGTAGCAGTTAGTTTCTTCCTGAAGTAGAGCCCTTTCTCCTTTTTTTTTAATGGAATAAGGCGGCTGTTCCTTCTCCGAAAGACACAGATGTACCCAGGCAGCCACACGCGCCCGCTATTAACGTTTTCTAATCCCAGGGCGGAGGACCACAGGCGGCCGTTTCCCCAAATTTGTGCGCGTGTGTGTTTAAAGAGCCTGGGACGAGGGGGGGGGGGAGGGGGGTGGTCTCCTGAACCGCTGCAAACTTCCAGATAAAGCTGAACGGCGGGAGGTTGTTGAAAAGATTAGATGACTGATAGTTATTGAAAAGTCCCCCAAATCGGATTTTGAAATCGGGCGCTCCTGCGCCTTTAATAGAATTCCAGATAATCTTTTATCACGACAGGACACCCATAGAATTATTTAAACAGATCAGGGCTTCTCCAAGAGGAAATTTCAATTATTCCAAGGCTGTAATAAATGTGTGTTGTGGGTGCCTGCCTCAGTTCTAGGTCCTTAATCCAAAATTTACCATTTAGCTGCACTGCTTTCCCTCCCTCCCTCCCTCCCTCCCTTCCTTCCTTCCTTCCTTCCTTCCTTCCTTCCTTCCTCTGCTTCTCTTTCTCTTTCTCTCTTTCTTTTTCTTTCTTTCTTTCCCTCCCTCCCTCCCTCTGCTTGTCTTCTTTCCTTCCTTCCTTCCTTCCTTCCTTCCTTCCTTCCTTCCTTCCTTCCTTCCTTCCTTCCTTCCTTTTTCTCCTTCCTTCCTTCCCCATAACCTGCCGCTTTCACTATTATTTCCCCTTCTGTTGGGGGGATGGGGGTGATCAGATGCCATAATTGGAAGATGGTGAAAGGAAAAGAGAAAGTTTGTGATCTAAAGGGAAACAGAAAGAAAGAAAGAAAGAAAGAAAGAAAGAAAGAAAGAAAGAAAGAAAAGAAGGAAGGAAGGAAGGAAGGAAGGAAGGAAGGAAGGAAGGAAGGAAGGAAGGAAAGAAAGAAGGAAAGAAAGAAAGAAAGAAAGAAAGAAAGGAAGGAAGGAAGGAAGGAAGGAAGGAAGGAAGGAAGGAAGGAAGGAAAGAAAGAAGAAGAAAGAAAGAAAGAAAGAAAGAAAGAAAGAAAGAAAGAAAGAAAGAAAGAAAGAAAGAAAGAAAGAAAGAAAGAAAGAAAGCCGATAGAGAACAAGAGAACACAGAAATTTAAGAGAAGAACCTTGGAAAGGAGGGTCGAAATCTTTCGTTTCAATATTTGTTCCACGCCGGTGGGTGCCTTCTCCGCCCTCTCCCTCCCCCCACCCCGTTCAAAAGGGAACGGCAGGTGAGCGGGAAAGGGACGCCCCTCCGGATCTGTCAGCACCAAGGCGACTAAAAGGGGACCGGATTAGCCACCAGGAGGAGAGGAGCGCTATTTTGAATTACCCTCACACGTTGCGGTGGCGGAGGAGCTAAAGCCGCGGAAGGGTGGCAGGGAAGAGCGGGGGGAACCCTGCAGCTGCTGGGGGAGCCGCTCTTGCCCGGCTTCCCCCCTCCCGGGGCGTCCAAAGAACACGGAGCCGAGCGGGGCTGTCTGGGACGGAAAAGAGGCGGGGGACCGGGACTCAGCCGAGCGGCAGACGATTGGAAGCGGTTGGGAGGTTGTTGTGTCTGGAAGTTCCTCTCCCTCCCCTCCTTCCTTCTCACGTTTCTGAAGAGAGAAAGGAGGAGGAGCCTGTGGTGAGCGCGAAGGGCCATCTAAACACGCCCTGGAGCAACCAGAAACGAACGTGTGGATGCGCAGACCCGGGTGTAGGTGTGGGTGCGCGCCGGCGGGGAGTGCAGCGGGTCCTGCAGAAGGAGAGTGGGCTGCGCCTCTCCCTAAAGGAAAGCCCCCCCCAGGCCAAATCCGGGCCCCCTTCCTCCCTCCTACCAGCCATTCCGGGTTCCTTGGTCCCCCTCCATCCACCGTGACCTTCTCCAAACAGCCCATGCCATCGGCCCCCGGAAAATCCCCCCACCCCACCCCGACAAAGCTCCAGGCGATGAATAGGAGGTGAAAGGGGGGTGCTCCGTTGCCGAAAGGCGCTTTTCGGCCCATTTCCTGACAGACAAGGTGAGGCTCCGCCCAGGCCCAAGAGGGTCCGCGAGGCGGTCTTGGGGCCCCGTTGGGAGCCGGTCTCTCTGGCAGGGGGGCCAAGGGGCTTCGTTGGGGGCCCCTTCGGTAGGAGGTCTTCCTCGTTCCTCCCCGCCTGCCTCGTTCCTCGGGCTCCCAGTTCGGGGAGCGCCAGGCCGGAAAGAGCGCCGGACGCGAGAGACTCACTCCTTATCCCATAATAAGTCGGGGGGGGACTTAATAATAAGTCGGGGGGGGGCAGCACCCAGCCCAGGGATCGGAACCGAAGGTGCCGGCCTTTGCCTGAGCCGGGGGCGGGGGCGGGCCTCACTGCGTGCAGGTTTGGTTGCGAAGTTCCTTTTCCTAGAAAGCAACCTGGAGCTACGAGCTGCAACAATTCGGGGGAGCCCACCCACCCCTCCCCCACCCAAATTCCCCTCCCTTCCTCGACCCCAAGCGGCGAAGACCCACTTCGGCCCGCCTGCTTCCGCCCCTCTTGTCCGGGAGGCGGCGGGGGGGGGAAGCCTGCGGGGGCTGCAGTGTACTTAATAAACAATTCGGGGTTGTTAATATTTCAGGCTTGACCCTAAAAAAAAAAGGGGGGGGGTGCAGGGCCGCCCTCTGGAGTTCAGGCACTCTTTTTCCCCCTTTTTTTCTGGGTAACCTATTTTTTCACCTCCTATTTTCTGGGTAATCTGATCCTCGCATTTTATTAGCTGCGAGAAGCATTCCTGTAAATATTTGGTTTTGCTGTAATTGGGTTTTTTTTGTTTTTTTTTGGTGGGGGGACCCAAATGAGGCTTCCCCGATTTCTAGCCGCTTCCCGAGTCCTCCAGGAAGTCTTTTAATGGGAAATCCAAATAAATAAATAAATCTGCTCTTCAGAAAGGGTTTTTGTTTTGTTTTTTTAGAGGAAGGGACGGCAAGTTAAAGAAAGTTTTTTTTTCACTCTCTCTCTTTCCCTCTCTCTCTTTATTATTTATTATTGTGAAAGGCGGTAAACATTTCCCCGTGTTTGACCGGCGTAATTGTGTAAATCTTATTAGCAATATGCATATATTTACTGTCGTGCTAGCCAGTGTTAAATGGATTTTAAATTATATAATTACCGACAGCTCTCTCTTCCTAAATGGATATTTGAGGGTGGGGGCCAATTGGAAAGGGTCTCCACAGCGCCACGGCGCCGCTTTCTACCGAAAAATTCTACTTTGCCCTTTCTTTTCTTTGAAACGCGACGGTTTTGCACACCGATATTGGGACAGGCGGTTTTTAGAAACGGGGCCCCCGCGTCCTCGCCCTGAGAGAAACAGGACGCTCCCTCCATTCTGGACAAAAAGTTACTTAAATCCAAAAGGACGAATAACAGCGAAGGAAGGAAGGAAGGAAGGAAGGAAGGAAGGAAGGGAAGGAAGGAAGGAAGGAAGAAGGAAGGAAGGAAGGAAGGAAGGACAAAACGCCTCCCTCTAGACTAGAGTTTCTTCTCTTCTTAATTTCCTTTTTCCCCCACCGACCCATCTTTTTCTCTTCCTTTCTTTTCCCTTGCAGCGCTGCCCACCCCCAGAACGAAGAGAAGGGAGAAGAAGGGACCAGAGGGAAAGGGAAAATCTTCCCAGCCGGGCGCAATTTAACTCCAGCGCCCGGCGCTGGTGCCTAGCTGGCTTATAATCTTTGTTTAGTGTTGCATTTCTGAGCTAAGAAGCCCTGTATCAGCGGTTAGATATTTAGTTGTATATAATTTACACCCTGATCGTGAATCGATCCGACACCTCTGGATGGAGTCTCTCTCATTTTTCACGCGCCTTCCGAGGTGGTGAAATAATATCTTCTCATTAGGAGGCTGCGAAGCTCGGCTAATTTATCCAAACTGTCAGTGCCTTGTACAACCTCGGGTTAAAAATAAATCAGCAAAGAAACTAACACCCGCCCCACCGCTTTTCCCAACCCACTTCTTTTTCCTGGCCTCTCCCCCCCACCCGCCGCACAGAAGGACACCGCCGGCGCGGTGCTCCCAACCCGATCCAGGGAACCGATTCAGCCGGTGCACCGGGTCCGACTTCTCCCCCGCTTAGGAAAGGCCCAGCCAGAACTATCGTGTGGGGTCTGAGCCTCTGCGGGTGCGAGAGGGAGAAATCTCCCCGCGGCTGTGGCCACCACAGGTCAGCGGCCACCTTCTCCAGAGGCCCGGCGGGAGCCAATAGTAACACAAGGTTGGCCCCAAAAACGTGCGTTTTCCCAAAGCCAGGAAGCGCCGAGCGGGGAAAAGTCATCAACATTTCCAAACGCCGGAAGATTTCTGGTCAATTTCAAGAGCCTTCGTGAAGGCGAGCTAGTCAATTTCACCTCCTAACCAACCTGCCCCGCTTTGGGCTCCACTGGAAGGACCAGGAATGCCTACAAATAAAATTAAGAAAAAAATAAAAAAGGGAAACAAAGCCAACACAGACACACACACACAGAGTCACACACACACACCTGCCCTTAACCTGTGTCTGATCAGTTGAACTCACAATTCGCCCCATCGCGACAAAGACAGAAACGGCCCAACAGATCATACGGCAACACCCCCCACCCAACACACACACACACAAAAAGAGGTGGGAGGAGAGAGAGAAATCCCACCACGACCTAAGCACAAAATTTCTAAAGTCATTAATTTGCTCTGGGTAGTTTATTCGAGAAGAGCTTTCGCCTCGCCAACGAGGCTCTTGAAAATTACGTCGATAATTAATTGTGCAAATTTGTTTCTATTAAATAAAAATAACACGTATTGAAGAACTCAATTAGCATTAATTAAGCTTGATATCCTAATTTGGAAGTTGTGTAATAGAAAACAAGCGTTTTAGGAGGGGGGTCCCCCTTTCTCCCCTACCCCTGGCAACTCCCCCCTCCCCCCCTCACCCCGGCTTTCTCGTTGCTGCTGCTGGAGAACGAGCGAAGGCGGCCTCTCTTGCCTTTCGCTCGGCGTTTCTTCCTCCCCCCCCCCCTTCTTCCTCCCCTCTCTCCTCGGAGAATTGGAAATGAGAAATGGAGATGGGGAATCAGGAGGGTGCTAAATTAGCTGACTGATCCGCGCTTATTGCCGCATACACATCCCCCATTACAGGGGCCTTCGGTAGTTTTCTCTTAATATTCCAGGCATGGAGAGCCGTCTAGATAGCAGATTTATCAAATGGGAAAATGAATGTATGATGATCAGTTAAATTGAAAATCAGCCCCTGCATGACAGGCCGACCTGACACCTCCGTAATTAGAAAGAAAAATGATAGCGTCCGATGCATAATAGAGCAAAAACAATTTACACTCTCCCATAATGATCCGGCGTTCAAATTGAAAATTTCTCCTGGTAGAAATTGAATTCATAAAGTATGATTCATGGCGGACGCATCTCCTGGAGGCTGCCCTCGGACCAGATCGATTGATAGTTTGGTCTAGAATCACACAGGCTCCTGCTTCGGGGGCTTTTTCGAGCGGGAGGGGAGGGGAGGGAGGGGGGAAACGCCCCCTCTAAACTGCTTAAGTAAATCAGTAATTTCACCTTAAGGACACGAATGTGCGGGCACCGATACTCCAACATCCAAACGCAGATCCATTATACATGAGTTCCCCCCGCCCCTCTTTTTCTCGCCCCCCGCCCCCCCCGCCTGCCTTTCGCTAGCTTCCACCGCCCAAATGAACAGCCGCAAATTGAAGGAAGAAGCCGATTTATCGCGGCAAGACAAACGGTTCACCTTAGATAAAATAACCAACATTTTTATGCGCAATTTTCTGCTACACTTTCTCAAGTTAAATGACATTTTAAATACAGTTGGACGGGGGGGGGGGTCGGGTTGGGAGGAGAAAACGATTTGACAGGAGGCAGGTTGGGGGGTGGAAAAAGGGTCATGTCCTGGAAGATTCAGATTGTTGGGGGGGGGGGGCAAGGAATTTTCAAATTGTTTTAGAAAAAAACCCCGAAGGATATGCGGGTTTTTTTTTCTTGTTTTCCTCGCTCTTAGAGTGAAGAGTTCATTCTCTAGCATGAAAATATGAAATAAATGAACAATTTATGCTATAATCGGGAGTAATTTGGGGGTGGGGGGTAACCTCGGGCAAGTCTCAAGAAATGTACTTGCGTAACTTCTTCCGCGATTTCTTCCATTTTTAGCGCTTTTTACGCAACACAACTTTGTCCAGAAGTTGACCTTCCGAGTTTACAATCCCTTCTCACGCTTCCCCTTTAAGCAAAAGAGGTTTTTTCCTTTTCATTTCTTCCCGATTCCCCCCCCCTTACCACTCTCATCCCCTCCAACTTTCTTGCTTTTGATCTAATTATTCACTGCCCCCCCAATAAGCCCGGTCTCCTAGAGAGCAAATATCAGAGTCACTGAGCGAAAATTATGTAAATATTATTAAAGGGACTCAGGCTCAGAAATTCATTTGCTTCGACAGAGAGGAAAGAAAAACGGGGGGGGGGGGGGGAGAGAGAGAGAAAGAGAGAAATCCGCTCCCGTCCTTCTGATTATTTTCAATTTATTTGCAAATAAAGGCCTGATGACCAGGAGGGATCAGAGATATTTAACGAGGCTGTAAACATAATTCCACTGCGCACAGACCTCACCAGAATTAATGGTTTTAATAATTGGCAAGACAATTTCTGGGGAATTGGTTGGAGTTTTAAGCGCCCTGCAAATTTCAGGAGACGGGCGGGGGCGGGGCGAGATAGATAGATTTTAAAGGGATTGTTGGTGGAAGGCTGTGGTGGCAGATTTTTTATTATTATTATTATTATTTTTTTAGACCCAGCCAAGTTTGCTAATATATCTCGGTGCAGCTGTCTTCCAACCCCCCAAAGGTTCCCCAAAGGGACCCCCAACCCTATTAGAACAAATGCGTTCGCCTTTTGTATAAAAAAGGAGGAAAAAAGGAGGGGAACATTTGCCGCGGCTGTCCTATTACGCGCGACATATGATCAATAGCTGATAACGCCGCAACATCAATATAAGCGACAGAACAATGAAACATATCATTGGACATCTATCTTAATATAGCTAGCTACAAGAGGGCTGACAAAGGGGGGGGGGGAGGGAGAGAAGAAAGGAGGGAGGGAGGCTTGGCTTGGCTTGGGAGGGGGCCGGGAGCCCTCATGAAAATTCCGCCCCACGTATTCCCATCTCCGCTCCAATATGCGCGCCCACCTTCCCCAGCTGCTAAGGCTATTATTTTCCAATTTCAATTTGACACCCCAGCCTTTCATGCTAATTCTATTATTGTAGAAGTTTATGTGATTTCATATCACTAGAAATCGGTAATGTATAATAACCCTTTGGGCAAGGAAAGCGAATCCCCGCAGCCGCCAACGGGAAAATAATTACTTTCATATCAAAACGCACCAGGAGCCGGCCCTGGTCCTTACAGCCTGAAGCTGCTAACCTCGTGTGTGTGGGGGGGGGGGGGGGTGAGAAAGGAGGTTGGGGGGGGGGTGCCGGCGAGCCGGGCAAAAACATGGAGGGAATGGCCGTTCAAGGAATACATTTGTTAAGCAATGAACTCGCGGGAAGGGGATCTCCAGAAACAAGCGAGGGAAGGTGTACAGGGTTGTTAAAAAGGTTTTTTTTAAAAAAAAAACTCACCCATTCTTAAGCTACTCTTTAAAATCAAATCCAAAATTATCATTATTCCTATCGGTTTTTAACAATTAGGTTATTGTCCTTTTTAAAAGGTTTTTTTTTTTTTTAAGTGTCAACGAAGAAAAGGCCAGGTCTGATTTTTAAACAGATTTTTATTTATCAAAAAAGTGTGTTATTTTTTTTCTTTTTTTACATATATAAATAATCTTTAAACATTTTTGCAATTTACAAGGTTTGAGGAGTCGCTGTTGTGTCTGGTTGGGGGGGGGGGGGGGGAGGTTAAACAGTTTGCATTCAGGTCAAGTCCAGCTTCTGGCAAAGAAAAAGTGAAGGCCCCGCCGCCCGGAGCTTTTGGAAAGGAAACCAAATAAAATAAAACAAAACAAAACACCCCCCTTTTAAAAAAACAATCGGTCACCTGATTTCAAGAGGCAAAGTTAGGGCCTGGGAAGGCGGGGGGGGGGGGGGAAGGAGTGTGGAAAAATATAGGGATAGGGAGAATCTAGGGAAAAACTTTGGGAATGTCAGAAGTTTCGATCGATCTGAAACGTGCCCCCCCGCCCCGCAAGGAATCTCGCAGATAAAGATGCTGTCTGGCCCCCTCCCGCCCCTTCCTTTAAGTCCATATCCACCTCCTCACAGTCTAAGCTGTTGGCCTCCGTGGGACAGTTTCTCTCCGTCGCGCGGCAATCCGAATTGCCTTTGGCGTGGCCGGCCTCCTTCGGGGGCGACTTGGGGGGGCGCCGCCGGGCCGCTGCTGCCGTCCCCCGGGGGCGCGGAGTCGCCGTGGGGCGCGGGGGAGGCGGCCGACGAGCGGGTGGCGGCCGCGGCCAGCGGCGAGGCGAGGACCTTCCTGGGGAGCGAGGCGCCGCTCTCGCCCGGCGCGGAGATGGCGGCCGTGCTGCTGCTTTTGGGGGGGCGCGGGGTCCGGGCTGGGGTTGGCGGCCGGGAGCGGGGAGCCCCGCGGGGGCGTCTCCTGGGCCGGGTTGCTCTTGAGGGCGGCCTGGGGCACGATGAAGCCCAGGGGCTGCGTGATGGGGTAGAGGAGGAAGTGGCCCTTGCCGATCAGGGTGCGCGCCGGCGGGGCGCACGGGGCCAGCGCGGGGGAGAAGTCCAGCGCCGCTTTCCGCCGCGGCGGGGGAGTCCGACAGCAGGCTCTCCACGCTGAAGGGGTTGAGCTTGGGGAAGCCCGGGCCGCCGGGGGGGCCGCGCACTCCGAGCCCCGACGGGCCCCCCGGGCTGGTCCTTGCGGCGCAGCGACCCGGGTAGAAAGCCGAGGGCGGCCGCGTCGCAGCTGCCGGGCAGCGGCGGGTTGTGGCCGCCGCCCGAGGGCGTCTTGCAGGCCGTCGGGCGGGTCCGGGGAGAGGCCGGCCGCCCCCCGCCGCCCCCGCCGTCGCTGTCGGAGCTCTGCGTGCTGCTGTTGACGGAGAGGCCGCTGGGCGAGTGCAGGGCGCGGCCCCTGGCCCCTTGAGCAGCTTCTTCTCGTGCTTGCGCTTCTTCTTCTCCATCTTCTCCAGCTCCTTGCGCGCGATCTCCTCCGGGTCCATGGGCTCGCCGCTGCAGGTGGTGGGGTGCGAGTTGTGCGCCGGCCGCCCCGGGCCCCTTCTTCGTGTTCTCCTTCTTTCGCCACTTGGCCCGCCGGTTTTGGAACCAGACCTACACACCGGAGAAGGAGAAGCCGTTAACAGCCGGGCCCCCCTCCCTCCCTGGAGGGCCAGGGGGGCGCCTGGGTCGGGGCCCTGGCGCGCCTCGGCTTGGCGGTCGTGGGAAAGCAGGCGAGCCCTTCGGAGGCACGGAAGGAGTCCTCGCTGCCTTTTCTGCGCGCGCCTTTTCACGACATTCGGAAGGAAGGAAGGAAGGAAGGAAGGAAGGAAGGAAGGAAGGAAGGAAGGAAGGAAGAAGGGGGGGCCTATTTTTTTTTTTTTAGAGGACAGGGACTCGGGACTTCTACCCCACAGGTCAGAGAAGTTTGGGGGAGTGCTGGGGAGGGAGGGCGAAGAACTGGAAGTGCCCCGCGAGCAGAAGAAAGCGAGGGAGGCCTGGAGTGGAGCCCCAAATCAAAGAACCCGAGGCATTTTCCGCTTCCTCGCTCTTTCTTTCCTGCCGCGCGAAAGGAGGTTTTTGCTAACCGGGTTTCCCCCCCCCCCCGCCCCCCACCATTACTTGCAAACAGCCAAACTCCGCATCTTTCGCCAGCAAAGTTTGCGTTCCCCCAAGGCGACCTTCTACAGGATTTGGGCTGCTCTGCGATCCTTTACATTCTCCATTTCTGCAGCGGCTGGGGGAATATCTTGCTTTTAAAAAAAAAATTAAAGGCTGTTGTAGAAAGGGGGTAGAGCGCGAGTCAGAAATTGCGCGATGGAGACGGCCAGAGGGGGATAACTTTGCGCAAGTTATAACAAATAACCGAAGCTCACACGCAACCGCGCTCTCCCTTCCGGAGCGGTAACGGCGTTTCACAACAAAAGACCAAGAGTTTGGCGGCCCCTAACAAATTTAGGACGGTATGGACGTGTGGGGGGGGAAGCCTTGGAGGATAATAGGTCGCCTCGGCAGAGGCAAACCCCCCTGCTTTTTCGCAAGGCGATTGAGAGGAACCCACCACTTTTCGGTTCCGAGGAGGCCCACACCCGCGCTTTCCCAGCAGCTCCAACGCCGCCAGCCGCCTCCTTGCTGGAGGGGGGGGGGAACAGTTGGCGAAATAAAGACTCTGAAATTGACCCATGTCGGAGATCAAGGCTTGACACCCCCCCTCCCCGAAAAATCGGAAGCCAACGGGCTGCGAAGAAACTCTGCCGATTTTAAAAACGGGGGGGGGGGGGGGGGAACGCGGAGACAGCACGTTTTCTAGCTGGGGGGGGGGGCGGGGGTGACCAGCCATTTCTGAAAAGAAAATTGCGGAGGAGGAGGAGAAAGGGACCACAGAAAGGAGAGAGCGAGCTGAGTAACCCAAAGGTTTCAGTGCTAAAAATTCACATATTATTCTTTCTGAATAATAACAACAATAACCGCACCCCCCCCCCCCCAATCAGTCTTTCCATTTCTCATTTCCATTGTAAACCTCAATGGAGGAAACTTAAAAAACCAAACCATTGGGGGGGGAAACCCAAAAAAACAATCCCACAATAATTCATTTCAATAATCCGTTTTCCAAAGCAAACAGCGATTTAGAGGCGGGGAGGGGAAGTATGACCCTTTGTTGGTTTTTTTACTGTTTTCGGGATTTGTTTTTAAGAAAACGGGGGAGTGGGGAGAAAAGGGGTCCTCTGGGTAGGCAGCTCCATTCCAAATCCTGGTTTTCCGCCGCCCCCAAGATAGAAATCGGCCTCGGCTGGCAGCAGATTGCAATCCCTGCTCCGTTTTTTGCCGCTTTGGTGTTAACTTCCACCCAGACCTTGTCAGGCAGAATTACTAATTATCGTATTAGAGGGGGAATCAAGGATCTTGACTTCAGTCAAAAACCCTTGAACAAATTGGATAAAGGGATTTCGAAATAGAAGAGGTCAGAAGGGGAGGGGCAAGGCAGAAGTATTTTGTAAATACACTTTCAGAGACAATGCCAGCACAGATGAATAACCGCCCAGAGTTCCCCGTTGGGGGAGATGGGCGGTCATATAAATTAAATAAATTAATTAAATAAATCACTCAATAAATAAAGAGCCTTCTTAGAGGGAAAGGCGGAGGGCTGCAATTGATTTATTTTATTATATTATATTTTATTTTATTATATTTTATTATATTTTATTATATTTTATTATATTTTATTATATTTTATTATATTTTATTATATTTTATTATATGCTATGCTATGCTATGCTATGCTATGCTATGCTATGCTATGCGTCTCCAGATG